>KN837142.1:43915-65404 GCA_000827215.1 Sphaerobolus stellatus SS14 | reverse complement strand
AGCCGCGACCCCCAGCTCGAAGTCTCTGTCTCTCAAGGTCTCTGTTCAAACCACTGACACGGGTGAAGTGTTCTCCACGCCCGCGTTGGTCGACTGTGGAGCTACAGGTCAATTCATCGATGCCGACTTCGTCCGCCGTAACCGACTCACCGCGCGCAAGCTCGCCCGCGCGATTCCGGTGCTCAATGTGGATGGAACTCGAAATGAGGGAGGCTCTGTCACCGAAATCGTGGATCTGATCTTGACAACCGGCTTCGAGACTGGAGACAGTCAACGAGTTCAAGGATCGAATGCAGGAATCGTTGGAAGAGGCGAAAGCGGCTCTCACCAAGGCGAAGGACGACATGGCGCAGTACTACAATCGTCGGAGGACTCCCCCGTCGGAATATCAGATCAGTGACAAGGTCTATCTGAATGCCAGTGACATCAAGACCACCAGACCGTCGCAGAAACTCAGTCATCGTTATCTGGGACTGTTCAAGATCATAGGCAAACCCGGGCGGCATACGTACAAACTCGAACTTCCGCTCGGAATGAGACGCATACACCCGGTCTTCAACGTCGTCAAACTCTTGCATGCGCCCCCAGACCCAATTCCCGGACGGATGTTGGATTCGCCTCCCCCACCGGAATTGGTCGATGGAGAAGAGCACTATGAGGTCGAACAGGTACTGGATAGCAGGTTATTCCGTAACCGATTGGAGTATTTGGTCAAGTGGAAGGGTTATGGGTATGAGGAGAACTCTTGGGTTGCCGAGCGGGATATGGCCGCGCGGGACTTGGTCACACAGTTCCATCTCACTCATCCTAACGCCCCTCGTCGCATTCGCACCACGGCTTTCAACTCTCTCGATTTTCGACATCTTCGACATGTTCATGCGTCGAGGACGCCGCATTTTAGAGGGGGGGTGATGTCAGGGGACGCCTCCAGATTTCCGCCCAGAACCTTTCCATCCGGAACTATCCCTCGCGTCAAGCACCCTCTGGAAGCGATTCCGTGCGGGATTCACCCTCAGCACATTCGACGACTCCTGTGGCCGGAGAGTGGGAGGTTTGGTTGGAGACAGTGGTCGTCTGGTGGAGGGTATATGCGCATGTAGTCATAGCGCATGAGTGATGGGTTGTTTAGCGCTGGTCGGCGATCGGGATCGTTCCGTTGTTTCTCCGTTCGCTTTCGTTTCCTTTGTTTTCCTTTTCATTGGTTCGTTCCCCTTTCCTTATTGTTCCCGAGTTCATCAGATCATTGTTCGTTTTCCTTTCGGGTTTACGTTCCGTTTCCGGACGGTATATAATGGGCTCACTCTGGCAGAGGCAATCCAAGTCTTTCTCTTTGGATTTCCCCTCTGTTAGGTGAGATTCCCTG
This sequence comes from Sphaerobolus stellatus SS14, assembly GCA_000827215.1. Classification (NCBI taxonomy): domain Eukaryota; kingdom Fungi; phylum Basidiomycota; class Agaricomycetes; order Geastrales; family Sphaerobolaceae; genus Sphaerobolus; species Sphaerobolus stellatus. The sequence goes on along the minus strand of KN837142.1, from coordinate 64,041 downwards.
TAACAGATATATATGCTGTTATATCAATAACTATATATTTACTATAATATATTTAATAACTAATATATATATGATATTAGTTATATGAGCTACATCAGCATGTAGCCTATATTTAGTGTGGACACCATATGTGTCCACAACGGCTTGTATTTAGCATGCCGGCGCATTAGGCGCCGGCATATATCTTTTAAACCATACCTAAATTGTACTACCTACTCAATATATACCTGAGTTCAGTTAGTCCTAGGTGTGATCGGATATAAACACGTTATATTCCCATTGCGTGTATATATTTCGTTCACTTATGTAACTTTGGATTTCCCCTCTGTTAGCTCTGCGTGACGTCCGCTGGGCTTCGAGGGTTGCCCTTACAGAGTGATTTTCATGAAATGCGGGATTGATATAGAATAATAAAAGTGACTTTGTCTTCATCAGCCAGCTGAGCATCATCTGCACAATTCTCAAACTGCTCCAAAAATTCAGTAATGTTGTCTTTGTTATTGTTGAAGGTCATTGGCGCTCGATTTGAGCCTGGTGCAGGCATAGCTGCATGTCTGTGAGTGTGGCTGCCATATTGCATGAAAGAAAAATAGATGTTGAAGGAGGTGGAGAGATGTTGAGAGGAGATGATATTATCGAAAATAATGGGGTTTCAAGATCTGAGATTTGCCCTGTAGATGGTAGATTGGATGGTGTATTGAGTGTAGGAGATGCAGAACTTGTAGGTGAATTATATTGTAACCCAGAATCTTCTTCAGCAGCTGGGAATTCAAAGGCTGGGCTCAGTTGGTAGGACAGGATGGCTTGTCTAGTAATTTGAATTTGGCCAGGCAAGAATGAGCTGAAGGTGTAGGACTTGGTAAGTGATTTCAATGAGTAGTATTAGGGCTGTGTGATGGAGTAAAGTCTGGAATATACAGGAGATCTACTGGTTGTGAATTGTTGAAGGGCGGGCTGTGGGAGGATCTGACTGCGTGTCCTCAACTGATGGCAGTGTGATAGATTGTCAAGAGGGAATGGACTGACTATAGTTTTCTTCCTGGTAATTGTATTCTTTGAAAGCTTCACTATTGAATATTCTGTTGCTGCTGAAGGAGGTTGGCTACAAGAGCAGAGATTTCAGCCTGTAGAGGTGATTGTGGTGGCCTTGGTTTTATCTGTCTGCACAATGGTGATGACTAAATTCTCAAAATGTCAATAATAAAAACAGTGATTATGCTACAGTGAAAGTTTTGAAGGCAGTTACATCAAATGAGGTAGTGTGCTGGAAAGGAAAAAGAAAAGGGTATAAAAGGAGATTTGGGGAACACAATAAAATAAAAGAGACTGTTTAATATTAGTGTGGAGAACATTGTGTGAGGCTCTGATATGTGAGTGTCAACTGTCCCTGCACAGAGCACAAGACTGTGAACAGTAGTGGTAAAAATACATGATGAGTGATTATAGCAAGAGAGAGAAAGTGTGAGGTGAAAGGAAGTTGGAAAGCTGAAGTCTCACTTGTAAATTGTGAACAGAGGTGAAAACATATATTGGAGTGACCAAAGTACCTGGAATATATAGAACTTGAGATGTCTGAAACAAGAGAGAAGCGAAAAAGGCATACAATTGAATTAAATGTGATAAAATAAGAAGATAAAGATGTACAGTGAATCAGAAAAGGCTTGTGGATTTGTAAGTTTAATGTGAAATGAGAAGCGGAAAAGGCATACAAATGAATTAAATGTGATAAAATAAGAAGATAAGGATGTACAGTGAATCAGAAAAGGCTTGTGGATTTGTAAGTTTAATGTGAATGATTGAGAAATAGGGAAAGCGGACATAAAGGAATCAAAGATTAACAGAGAGGGAAGAGGTATACATAGGAAAAGGGAAGTTGGCACTGACATGTGTGTGTGAAGAAAGTGGAAGCAAACTGTAAAAGGTATATCTTATCATTTAATATTAGAATCACAGTGCAAGGAGCTCCACTCCCTTACATCAGGAAAGTTGACATGGGTGGCATAGCCCTATATAATAGCTGTACCACACTTAGTGTTTTTAGCATGTCCAGCATTAGAAAGGCAGCCATAGCAGGCCCAGTGATGACTTGCTGACATAACCAACATTGTTGAGGACCAACTAGCTGAGTGCTATATAGATTGAATAGCCTGCCTAGCACTATACCAATTTATTTCTTAAATAAGTGATTTATTAAGATATTTACTAAAACATGAGTATTATCACCTATTTTTTGATTAGATGGAATTTAATATATTGTCTGAAAATTTACAGTACATACACAAAATCTAATACAAGAAACATTACAAATAATTACTATAACTACATCCAGACATTAGATAAAATATTGTAAGAGGCCATATGGATTATTGCTCTGAGTTTAGTACTTGTGATAATTAACATTGGGCAAGGGCAACAATATAGATCAAGCAGCCAATCTGCCAATACGAAATCATTGAACTTCTCAATATGCCAAAGTATAAACACAACTCATTGCATCCTAATGTCAACACACCATCCTGTCTGTGACCTCTGAAAAGATTCCATGAGAGTTGAAAGTCTATCACTGCACAATAATGAGCAAGGTAAGGAAGGAAAGCTGCCAGTAGACTAAATAGATGAAGCAGTAGTAATGTAATTTATAGATAAACCAGGATGCAAGGCAAGAAACAAGGAGGCCAGAGTAAGGTGCACATCCAAGAAGGTTGCCTGCCAGAGTGAGATTTCTCAAAGCACTAAACTTCTGAAGCAATTCAGTTCCAGTAGTCCAGATGGTAGCATACTGTTTAACATGTCAGAACAGATCTGTGAAAGAGATCTAGTGTGTAGCAGGCCCAGCAGTTCAAGCTGGATGAGAAGGCAGGTGCAATATGGTGGTGGTTGCACTTAGAAAGATCCAGGCAGTTGAAACCACATGTGACTTGTTCAAACATTTCCTGCACAGTCTGCATAAAAAGGTGAAGGCAGAGCAAAATGAGAGTGTCTAGCAATCCTTAGCAATATGTAGCAAGTCTGACCTGTGTAGCACTATATTGCAAGCCAACAAGCTATAAAGCCATTTGGCTGCCCATGTCAACTTTCCTGATGTACACTGCCAGATACATAGCTATCAGTCATCTCTGCAATGTATTTCTTTCTCAGACTTGTTCCAGTTGAGTATACAAGGATGGAACAATTACATGTTCTGTATGGTGTGCAGTATATATACAAAACCAATTTCTGGATAGTCAATTATCAAAGATAAAGATGATGAAGATTTACTGTGTCATTAAAAGATTTTGATCAATGATTTTGTATGCAATGGCTCTAACAAGTGAGAATCTCAATACCACTATGGTGGTACAGATAGGTTGGTGTTGAATTGCTGACATATCCCCTTCCTTTTCTGATATAGAGAAGCTGCTGAAGTACAGCTATTGGATGCTCCACTTGGGTACAGCAAGTTGGGACATGTGAGATTGACCATTAACTGCAAGCATCCCGCAGCAGCAGAACAGTACCCTGGGGTGGCCACATCACTTTGGCTGTCATGGCAGACCAGAAGACTTAATTAACTGTGAGGAGCTCCAATAATTGACAGAAGCTGAGAAGATTACTGATAATAAAAGAAGAACAGCTGGCAGGTATTTCTGTCAGCATAAATGAGAATTCACTGGCACTGGTGGAGTGGGATGGAGACCCAAACTTCTCCAAGATAGCACACCATTCTATCATCTGGTTCTCCCTATCCATATGCTCTATGGTAGTGAAGTAACCTAGCTCAGTGGGATAGAGGTACTCATCATCTGTGGAGCATGGGCCATCAAAGCTATCACCCACACAGGAAGCAATGGGAGGTTTTACTCCAAGAAAAATCTTAGGAAAATCTTAGAAGTTCACCCCATTTCTTCATTGTTTCCCTAGACATTGATAGAAAAAACTATATAAACCTACTTTATTATGGTTTTACCACAGCTTATGGGAAAACACTGAGGGAACAGGGTGTACCTCTAACGTTTTCCTAGTGTTTTCTTCTGGCGGAAACCCCTCAATGCCTTCATACCTGTTGGTATCTCTTGATGCATGACAAAGCGAAATAAGCCAAAATTTTCAAAATATCTGCTGTGCCAGGCTGTATGATCCAAGTCTTTAGCTTCTGATCATCTGATGAAGTAAACATAGCAAGTATAGTACATACTGCATGAAGGCTAGCGGGGGATTCAGCCCTATCAGCTGGGCGTGTTAGTAGATAACCCTTCGGCTTGGATAAGAATTCAGGTATGACGACAAATCCAAAATTGACTATATCTCCGCGCAGGCTAGCAACTGAATATTTGGAACTCAAGGCTGAGTAGGACATGGCAAAAAAATAAAGCTGCACATGCCATCCGGTTTCGCGATAAACTTGTTCGTTTTGCATGGAGAGTTCGTGCTTTCAATTCATCAGTCCTTCATGAATAGAAAGTTAAAGAGTGTATTGAAGCACATCAAAAATCGCCTACAGAGGCTTCTCATATCTACAATATCTACAGTTCTCCTGTTTTTTTTCTTTTTTCAATCCGGCGACGCTACCGGTGATCCGAGGAACACTTTAATCGTTTGCCAAGAGCTGTAAAAAAGCAGAACTTCCTGAAGAGATAGCTATAGACGTGGAAGGAGCTTTGCCTTCGAAGGTTGCATGTAACGAAAGAGCGCGAGTTCAGTATCGAAGAAACCTCCCAAAGGAGACCGGGCTCCTGGATTCCGGAAGGGGAGATCCTTAGCGAAGAGGAGTTAATTTAATTATGTAATTTTGAGGTGCTCGGGGGACCGATAGCCAATTTGGCGAAATTTTGCGCTCATATGTCGCACAATCATATGGAGTCCGTTATATAAAAAGACTGCGCTCCGCCTCGAAAATCTGCATCCACCCACTTTCACTTTCTACGATGGGCCGACGAGTCTTCTTCTTTCTTTCTTTCACTTTTCCTTTCTTTATCGTCGTCGTCGTCTCATCTTCAGAGAGTCCCGGCGTGCTTCTGCGTGGATCCGCCACACACAGACCATGGTGGTCCTAGTATCTTCATACGAGGCCGTCGTGCTTGTGTCGTGGCAGTTGCAAGGATACACGCCGAATACCTGTCTAGCAGCATACAGCATACAGCGAGCTCATTCCCGACATCCGCATGTCTTTTACCCTCCATTTTTAGCTACTTTGCAGTGCAGGCTGCTCAGTGCCATAATATGATGGAAGGAGGGTTCATTGTGCCTTGAAGATTGACGGACTGTTACAGTAAGGTACGAAGCCTTCGGTTCTTTTTGTACATGTGTGTATTAATGTGAAAAAGATTATTATACATGTTGTCCCGGTGTCAATGTATTATTTCCTTTGCAACTATAAACGGAAGTTCATGATCTATGTGCAGTTTCAGGGCACTAGCCCATCTATAAGTGTCCTCTAAGATTTATTATTTGCAACAACAGACACTGGCTCTCGTTACAGGGCTAAATTTGAGGATATTGATAATACTTGTGAGAAAGATATAATCGCTCACTCTTACCTGTAACCCTAAAACGTATCTAAAGAGTAATGCATTATGAACAAGAACGCAGGAGGTGGTTACGTTGCGGATAGACTTAACAGGTTATACGCACCGAGAAACTCCCACATCAGGAAACCGTGCAACTGTACATAAACTATATAGTGCTATATAGCTTGTAGCTCTCTGTAGCACCAGACGCCTGCGCTACGAATGCTATACAAGCTATATAGCGCTATATAGTTAATGTATACTTGTCAAGTTTCCTGATGCAGTGTGTGTGTGTGTGTTTAGCCGTAGTTTGATGAGCTGGCTCTTAAATCTTTATTTCAGGTTTTTGGTAGCTGGCTTAATTGCATCCCCTCTCTCACCTGAACAAGTCGTAAACTCCGTCCTACTCCATCACAATAGATCACAATGGTAATTTTGACTCGCGCGCACGGATTATCACCTCATATTATGCCATTGATGTACCTGACATGGCGCAATTTTCGGCATGTTTATTTTCTTTTATGTCTGTCTGTTAGTGTAAAGAGGTGTATCGCTGTTTAACAAGAAAGGCTGATTTCTAAAAATCAATAAATGCCTACGTCGCCTATGTTTTTGGTCGTGAGTCTCTGTAATAAAGGATAATTTTTAAATAACTAGAGTATTAAGTTGGCAGGTCGGCTTTACCAGTTTGAAAGGGTCTGAACTCTGATTGAACGTCGTATTTGTACCTTACTGTTCATCCCAACTCATATATATATGAGTGGTGGAGTGCGAAGTAACAACTTCAGAAAGATAACAAAGTATGGGCCTCACACGTCACCTAGGTAGCAAGCACCTGAGATGCCACCAGTAATACCGAATTGCCATCTCTTTATTGGTACTGATGGTATAAAAGTCAAAATGACTTGGCTACAACTTCAGAATGGCCTCTCCCCTTTTGAATAATAAAGGATTCCTGTTGGAGAGTTTGCCTATACAGTTAATGTGTGGTATACGAGGGGCTACGCATAGAATTTCCGTTCCACCTGATATCTTGAGAGATTAGTTTTATCTTTGCCTGGGAGCGGCCAGTGTATCCGCAATGCGCCTAGAGTCGATTTCATATAAACAAAGCTTTATCTTAGTGGTGGAAGGAGTGCTTTATGATCCTGCACGGATAAACCCTTCCCTTCTTGACAAAGAAATTCCTTCTGTTGGCCAGATAGATACAGAGAAGTATACACTCCTATGACTAAACCTCACCCATTTACTGTCTTATCGTCGTCATCATAGAGGTTCTAGCTATAAACGGTTCGAAGGGCTTCGTTGCGCTGGTGTCTAGGGGAATGGTGCATCTATCCTACTAAAATAACCCTCCTTGACATTGATTGGTGTGGCGTACAGGTGGTAGTGCTCACTCTAGCTGGCCTACGCCTCTTCCAGCAAAGTTTAGACGTCCGTGCCCAAACTTAGCTAAGATTTCCCGCGGGGGGCTTGCTTAAAGCCCCGAACCGAAGCTGAGCGCCTGATGACTAAGTATTCCCAGGGCTAAGGAAATTCGCCGGCCCTCTACAAGGAAAATGAGTCTGTAATTGAATAACAGCCTTTAGTGTATTATTGAAATGATAAATAGAGAGCTAATAGCTCATATTTTAGTTTGTAGATGCCAGGTTTTGGGAAAAAAGAATATTTGTCCTTAGCACAATGTAAATATAGCCTAAATAATGTTGACCTTTTGAAAAGGTTTATGTAGCTTATTGTTACGAGTTGGTATTATTGGTTGATTCGTTGTTGATCAGTTTACGAGTGGTCCCTTGTTCGAATTTGGAGATGGTTATGATTTTTTTGTGTTGAAGAATTGTGCTCTGTAGTCTATGATCTGGGCATGGCCGGCAAGCGGCGGTAACCAAAGCTCTTTTTGGGCATGGACACCTGAAAAGCACAGTTACAGTATTTTGGTGAGTGAACTACAAATTTATTCACGATTTAAATAAATTATTATGTGAGCTCAGGTTCATCTACAGGATTGGTTATAGGCACCGTCTCCATGATATGTTCTTCACTAGCTTCTATCAATATCACATTTTGGATGTTGAGGGATACTGCCATCCGATAACCCTCTGCTGCTTTCTTTTGGGCACTAGCCAATACAGAACCATCCCTACCATTTGCCTTTTCCTGCTCTGGCTTCCTCCATTTGTACCAGCTAACAGTAAAGGTGACAATGACAGTCACCTGCATGTAGATCCCAGTCCAGTACAGGCAACAATGTATGATAGCCCAATACAAACATTATATCCCAACCATTGTAAGCAGTGACTAAATTCAGTATAAGTAAACAAATAAAAAATACTAGCTCTAATTACTTACTGACTTGTACTTGGTGAATAGTGAAATCAGATGTTGCATTTTTATTACTCCCTGATTAAAGAAAACTGTTGGCTGAGGAGGTATGTACAATGCAATAACACTATACCTTGAGCAAGGGTGCTGAAATTTATACCCTGACAATAACTGTTGACAACAACAAAATTATCTAAATGTCCACTGAAGATAACCCTTTGTAAACACTTGGTCCCCTATGGAGATGGTCTGGAGATGAAGAGATTGCATGAGAGTATGGAGACTATGGAGATAAATGACTGATTTAAGCTTGTTGCATGTTTATAACATAGATTGTTAATTATCATTAACCTTGATATGATAATGAATATTGTTATGGTCTAAGGTGATGGTACAGTGAGTGAGCATTGCCAGGTTAAGATCCTGTTCCCATGTCCATGATCCATAAACCAGATCCCTATTTCTCAATTCTCAAGTTCAAATCCCATTTCCTTGAACCTCATGACACCTAAGAACAAAAATTGTATGAGCTATGACAGTATGTATATGGCCCCCCCTGTCCATAATTGGCTTGTATATGCATATAGTAAGCCACATCAAGGTCCTAGGGAGGAATAGCATAAATATTGCTGAGAGGGTGACTCCAATGATGTGCTGACATGGCCTTCCAATTTAGGATGTATTTAATTTTCGCTTTATTCTATAAGTATACTCAGTCCCTTGAATAAATGTGTGGTTTACTAGAATTATGTATGTGAATGGTCAACCTTCAAGTTAAAGCATATATTCCTTCAAGAAAATAAACAAATCATTTCGATATTTCTAAAATTAAAGAGAACTCTTGTGAGAAGCGGACAGGCAGAAAGAACGATGGTAATGGTAACCAACGGAGTCAAGGAAACTTACCAGACAACAGCAATACACGTGTCCAAATGAAACCAAACAGACCGTGGGACACCTCGCGACCCGTGTGAGGTCAAGCCGCAAAAGCGCGGTGGAAGCTAGCAACCAAGCAAGAGCAAACAAACCGTGGGACATCTGGCGACCCGCGTGAGGTGAAGTTGTGAAACGCGCCACGGTAGCTAGGAACCAAACAAGGACAAACAAACGAATTTCTTATAAGAACCAAAGCTAGAGCTTTGGTAATTAGATCTAGGGTGATAATGATGAAGCTTTAAAATAAATTGCTAGGGAGTGAATGGCAAAGTTATTAGCTTTTTCAAATAGTTTTTGTTGGGATTCACTATGCTACAGATTTTATTTCAAGGTCAGCTGAGATTTTCTCTTGTTTATTATTTGTTATTTAGGATGTATCCGCATTTTATTCAGTTCTTGTACCTCAAATTTATGTATTTAAGCATTAATCAGTGAACAGGAAACTCAGCACATTTGTGAGGGTATATGCTATCTCCCGGGCGAGGGTCAACAGTTGGTTTGCACCTCGTTTTAATATTATCTGCGGTCTATTTGTATATAAATTGTATCTATAATGTATTATATTTGTACCAATACATCTAGCCCCTCCAACTTGAGCTGCTTGACTGGCATGACTCCTCTTGTACTCTTGACTCGGTGAATTTCCTGAGCCCTGGGAATGCTGAGTCATCAAGCGCTTAGCTTCGGTTCGGGGCGTTATGATCGCCCTCCCACGCGCCGTCCAAGAGGACTACTAGTAAACTGGTCAACGCCAGAGTTCCCACGCCTCGGGATCAGAACTGGTTGCGCGGACGCAGATCTGGTCGACCAGTTTAAACAGCTTTCGAACTGGTCCACAAAGCTCGTACCAGGCAAGCACGACCTTAACGGAACACTTTAACGCTTGAAATTAGTCATCTAAACCAGCTTCAACCTACAGTAGAAAGTAATGGGCAGGTGATCATCAGCCATAGCATTCTAGGTCAGATTCTGAATTGGTCGCCCAGATTGGGTTGCAGGGAAGTGACTCCAACCTCAAAATATAGTAGATAAATTAAACCAATAAACTAACATAGAATGACATACAAAATGAAGTAAGATCGTGAACAGCATGGAACTGGTCGACCAGAATCATCAGATAGGAAAGACGCCTTCGAGGGAATTTGTTACCCAAAGGGAACTCCGATGACATGTCAACTTGTATCAAGCTTTACGGAGCCGAATCTAAGCGTGATCCAATATATTCCAGTGTTATCTAGGCGAATTATCTTGTGAACCCGCTTTGAGGGTATGAATACATAATCATCAAATAGGATACTTTAAATTTGCCACACCTTCCACGTCATCATCTCACCCTTCTTCCTCACGATGTCCTTTCTACACCACTACTCGAAATTCAAACTGGCTTACAATTCAAACCATGCTCCGTGTCTTTGCAGATAAGTACCTACCCTGATTATTAGTATATGGCACTCATAACTCATGTTTCTGAAGCAAGCCAAAAGAAGGAGAATACAAGTCTACTACATCGCAGCTTGGCAAGCTAACTAGGTTCTTTTCCTGGGAGCTTTAGCTGCATTATTCTGGGTTAGCTAATGTTCCATATGTCTTATTTGGTACTCTAGTAACTCTGCCCTATTAAAACTTAAATACAGACCTCTCCCAGAGTACACCGGATTTAATGCAAAATATTTTCATTATTAGTATCCTCTGCATTTGAGGAACTAAGTATCTCCGTTTTTTAAACTGTGTGTTTGCATCATTATTTCTAGAGCCGCTTCACCGAATTTTGATGTGCTTTATAGGACCTGAGCACCCGGCTCAGTGGTGAGGAATGTAGATGATATACCTGCGCATCTGAATTGGGTACACTATATGTGATATTTTCGATTTAATTTGTACTACTACTTCTACAATTGATGTTACTTTTCAGGGCAGTTGCAAGTCTTGCACCACAAATAAAACCGCTGTATAATCTAGATGCTGTCATCCATTATGACCCAGCAAATTTGGATCATATATATTTTCCCAGCATGTTTGGAACGGAATAAACTATGAGGCTAAGTATAGGACACCTGTGAGGAGAACAGTAGATAAATCACAAACTGGTTATTTTGTAGGTCTGTTGCCATTTCATCTTCAGGTTGATAGTCTATAAAGATGAGTTTTCAAATTTCACAGAGCTAAAAATCTTGTTTATAAATCTTGTAGCTTCATATATATAATTGTGATAGATCACTAGAGTTGGTGCTGCGCCCGGCACGATGGAAAATTTCATTATCCACTTGAACTTGCAACATAGCCCATATACTTGTTACACTCAGCTCCTAAGAACACCTTGAACGGTAAGTACATGTACTTTTATTAAGATTATACAACACTTATAGGCTGTGGATAGTCAAAATGCACTACACTATATTTAATCCAGTGGCTGTTAGAGCCACAATTGACATATCTCTGAGCTCAAGCAAGTGAAAGAAGAAACCAGGAGATAAAAGTGACTCGAATGCATGGCTTATGGATCCTAATGTCAATTGGACTCATGCTAGAGTGGATACACTAATGGAAAGTTGGCAAAAAGCTGGATGTTGGGTGACAAAAGCACAGATGGAGTTTGCAGCATATGTGTTTGAGTATGTCAAGATCCTCCACAGTGGAGTCATTGGACATAATGGGAAACCAAAAGTTGTATCTTAGCATTCCTATGATATATTCTATACTAAGAACACATAGAATCTTCTTTCTGAATTTCCTATCCTTGGGCCGCTTTTTGTTCCAAAAACAGTCAAATATGCATCACTCCATGGCCTTCTGACTGGAGCTAATAATGATAATGAGCTAATATTATGGTATTATGGATAAGCTTTATTTACTGACAATACTATTACTTTTGACTGATTTATTTCAAGGAATTCCTTTACAGAAATTGTCCAATCAAGATGGCTGCACCAATCTGTGAGTATACTGACCACAATGATGATCTTGGAATTCCTTTCTGCTGCAATGGTGCACAACATGAAAGTGGTCAAACACTATAGTAGCAATTATAGTGTTTACAAGTCGGGTCCTACACTCCGCTCCGGTAGAAGGGTCTAGGGTTTATTATGGTCTGCCAGAATAAAGTTCAGCAGAGTGACAATGAATCAGATTGAATGAGTATTTTGCTCCGCTCTGGTGTAAAATATCTACAAAAAATCCAGTCCTGTCCAGTTTAGGCAAATTGCCTTGCTTTATTCTGGATATGTCTAATCTTCGCACTCTGTTCTTTTGACTTTATATACCCTTGAATTGCATTAGTCAGGATATGACTGTTGGGCAACAGTGTCATGAGCCAGTGGGATCGAGGCAGTAGATGACTGTAATACTTGATAAAAAATCAAGAATCCTTCTGGTCAGTCATAAATGCAATTAATTAAGTACTTAAATCCTCAGCCTCCAGTGTCATGTGAGCATCAGCTGACCAAGGCAAATGGTGAACAACAGGTCCCAGGAGTCATAAATTGTCCCACATGACTGTGATTTCTGAAATAATTATTCAAGAATTCCATCTAGGAGTCATAAATTCAAGAATCATATTGTATTAAGATCAATTTGGAGATTGCACTTATGTATAATTAAGGTTTAGATAATATTCTTAGTCATCACAGAATATACATGACTCATAGAAAAATGATAGTGACAGGTATATAAGAAACGACGAAAAGTCTGTCTATTGAAGGTGTGGGATCCAAATTTGTGTGACTTCCTAATCAGATTAAGTCCGTAGAAACTTGAGGTTACGGCTAATAGCATCTGTAGCCATGATACTTTATGTACACTATGATACTCTCCATAGTGTCCATGGCAACAACCTCAATTTATGGTATGCTAGCTGCAGTGGGAGCTATGGACTATCATGGGAACTGTAGCAGTCATGGACTCAATAGTAGATAATAGTTTATTCCTGCTTGAGGCTCTTGTTATTCAAAAAAGTCATTAAATAAATGAATAAAATCAACTAGTTTATTCTATTCACATATGTATATAGAGCTAAATACAATGGAGACTATGCTAATAATCTAGATATTTAAATGCCTACTACTTTAAAGTACTGCAATCAAAGACTATAGAACCTCAAGTCAAAATCTTCAAGCACATGTTGTAGATAGTGTCTGAGATTTGTCATTAGTAACAGGCAAACTGTTAGAAGATGCAGAATATGCACACCTTATGTGGAATCTGCACAGCAACCACTTGGATATGCACTAGGTCATTGGAGACTGACTGTACTAACCACACTCCACTCCATCACTAGCTGGTCTACCAAAGAACTCATTAGATTTCATGGATGTCAAGGCAGGTTGGATGCTTACCAAAATTGTTTGTTGGTTTTGAGTTCTGCAGGCTGTATGAAAACTGTCAGTGAGAGTGCACACATAGCACAACAGAAACCCACCTTTTCGTATACTTGTTCAATGCAGAATACTAATAGGGATGTATTGGTAAGGTGATGCTAGAAGCCTTCAAGTACTCACCAACTTCAGTGCAGAAGTTTATATGAGTCTGTTCCCAACAATGTGTTGACAACCTGTGAGATAATGTTACCATGTTCAGCTGCCTCAGAATAGGTGTCTGTATATTATTTCAGTTATTTTCTCAACAAATGAATGAAACATACATAACTTTGAGCTTGTGATATGCAGTGCTAAGTGGTAAGTGCATACGGTGGTGGTGGTATGAGTCTAAGTTGCAACAATGTGTGTTGTCCTAACATTGCACAAACAGCAGAGTTGCTGGGTTTCACAATAGCAAAGCTAACGAGTGCTAGCAGCCACTAAGTGACATAGCAGTTGCTACTGTCTGTAGGAGTCATGGGACACTATGCAAAAATTAAGCACCATTGGCAGATCTGGTGATGCAGTAGCTGTTGATAAATGATGTGAATTTCATTCATCAATTTGAGCTGCTGTGGACAGCCTTAAGGTGTTCCAGGATTTCCGTCATATTCAGCAGCACATCATGGATACTGTGCCAAAGAAAGGCTCCTATTATAGCCTGGTTAGCAAGGTCATTTCTGCAGCTCTTGTCAAATCCCATTCGGATGGAAAAGGCAAAGCAACAGTTTTCCATCCCACAGCAATCCAGTTCGAAAAACTTCAAGCAATATGGATTAAATATGACAATATTGGAGGGGCTTGGGTTTCTAATTCTTTGAAAACCTTCAGACTACAAGGTAAACATGTCATGAAGAGTTGTGTACAAGGAATGAACAATATGCTAACTCATACCTCCTTTAATGAGAATTGGCATGGTAATAGTAATGGTGTAGTTTGGGGAAATGCTTCCAGTTTAGCAACAGTTGAAACTCTAACAACTGATGCCATCCTTCAAATCAATCTTCAAATCAAAATATCTAATATCTTGCAACCATCTGATTTACCATCCTGACAATTCTGTTCTCAAACCAAAGGTTCACCTCATCTGAAACTGCTAGACTCAATCCTGTGAAAAAAAGGAAATTTTCATTGGAATTCTGCAACCGAAATTTCTGAATATCCACCCAGATCATAAGTTCAGAATCATACCTCATGAACCCTAGTATGTATTACCTCGTTATCCCTTTTTGAATTTTATCTGATTATTTTTAAAGATATATTGGACTCACCTTTGACTGATCTGCACAAATGTGTCAGGAATTGAAAGTGTCAGCTCCAGGAGGAATGAAAGCTGAGAACAACAATATTATTTTGGCAACAATACTGAGTGGTTTGGCAAACCTGACCTATTCTATTTTTTTCTTTCTTCAGATGCATATATTAATATTATTTTAGGAAATGCTACCTCCTCCAGCAATCACCTTAGGACAAAAGAGACACTACATGGATATTAACATAGAAGACATAGGTGCACATTTATTGGACTTAGATGAGCATGGGTAAGCTTCATTTGTGCACTGAAATATTATCTAATTTCAGCATGTTGTATAGAAGCTCTATTTCAATGGAAAAAAATTGTGTGGAAGGTGTCAGCAGGATTGCTGAAAGCATATTGGTTGAAAGTCTGACTTTATGGATGGGCCTATCATGGTGGAAAGTGAAACATCAATTCAATCAATTTCTGTCACTGGTGAAAAAGAAATTGTAATGTCTGAAGAGGACAATCAGGTATGTTCTGTTCTTTATTAACATGTGTTGATACTCAGTTTATTAATACCATGCAATCATATGTATGTAGCTTTTCCCAGCACTTGAGCCTGATGATTCAGCCTTGAAAAATCCTGCTATCAATGATATAGATAATATGCAACCTAAATCATCACACATGTCAATATCACACTCATTGACACTTACCTCACTCACTTCTACCTCCACATCCAGAAAGCCTCCCAAGGAGTCACAATCTGCACATGCATACACAAACCTATCAAAAGTGTCAGCTATGAAGCTAATTGCAACAACAACAATGGCAAAGGGTACTAGTGCATATTGGAGATTTGCAGCACTGAGGCTCTAGCATAGGTGGACTTCAAATATGAAGTCACGAGAATGGAATCTGGCTGGGGATATTTATAATGACTCTGCGACACAAGTTGAAGTGAAATACTTGCAGATTAATCACTTCTTGGCCATGGATCAGCAAGCATGTAGTGCAAATGCATTAAAGGAGCATTAGACCATGTTTGAGAAGGAGCTGCAGAAATGGGAAGCAATTAGGAAAGTGAATGGTAAGAACTAATCTATATTTATTTTTTATACATTACTTATAAAATGTATCTTTAGGAGAAACATCTATCTGGAAGGATCTACAACTCATGTTTATGCCAGAAGTTGAACAGGAATTATATGCCAAACCTACACTTACTGGGAAACAAGGAAAAGTCAAGACTTGTCAATGTTGCAAAGCCTCAAAAGATGGCCAAGGCATTAATAAGGGGTATCTCAAATATGTCTGCAGGGACCAATCTGGGACAGACTGCCTATCCGTCGCCACTGGATAGTCTTCTTGTTGGCCCAAATGGTAATGGAGTCAAGTTACTTTCAAATCCATGCATTTAGACTTTGAGGGAGATAGCCAAAATCGACGAATAAGGGGGAACATTGTTAGTGGAACAGGAGAATTTACTCCTCTTTGAAACTATGGCTCGTGTGAATAATGGACTTAGTTGAGAAGAAGCCTTGCTCCAAGGTGTACCAGAGTATAATTTTGAAGAGCAGTACCTCACAAAACGGAAGGGGAAAGGAAAGGGGAAGGCCAGCTAGCAGATCTAGTTGTGGTTGAGTGTTGGAGTACTCTGGGGTGGGGGGGTTAACTATCTACATTCGAAAGCAAAAAAAAATTAGCGCATTTGGAGGTATATTGGAGACCATGCCTTGGTTACTTTTCGAGTGGGTTTTGACTGGTTTAATGTCCAAACTAAAATATTTTAGAATATACTACGTAGTACGGCACCTAATGGTCACTATGACTGAACGATAGCCAGTAACATTGAAGCATGTCTCAAATGATAGAAGGTAATTTCTTCGAATTATAGCAGCCAGCGTGATTTGTAAGAAAGCTAACCTTGGATGTTGGGGTTTCTAAGGATAAACAGAATCATGCTGTGGTCGCTGGGGTAGTACGTGTGAAACAGTTAGCTAATATGCACTGGGCCAAACCATCCTATTAGATAACATAGTGAATATTTGATCGTCCCAGGATGGTGAAAACATACGAAGTCGGGGAAACAAACATCGTATTGAACTGTGTTAAAATTGGTATAGTCGTAGAAGCATGTGCCGTTAGTGACCTGGGTCACAGTTTGGGGAGGCGAGACGATCTCCCCGCTCAACCCTTCGAGTGCGTCGGTCAAGGCCTCACAGTCTGCAGGGAGTGATGTGGTGACTGTTGTATCGCAGACAAAACGATGAGCCTATAGAATATACATAAAAAAAAACTCGGGCTCCAGCTTGCTTTGGACCTATGCGCGCCAGCACACTGGACAATTTGCCGTTTTCGTACAGTGGACGGAGTCGTTGTTGTGTTCCTCAATGCGGCAAAACCGGGACAAGATGATGTAACAAATTTGATCTCGTTATTATCATGGGTGGGTGTTTTCTCGCTGATAACCTGGGCATTGGTACCACAGCCATCCCGGATCGAAACCCGTACAAAAGCAGTGGAGAATAAGAGGGTAAAACAGAGGAAAGTAGCAATGAGTGGCATTGCCAATGATGGAGCGGGTACTGATGGGTCGAAGAGTGCAAAAGTATTCCCCTTTATACTCGCTGTTGAAGGTTGAAAATAGAAAAGATGCTATTTTCGAGCAGAAGCAGAAGTCATCATTCCAGATGCATTGACTCACTGTACCTTGCAATCATTTGATCTTAACCTGTATTGAGTGTGAATCTAGAGTCGATACTCTAAAATGATTATTTACCATGTCCTCCCAATTCCGCTTGGAAAAACAGTTTGATGGAACGGAGACCGCTGAACCATAAACGAACATATGTTAAACAGCTGGCTTCGGAATACCAGGCCGTGGAGGTGCATGCCTTCCTTTGTTGCAGCGACACTTGATGACTTGTAGTTGAACGGAGCGATTCAGGATCAAGAGGCCATGGTGGATTAACTTTAGAAGAATCCGTACCGTGCAGCGCAAGTTTCCTTTTTTGGTTTTATGGACTGACAGATATAAATATTCCTCAAAGGTCTTGGTGATAGCTGCTTCTGTTTTTCGGTCTCATCAATGATTTTTGTTATGATCCTTATGATTGGGGCTTGCTGTTGCGGCCCGCACATCAAACTGCTAAACTTGAAGCGCATCTAGCGGAGAGCCCATTACATAATACTTCGATGGGTCTGCCGTCAAGGCACACCATGTCCGGAAATCTTGATATAAGAAAAGAGGCAGTAGACATAAGAATAACATAGTCGTGTACCTTCAGCCACGAAGTGGTGATAGCGAGGGATTTCGGTGGTAAAGATAGAACATTTACATACTAAGTGAAGAAAAATAAATGTCGGAAGTCTAGAGCATCAGGAAGCAAGGAAGCACATTCTGTCCGACGAAAATCCCATAAGTCGGGAAATGCTTCTTGAGACGCTAATGAGATATGAGAGGTTCGGCTTGCAAGAACCGCGGCGTAATCCACGATAATCCCGAACTAAAATACCTGATGTACTCAAGCTTCCTTAGGACCGCAAGTTTTTCAAAAAAGAGTGGTAGAGTTCCTAGAAATGTACCATATATCGCAGTTGAAACCCCGACGCGAGAGAGGTTAACGAGTCTGGTAAGAAGGGTAACATAATCAACGTTTTTGTACCGTAACTGCAACAGTATTAGCTCATTCAAGTTCTCGAGAAGGCTACTTCATCCACTCACCAGCTCTCCACCATTACCATGCATCTGATGTTTTCCTATTATTCGAGCCGTCTTTATAGTGTGATGAAATACTCACTCTATTGTACGATCCAGACTACTGAGGTGGCTGGAGGACCACCGACAGACGTATAACAGATATAGGCAAGAAACGAATAAAACTTGCTCCTAAGGGACCCGCCATACTCACAATACATTCCTGGAGACCATTCATGCTTCCCAGAAGGGATCAGGAACGCGGCAGTATCCAGCCTAAAATCTTCTCAAGCTGGCCAACGAGGGAGGGAGAGACAATGCTACTCGATGCATAAAACACGAAGATTAAGACAATGATGGTGTTTAAGGAAGAGGCCACGAGAACTCCCCGCTAGCGGAGTACACGGAAAAGCTCTGCAACTGTGAGTGTCGGGCGAGGAATCCATAAACCAGGTCTTTCCGCGCCTGGGTTAACATATCCTGGGGATACATATCCGACCAGGATTTCACGAATAATTTGCGTAGCTGAGGTAGTGTTGCGGCTGTCATAAATGACTCCATGGCAGAAGCGGTAGCATGTTCATCTCGTCTAGGATTTTCGCATAAGTAATTAGAGTATCTGTAGATGGAAAATACTGACGTTAAATGAGTAGTTTGGCATTAGTAAAGTTTTCGCACGTATCCCATTGGACCGTGTAGAGGTTGAGAGAAATGGCAGCCTGATCCATCGTGCCTTCGCATTAGGATCGAAAGAGAAGAATGCAGCGATGGATTCAGGATTGTACTTCGTCGGTTGTTCGACCATCATTCCCGTATCAGTCTGAAGTGGACCTGATTAATCGACGTTAATTCGCGGATTAACTGCGAGAATCTCATTTGCTCACCTCTGCAGACAAAATCTGAGTGCGCCTGTTTAATATATTAAATAAATTCCCATTCCATATATAAAAGGCTTGAGTCTGAAGGACGAGTTAACTCAATAACCAGGAGCTTCAACGACAATCGACGGATGATTGTTGCAAAATGATGATCTTCAGGGATATTAAGTGGCCTCAGTTCGATAATAGAATGCGTGAGTATTCGACCAGGTAGCGGTTAGGTCTATGTAAACACGTAGGGAACTACAAAAAACCTTCACGGCTATATAGTTCTTCAACTCGGCTTTCTCCGAGATCACCAATCTCGACAATGATTAGTCCAACGAGTGTTTCTATAATGTTGCTCTCCTTAATTGCATATAGATACTACGTACTTCGAATGCTTGATATATAGTGTAGTAGCAGACATAGAGGTGGTCGACAAGATAGCGGTCAGCGAAAGAAAGCGCCCGGCACGCGGCGGATGTCACCGAGCACGACCAAACACCGCTCAGCCACATGCCGGCGAGCCAACGGAGTTCCAAAAGCAGCACAGTTTTGATTGGTTCCGTCGTGAAAGCGGATCGGTCATTGTCAATGTTCTGCAGCGCAGCATCTCAATACTCTGCAGCGCAGCAATGTAGAGGCTTATAACTTCCCTGCTCACAATCGCATCCACATCGTTCCTTCCCTGCACACCATGCTTACATCCACGATTAAAGACCTCCTCCACTTGCGATCCCGTAACAAGATGGGCACCGACGACGTCTGCGTCCCCAAGAATGCCGACATTGTTCCTTCCATGGCCATGGACACAACTATGAACGACAAAGCGTCATCCATGGCATCCACGATGCAGTCGTCAACGTCTCCCACAGTGATCGAGCTCTTCCAATCGCAAGGCTGCTCATCCTGCCCTCCCGCAAACGACAACGTCATCGCACTCGCAGACGATCAAGACAAGCTCGTCCTCACCTATGAGGTCACCTACTGGGACTACCTGGGCTGGCCGGACACGTTCGCCAACAAGGCCTGGGATCAGCGCCAGCGTGATTATGCCGCTGCGGTGAAGACCAAGAGGGTCTACACACCGCAGGTACGTTTGTCCCATACTTCCTAGTATTCCCATCTCATTATATTTTCTCCAGGTCATCGTCAACGGTGTCTCAGCCGGCGTCGGCTCCCGCAAGAGCGACCTCCAATCCCTCATCCGCTCCGGCGAAGCCGCGCCCC
>KN837142.1:27858-42260 GCA_000827215.1 Sphaerobolus stellatus SS14 | reverse complement strand
TTATTTGTGGGTGATTTGTGGGTAACTTGTACAAGCTTTCTACTGACTTGGCGTCGATTTTACGGGATTTTATAAGATTTGCAGGGTATTTGTACGGGCTTTGCTAGATTTGTACTGCCCTGCCGTGGATTCGGAGGGGATTTGGACGAGATTTAGGGGAGATGTGGATGGGATTTGTGATAGATTTGGAATACATTTGGAACATATTATCGGTCAGTACGTATTTCCGTGCCTAGGTACATCACCTGTACATCCATTCATAGTGTCGGGCAATAGACCCACCTCGTTTCTTGAACCCAAGCGACGTCGTGTAGTTGTTATAGCGCAGTTGAATATTATTTCACAGCTGTCTGAGCCCTTCATTCGATTCTCGTGCTGTCACTTTTTCCAGCGACGAGTAGTACACAGAAAGATGCCTTAAGAGAAAGTGTTAAATCTATCGCCTAAAGATCCAATATACCACGGAAGAATATCATTCGTCGTCGCTAAATTTTCACCAGAACTCCTGAGAGGTTTTCCCCTTAATCTCTGCAGAAGAATCCACCCGGGATCTTCGCTCGAGACGCTGGTCGCATGGGCAAAACCTTGCGGAAAAAGAGGATGCCATCGAAGGATCTCTTTGCAAATAGCTGAGGTGTATGGCAACTCGAGCTGATCTTCAAATTCAACCAATCGAATCTCTCCTAGCAAATGATCCAGTTCGGCTTGAGCCCTCCTTTGAACTTCGGGAAATAACGCCATGGCAAGAATAAAGATTACCATTACATTGACGGTCTGTGATGGAGAGTTAACAAAGGATACTGCAAAGAAAACATAAAGAAAAGAAAAGTCTCACAGTGTCCGAGCCTCCTGCAAAAATGGCACCGGCTGTATTCTTGATGACATCTTCTTGATCTTGTGGCACCTCTTTCAATTTTTCAAGGTCTTCGAGGTGAGAAGCTACAAAACAGTTGTCCGCTGCACCCTGGAGCTATCGAACAACCACCATACGGTTTACGATTATAGATGTTAATAGTTGAAAGAATAGCGTTACCATGGCTGTTTTGGTAATGTGAAAGGGCAATTCTTTCATGTCCAAAATGCTCTTCACCCATTTGCGTCCCTTTTGCTTAAAAACTGCTCCAGGAACCCAATGGGGGATGTATTTCACTTATAAATTTAGTTTGATATATTTAATGTGTCGTCGTTTTTAAAAGAAAATGCGAAACTTACTCCATGGGAAAATATCTACTAAGAAAGCCCCAGGAGCTCCGGCTTCTTCAACCGCTTTTACTGACATCTCAGCTGCCATAAGATAGGGGTCGTCTTCCGCTTTAACATGTATTTCATAAGTAACCTAAAATGTCTCCTTGAGGGAATATCATAAATATAAGAGCTCGAAGAACCTCCATACTATCGCTCCGCTAGAAGTCGCGCATTTCAACTTTCTGAGTGCCGAACGGGTGATTTCTTTCACAAGTACAATTAAAAATTAAACTGTAGGTGAGTGTAGAACCAATCAATCATATCCTATACTCGCAGTAGGGATTCGAGGCATTGTTCGTGATGCCGAGGCAATCCGCACTTTTCAGGTAGAAGTCGCGCAGCTCGGCTGTCACATAACTGTCACACCTGTCACGGCCATCGCACAAGCTCTTCTCCTGCTGCCTGGAATAGCAGCGTGACTAGTGTCATCGGCTTCCATTCGGCACATGTGGAGACTATCGAAATAGGATTGTTATAGATAATATTCATGATTAGAATGGTCCATGAACAAAATTGATGACAGGACAGAGGCAATTCCCCCTGTAATGGGTACGGCAGCTCCTCTTTGACCTCCTGGAGCACGCATTTTTAGAGATTTACTTATGATTAATTAATAGAATTTGATCATAAAAATTATATCTCGAATTCTATCATAAATCCGGCCTGATCCCATTGCTGTGGCCTGTGCTAGAAGAGGTGCGCGGTTTCTACCTGGTGCGCGGCTTCTAGCGGAGCGATAGTAATTACAGCTCCAGCTACATGCCTAAGATGCTCTGCATAATCCTCGGGAGTTAACAGTAGGCGACGCAAGAGCTCTCTGAAACACAATCATAAGTTGGAAATTCAACTGTGAATACTTCATATATACCTGGTGTGTTTCAACTGTGAGGGCCTAAATGCATCTACCACACCGACGAGATTATATATGGTTATATGCCGCATATAAGCCTTCCCACTGATTTTAATACCAAATATAAGGGTATTAAACAATTTGCTGAACAAGCAAAGTGGAATATAATGGTGACACATGATGCCATTATAGCGAGTCACATTAAACAAACAGTTACAGCTGTCTGCATGAAACGGTGCACTCTGATGTGCATGTCACTTTTTCTCACATGCTGACCTCCTGAATTTTGCTCCACATTGGCCTCATTATTCCACTTCATGTAAATAGTAAATTTTGTTCATAATACTATTTGAAAATCTACTGCAAAGAGAAAATAGCAAATTTCGCCATGGATTCCGATATATGGACAGGGGGCCTAAAATCAGGTATGGGTGAATTTTCCGGAATACTGGCACTGCCAGCTGGCCTGTGGGTGAAATATATGACAGAGACAAATGTATATAAAACTTCTACAAAGTGATTCTGGCTAGAAACAGACTAGCAGAAGCATACCAGTGGGCTTTTATTTTCAGCTCCTGAAGTTTTCCCTCATAGCTCTCTATATATTGCATATAATGCAAATATCTCTTCGCAGAACTTTTATATACGGTTATTAGTGCAGTAAATTTTAATATAGTATTATGAACAAGGTTTACTATTTACATGAAGTGGAATAATGAGGCCAATGTGGAGTAAAATTCAGGAGGTCAGCATGTGAGAAAAAGTGATGTGTGTGTCGGAGTGCACAGCTTCATGCAAATGGCTGTAATGTGAATAAGAGATGGAGACCAGGAGAAGAATATTCCCCTGGTGACTTGGTATATTTAAGTACCAAGAGCCTGAACCTACCCAAGGGTTGGACTTATAAACTTTTACCAAAGTCTATAGGACCTTATAAAGTCCTGGAAGCTTGGAATCAGAGCTCCAATGTCATACTTGAACTCCCTGAGGAGTTCAAGGCTAGAAAGACCCATGTGATCTTTCACAATAGTCTTATTAGGCCACATACCTAATAATGATACTCAGTTTCTGAACTGAGAAGCCAAAGCATTTTATGACTTTGGTAAGGACGATGAACAGGAATGGTTCATTGAGGAGATCATTGGGCATGAATGGACCAATGATGGACTACAGTTTAGAGTCCAGTGGACTTTAGGAGACATCACCTGGGAGCCTCTCTCAGGTATAAAAGAACCGGAAGCTCTAGACTGGTATTTAGAGCTTCACAGCATCAAGTGACCACACAATCTTCCTAAATTAGAAAGCCAAAAGAAGAATTCCTCAAAAAAAGAGTAATTAATGTGCATATATGCAGGTATATGCGCCTATATTATATGCCACTATGGTAGCATGCAGTGTAACTAGCATGCCATGCTCTTATAATAACTATAAGACAAGTTAATACCTTAATAATAAGGTATTATTGTGCATATATGCATATATATGCCCCTTTATTACAGATCAGATCAAACTATAAATAGTTTGATCAGAAGCATATGTAGTCTTCATCAGCACTGATGCTATCAGTGCCAGCTGGTGTTCCGCTGTGGTGGAGAATAAAATACTCCGCCTGTGCATGCCTGGCATCTACAACTTAGACCCAAACCATGTGCAGGTAGTGATACACTCACTACCATAAGCCAAACTGACTCAGAAATGAGTCTGCATGCCAGCAGCAGTAATGCTGCTGAGTTACTGTCATGTTTCCATGACCAACAAGCCAAGCACAAAGAAAATTGTGTAGAGGTAGGCGCTGTGTTAGGTGCCTGCTTTGTTTACCACCCAAAGGGGTGTGACAGATGCTCTACTTATGTAGAACATCTATTAGCGGACATTGACCAACATCCTGCTAAGTTCTCATTCCCTTGGGATGAGATATTGGACCAACTACATGAGGTGTGGCCCCATGTTAGTGAGTACATCACTGACACCAGTGATGAATGCGACACTCTTGAAAAAGAGTTGTTCAAAGAGAAGTCTGACAATCGTTGACTTCGTGGTGACATAGATGATCTCAAAGAGAGAATCTGGGAATTGGAGACTCAGTTAATGAGTCTCCAAGCATCCAATACATCCAGTGAGTGTTCTATGATGCTTACCTCCCCTACTGATTACCCCTCCATGGTCGGTAGTGTGCATCCTTTAGCAAGTCCTGAAAAAGGGACTTACTCTCATAAACATTCTTGTAAATTGGACGAGAACACTGACTTCAGGAATCGTGTCCTGAATCCTGAAGAGCGGCCAGATCACTGGTGCTCCATGTGTGGTAGGCCCTATTAGGCTGGCACAAAAACCCCATGAGTGTCCCTAACACTATCAGGGACAACCCAGATGGCTACTTCTTTGAAAAGGATGTAGATGTGGCAGCATGGTTGAACAAAATCATTGCTGATATTCCCCAACTGGCTTTCATGCACCAAATGAAAGTCATATTTGGCAGTCATCTCAACTTTGAGATGATATTTAGTGGATTTGACTCAAATTCACTACATCCTGATTTCCAACAGACGTGGTGGATCACTGACTCATCCACCCCTATCAGGATTGGTCCCCAGATCACAAAGAGACCTAAAGATAAAACACAGACCACTACGTCTGTGAGACTACCACATGGAGCAGATTTCCTAAAACTGCTCCTAAAACACTGTTCTTTATCTAAAGAACAGATTTACAATCATATTATCCCTTGTATGGAAAGGGATGAGGAGAAGCAGCCCATGAGTGCTGCTGGAGTGGAGCGAGCTGCATATATGCTGCTCCATCAAAGCGCTCCTGCCTCTAATAAAGGCAAGAAGCTGTTGACTGGCACTAGTCAGTCAAAACCATTGGCTCATGCATTTCAGCTGGCTAAGCTCGGGCAATCCAGCCATCAATGGTTGGATGCTGACTTAGAGGCTTATAATAAGCAGCATGAACCTGTCCTCCCATATTCTGATGAGCCACCCAGCAGTGAACCAGATGTGAAGATGCATGTACCAACAGCTGTTGGTGCTTGTGGTACTCTCCCAGATGAGAGCACCATGAATGTAGACCCTTAGTTAGAGGATCTATATGAATGACTGCTAGTAGCAGTCAGCCAGGGAGGATGTAACAGATATATTCTGTTATATTATTATATATGTATTATATTATATACATGTATGCAGTATATACTTAGTGTGGACACCATAAGTGTCCACAATGGCCTGTATTTAGCATGCCGATGCATTAGGTGCCGCATATATCTTTTCACCAATTATCCTATGTTACTACCTTACTCAATATATAAGAGTTCAGTTAGTCTTGGGTGATCTAAGAGATATAAACTTGTTATACAACAGAAGTCACACATGCTCAATAGTTAGCATCACAGGCATTTATGCCACTGGCTCTCTTAACGAAACATGTTGAGATAAATGGTGTGAAAAAGTGTCTCTATTCAGCCCAACTAAGAAAAATCAAAGCTTCACCTTGGGGGGGATGGTAAATGCATGCTGGAGTTATTTTTGAGAAAATTGTGTGATTTCTGCTTCAATCTAGATAAACAGCTCTCTGGCTCTTTTTGAGAATGTTTTCATTAGTCTATTCCTACATTTTCCACACCTGCTGGAGAGATGTCGAAAGTCACATCATGCTGGTGGGGATTACCTTGGGGCCAATTTCTGTGACAAAGTGTGACCTACTTGAGTGCACAACTTCCACCTCAAAAGTGCGGAAGATTGCAGCATCACCAGCAGGATTAACTATCAATAATTTAAAGCTATGGTCTGAATATATTACTATAAGGTATGTCGGTGTGAAATACCTATAGCAATTTGCTTGTTTATTCACCCAGCGACAGTCAAAAACCATGTGTGCGCAACTTCCTGTGGTGGGATAGTATGCCTGAGGACGCAAAGGTGATTAAAAAAACAGGCCTTCTTGGTAAGTCAGCATTTTGGTTATAACCTGCTCTCTATTCCATCACTAATGGTTTTGTATGTTGCCTGTGTTTGTGAGGAACAGCTATTTCTCCTTCCGGTACTGATAGGTTGTGAGCCCCGCTTTGCAGAGTTCCTGCTGAATTCTAAGTACTAGCACGTGTTACTCTCATTCTGCATTCTGTACATTACCCTTCCATTGCCATTCTTGTATTTATTATCTAGCTAGAGAATACATGGATCATATAGGAATTCTATTCCCACATTGTTTGATTATAAGCAAGCGCAATATGAAAAACAAATATTCCAGATATAAATTAGTGAAGCTACAGACGGGTATTCTTTCTATGATAGTCCTCCATAGTGAGCATCCAGGTAGCATGGCAAAGGGCTTCGGAAATTCTACGTAAGGTATGGAAGGTAGTATAGTGTACATAAATTAGAAGTGCTACAGATGCTACAGACAGTATATAGGCTATATAGCAGCTACCAACTTTCCTGATGTAGATGCCATTTTAGAAAAGAAGCCAATAATATAACTTTCTACATTAGAATTTTCTACATGCTCCGGTACAGTAGGACGTCCACCAGCTGTAGGCTGACAGTGGGTTGGAACCCATGCATTTGAGTGTCCAGCATTATTAGATACTCCTGTTGGGTTGGCTGCAAGGGATACCCATAGCCTGAATAACCCACAGGTGCGTGTTGCGTAAATGTCAAAGCCTGTGCCCCTCAGAATAAGCAAGTGCATCTTGAAGTATAACATAACCATACATACCTGGTAATAAGCTCTTCTGCGGAGACAGTGGTGGATGGGTCAGGGGTTTTCGTCACCTCTCGGTTGCCCATGGGGTTGTAAAAAGAAATTCAATAATATTTATTTAACTACTCACTACCTGCTTTACAGTGGAACGGTGCATTAGGTCACTGCTAGTTGACAGATTTGAAGAGCCAGGGTTTACAGCCAACTCAAAGTATCCGACACATCGTTCTGACTGCTTCTGGTGAGGATCATAACTACCACGACTGGTTGCGTGGATATTTCGATGGGTACAAGTGAGGTAGGATATCCACTGATATGGCTTTAGGACTGAGTAATGTGTATGCTAATCTCTTATGTACTGGGTGATGTTCTCCCGTGGATGCGTTTATCAATGGATGAATCATTTTATGGTGGTATGAATAACAGTAATGTCTGGGGACGATCGTAGAGGCCGCTCATGTATAGTAATAGTAATCCCAACGCAGTACATATAGCATAAGGTGTAGTGGTACTTAGATTACATTGTCAAATTTGGAGCCTGAACGTGAAATGTGGAAACGGCTTGTACAGGATATGGAAATAGGGAACTGCGGACGTGTAAGTGAAACTGTAGTTGGATTATATATGTTGCGAAATTGTGCGAAGGTGTGACAGTCTGTGTTGTGAACGTTAAACGGATGACCTTGTATTTTCCCGTGGACATCCGCAAGTCCAGTTATGAAGGTGCTTCGTGTTTTCGGATGTCCTGTGGATGGATGTGTATAGCCGCCGGCGACTATGAGGATATCCAGGCTACGCACTTCTTCGTGAAGGAGGCTCGGTACTGCACTAGGATCTGCTGATTCCAATACTTTTGTGGGTGAGAGCGTCCAGGCAGCAGAGAAGGTCCTTTGCAAGTTACGGAGCATCCTGAAGAGGATGCTTGGGAGGAATGTCGACCAGAGGAACTCCGTATGCCCATGCGGATGTTCAATTCAGAAACAGGTGGCTTTGAGGAGGTCTTGCACCACCATGGTTTGTGATATCTGCCAAGTACTGCCCCTGGCGGCTTGACTATACGTAGCTTCGCGGAACATCCGCTTTTCAAACCCCCTCATAGGTTTACCTTGGCCTTGTGTTGTATGCACCTATGACGTACTTCGTTGGGTGTACCCGAACTCCAATGCAGACGAGTACCGAGCCCCCACTGACGCCAGGGATGATCCTCAAAAGCACTCCCAGCGATGTGAGTTCCTTCGTGTCTCTTTAAGTTAGAGCGTGTGGTAAAACCCTTTCGGCATCTACGGTAGCGGCAGGTGTATGCTGTAACAAAATAGAATATGGT
The DNA here is from genome assembly GCA_000827215.1 of Sphaerobolus stellatus SS14. Lineage (NCBI taxonomy): Eukaryota > Fungi > Basidiomycota > Agaricomycetes > Geastrales > Sphaerobolaceae > Sphaerobolus > Sphaerobolus stellatus. The sequence continues at coordinate 34,140 of KN837142.1, read as the reverse complement.
AATGGTGTTCTGTGTAAACATTACAAGCAGTTGAGCACTTACGACGAGAACCGGTATGAGTTCTTGTGTGGGTCTAGCGGTTCGTCGTACGTACGTTAATAAAATAAAGATGAAATAAATGCATACCTTCAAAGCACTTGGTGTTGGACACCGCTGCCCGCATTCCTCACAAACATATCTCCGGGAGCTGTCATGAGTATGAGAGTCCCTCAGAGGAATATTAGGCTTGGAGGCCTCCTTTCTCAGGCTCATTTCCGGATCATAAACAGCGAATGTACGATCCGGCCTCCTACTGGAAGGAGGTGGCGTAGGTGTCGATGTATTCGAGGATGAGGGCTAAATTATGTGTTCATTGAGTATTTAAACTTCTCACTTTCGAAATCGTGCTTACCGAAGGATGATTCCGTTCTGGACATGAAGTGGCAACAGGACGCCTACTAGTGGACTCGAAAGGAATATCTGAAGACAGTTAACTTTTTGAAGTATAGAGTTAGTTTAACAGCTAACGTGGAAAGACTTGCGTGATAGGAGGGAGCTGGGCGTTGTGTTGACCTTGGTTAGTATGCTTGTTGTAATAAGGCATTATAGTGGATTATAGAGATAAGTAGTAAGACAAGAGGAAGTGAAGGGGAAGCAGAAGGGAAGAGAAGAGATAGAGAATGGAGATAGATGGTGGTAGCTACTATTAAGTTTATATACAAGTAGGATCAGCTTTACTTCCACTTTTCCGTAACATTTTCAACAGAATAGGCAGAATGGCAGGTCCGATCCGAGTGATGCGGCACTGAGGATAGTCACAGACTGAGTCTTTCGTTGTACAGGTACCTTGATAGGTATGGGAAGTTACAGGCGGAGAGTTCTAGTCTCAGCTCTAGCAGTGATCAGAGAATTACAACCCGTTTCACGAGAGTCCGCTTGGTTCAGATGAGCTTACCTCTCCCTCATCAGGGAGATGCGCTGCCTCACTTGCCATCGTTAGACAACCTGTTCCGGTGGCTGCAGTGTCTTTCTGACAGTCCTACTTACACGGCCCCGATTCTCGCCGAAAGATGGGCAAGACGGAGAGAATCAGGCGGTGTAAGTCAGCCTGCTAAGTTGGTGCCAGCATAATAATCGCGGGAGTACACCCATGAGCGATAAAAATAAATTTACAAGCCCTTTAAACTCATCTCTATATTTGGGTATACAATTAAAACATTCTAAAAGTATTATCCTGGGAAATATCAGATAGATCATAATCTTGTCCACTATCAAGTGACTGTAATCGGAAGCGATCGGAAGCGAGGGAGAGCCACAAAGTGATTGACAGGGCGGCGTCCGCGAATAAAATACAATTCTATGAGACGGCATGTTTACATGGTATATGAGATTATCAAATAATCTACTTATATAATTAGCCAATCGTATAGTGGTATCAATTATGCTTAATATTAGATGGGTAGCTCGTAATAGTTATAATACAGTGGGGTGCGCGGGGTAGGTGGCGCGCGTGGGTCTGGTCGGAGGGCCATGAGGTGTTGGTAAATAATGAGCGGGCGCGTGGTAGCGAGAGGTGCGGCGGGTGTGGCGAATGCAGCGGGCGGGCGGGGGCCCAGGGGCCAGCGAGCGCAGCGGCAAGATAGCAATCCCGGCAGCGGTGAATGCAACGGGCGACGAGGCGAGGACGGGTGATGCGTCGGTAGTCAACAGCAGTGGCGAGGCGAGCGGATGGACGTGAGGGGGTCAGTGAAGAGAGGTAGCAAGAGCTGCGGCCGCGAGGCGAGGTGCGACGGGTGGTGCGACGGGTGGTGCATGAGGACGGTGGCGAGGGGGGGCAGCGAAGCGAGGCGCAAGGCGAGGCGCGATGGGTGGTGCGTGAGGGTGGAGGCGAAGGGGGGCAGCGATCCCGTAGCGGCGAATGCAGCGAGTGGGGCGGCGGCGGCCAGCGGCGAGATTCGCTGCAGCAACACGAGGGCGGGTGTATGCAGTGGCTACGACGCTGAAGGAGTTGTGCCGATGACTTAGGGGCTATGTCAACTTCCCAGTATTGCGGCAAATTAGTGGTCCCAGAGTTCTCGCTTTCCCACGGTTGACCGGTTCTTCGGAACTTTTCGGGGAGAAAATTTTAGGTTCAAATCTCTGGAGATGACTCCCTGTGAGAAGTGCCTAAGACGGAAACAGAGCCTAAAGTATAGCAAAGGAGAGAAGCTTGTGCATCCGGAATGAATATGACCAGATCTGAGAAGAGAACTCGCTATGCAATTTCTGGTGGACAATGACTGACTTGATCTGATCTGATCTGATCTACATATAATTCGAACACAGCAATTTTCATTTCAGGAAGCTCTTGGAGAAATTGACCTAAACATGTAAAATCTTTCCATTTTCTGTTGCTAGGCTGAATAAGTAAAATAACCCCAACCTTGGAATTATGCAAGCGGACGGTGGAATGATTCGCAGCCTTGCCTTTGCGTCCGTGACAGAAGTTGATGCTGACGTGGCCTCTTGCTTTCAACCACTACCTTCTCCCGTCCTCGCCAACAATTCTCCAACTTATTCCGCAACTTACCTCGTAGCACCTATTTACTTCCAGCTATATCTGTATGTGAAAGCTTGCGGCATACCAGCAAAGACGCACGTCGCAAACACGTGAACTCTGCTTTCGATGCGTCAAGGTCTCTACAACCGGCCCCTGTTGTCCCCAGCATCTTCGACGCGATATTACTCGGAATGGACCCCCAACACATATCCCTTAATGCACTATCATCTTCTGTCTATGAAATAACGCAACATAACCGCAAACAACCCTACCTGCGATAATTCAAGATCTCTTGGTGAACAATCACGCTATCAACGTGTCCAAAGCCCATTATCCCGAGCCGATGTTATATTTACTTCGAATTACGCGTCGGAATGTGAATAGCGGCTATAATTTGAGTAGCGACAGGTGGATTACGCGGTATGCCCCTTATACATGGTTCAAACTCATTAACGTATGAGTTCTTCCATACATCTAGTCCTATTCCGCCTATCACACATTCCTTAGTCCTATCATTTGCAGCAACATGCTGAATCTTCTCTCGTTTCATTCTTTTTGCACGTCAAGGTCTTCAGCCTTATATATCCCCTCTACACTAATTGAATTTTGTGTAGGTCACCCCATTTCTAGCCATCCACTACAGTCACGAAAGCAATGGAAGTGGCAATGCAGGTCAGGGCAAAGGAAGTGTAGAAGGTACGCATTTGCTATTATTCCAGTTCTTTTCTGATATTATTTTTATTCAAGACTTCGAGAAACGATGCACGGAGAAGAAAAGTATGAATTGACGTGCGAATTGACGTAAGTAAATCATTTTTTAATTCTTATATAATTCTCCAACGTTTGTCCAATGTTTATAGGCGATTTCAACGGTGTGGTGTATCTGCTTGGATCGGACACAATCAGACACAGACGCAGGACTGGGTCCGAAGCTATAGTTGTGATACAATGGAAGCAGAAAGGAATGAAAAGGTGCAGAGGTAAGCGAAAGGAGTGGGCGATGGGATGCATAGGATGACCGAGGATAGGTGCGGAGCAGAAAGAACAGGAACCTCGTATTAGCGTAATTTACTCCGTTGTCGTCCGTTATACTCATAATGCATCGTTATATTAATCAAATTCGTAATATTCATACTAGTACTCCTACCATATCCTATGGTGTCCGACCATGTTTCTTGCTCTTCTCCAAGCTCTTCCCTGGTCCGATTTGCTTCGTAACACATTTTTGATTCACGGCGCTTGATATGAGATATGGACAACTCGGAGACGACATAGGATCGGAACGGTCTCTCGTTAGATAGGCCGGGATTGCTCATTTTCTGTCCTTCTCCGTCCTCTTCCGTCTTAGGCACTTCTCACATGGCAATCCTCTTCAGCGCAGCAATGTAGAGGCTTATAGCTTCCCTGCTCAAAATCGAATCCACATTCTTCCTTCCCTACACACCATGCTTACATCCACGATTAAAGACCTCTTCCACTTGCGATCCCGTAACAAGATAGGCACCGACGACGTCTGCGTCCCCAAGAATGCCAACATCGTTCCTTCCATGGCCATGGACACAACTATGAACGACAAAGCGTCATCCATGGCATCCACGATGCAGTTGTCAACGTCCCCCACAGTGATCGATCTCTTCCAATCGCAAGGCTGCTCATCCTGCCCTCCCGGAAACGACAACGTCATCGCACTCGCCGACGATCAAGACAAGCTCGTCCTCACCTACGAGGTCACCTACTGGGACTACCTGGGCTGGCCGGACACGTTCGCCAACAAGGCCTGGGATCAGCGCCAGCGTGATTATGCCACTGCGGTGAAGAGTAAGAGGGTCTACACACCGCAGGTACGTCTGTCTCATACTTCCTAGCATTCCCATCTCATTATTGTTTTCTCCAGGTCATCGTCAACGGTGTCTCAGCCGGCGTCGGCTCCCGCAAGAGCGACCTCCAATCCCTCATCCGCTCCGGCGAAGCCGCGCCCCTCGCCTCCTCCGCCTCAATCGACGTCTCCGAGTCCCGCAACCAAATCACCGTAACCGGCCCATCAAACACCCGTGGTATCGTCCAACTCGTACTCTACGACCCCCGGAATCAGAACGTCGCAATCCCCCGTGGCGAGAACACCGGACGCAACCTTCCGTATCACAATATCATGACGGATTTGATTGTACTTGGGTCATGGGACGGCGGGAAGATGCAGTTCCCCTTGCCAGAAATAAAGTTGGGAAAGGGGTTGAAAGCGGCGATTGTGGTGCAGGGAGGGCAGGGAGGCCCGATTATTGCTGCGGCGAAGATTTGAGATTTGACGCTTCTATTGGTTGGACACATGTTTATAGAATTTACTGTATGTATATATTGAATATAGACTATATTTCGTGTTAGCTATGCTATCCTGCGCCATCTCCGCTTTGTACTATGGTTCGAAATAGCATAGCTGCTCGTCGCCCGCTGTTTTCCACTTTCTGATATCAAGCAAGTACGCCTCTGGACACTTCCTCTGATAGAATGGAGGCTTTATAGCTGTGCTTTATTAATAACAAACTATAGGAGATGAGTTTAATATCCCTGTCATGAGAAAGAAGAATCGTACTCCACACACAGCTTATGGACAGCTCTCGGCGAAGTTGCTCCTTCAGTCTCGATATATCCTTATTCGGCGTATTGCTAATATTCGGCACCTTTGCTCCTCCATTTTACACGAGATCCTGAATTATTTTGTATTTAAATTATACCCAGTAATAATCGTTGAATAGCTCACATATTGCGAGGATTCAAAGCCCCGTCTGAGGGTATCACAACTCGCACTGAAGCGCAACCCTCGAATTTAAATATTACAATTATTATTATTGCCCTCGAGTAAGTATTGGCCTTTGGAAGATGTAGGTCGCCGCTACAGCTCTTTGTGGATGGACACGGTCGTGGGGAAGGTCAGCGTAAAATGTCTAATCATGCGCTATTGGGTTGTCATACTGACATACTATTTCCTTCAAGATTAATTATTTACTTCTTATCTCGGTAGAAAATAATTTATTCGTATTCCCCCCCTGTAAACTGAAAGTCGGACCGTACAAGTGAAATTTAGTAACATGTGCCAATGAATTAATTAACCACTGGCAGTCATCGTCGAATGCATGATTAGACTTGACATACCACGGAAAACCCTCTCCACGCCTCAAACAGCCCGCCCAGGAGATGCTTCTTAAGACGTTTATGCGATATGAGAAGGTCAGCTTGTAAGCACTCCGGAAGAATCCACTGTAATCCACAATTATAGTACCCGATGTACTCAAGCTTCTTGAGGACCGCCAGTCGTTCGAAAAAAGTGGTCGAGTGTCTAAAGGTGTACTAACTACCCCAGCTGGAAGTGTACCATTGTGTCTGGTATACTTAGATCTCCTGCAAGTATTCAATAGAAATGTTATAGGTTTAGCTTAAGCCACGGATGTTGCCAAGATGTGTCTCCTCTCATCCTCTCAGCGAATACTGACCACTCCTCACTAGACAAGGCCTAGATTCAAGTATGCAAAGTCAATTGGTACATCCATAAACATTTCTATAACCATTACTGCATAAGTAATGATATATATTCATTTCCGAAGACAATGGTGGGATTCTGACCTTTTGAGTTACATTAAGGACGCGGATTTGGGAGGGACGCACGCGGATTGAGCTTTATTTGTGGGTGATTTGTGGGTAACTTGTACAAGCTTTCTACTGACTTGGCGTCGATTTTACGGGATTTTATAAGATTTGCAGGGTATTTGTAC
>KN837142.1:0-17413 GCA_000827215.1 Sphaerobolus stellatus SS14 | reverse complement strand
ACGGCAGGTGACAGAGTGAAACATAACATAAAACAGATCAAAGGGTAGCGGTGGGCGGGAAAGCGAAAAAGACAACGCGGGAGACTAGCGGTCTCAGTTAGCAAGCGAGTTCCTCAACCGCGGAGAGGAACATACCTAGCGAGGTTGAGCTAAAGGTGTGGGGTTACAGCGGGATCCCTCTAGAAAGCGGCGCGGGAGACTGGCGGTCTCGATTAGCAAGCGGTTCCTCAACGGCGGGGAGGAGCGTACCTAGCGAGGTGGATAAAGCGGTGGGATTGTAGCGAAAATCCCTCTCTTTCCTCCTTAAATCATGCGGCGGGTGAACCCACAAGGTCGCGCACTCCGAAAGAACTCGTTAGATGTCATGGATGTCAAGGCAGGCTGCATGCTTACCGAAATTGTTTTTTGGTTTTGAGTTCTGCAGGCTGTATGAAAATCGTCAGTGAGAATGCACACATAGTACAACAGAAACCCACCTTTGGTATACTTGTTCAACGCTGAATACTAATTGGGATGTATTAGTAAGGTGACGCTAGCAGCCTTCAAATACTCACCAACTTCAGTGCCAAAGTTTATATGAGTCCGTTCCAACAATGTCGACAACCTGTAAGATAACGTTACCATGTTCAGCCGCCTCAGAATAGCTGTCTATATATTATTTCAGTTCTTTCCTCAACAAATGAACGAAACTTACATAACTTTGAGCTTGTGATCTGTAGTGCTAAGTGGTAAGTACGTACAGTGGTAGTGGTGGTATGAGTCTAAGTTGCAACGATGTGTGTTGTCCTAACATTGCGCAAACAGCGGAGTTGCTGGGTTTCACAATAGCGAAGCTAGCGAGTGCTAGCGGCCACTAAGCGGCATAGCAGTCGCTACTGTCTGTAGGAGTCGTGGGACGCTATGGAAAAATTAAGCGCCATTGGCAGATTTCGTGATGTTTATGAGCATATTTGTATGCTTTCAGGCGTTCCTTTGCAGCTATAACCGAAAGAAGAAGTTATCAATCCTGGGTCGTCTCTATTCTTCATATCCTCGTCCTTGCATTTTCGATAATTTTTTATCGGTATATTCAACCTGACGACTATCTAATGATAGGAACAGAATGGCTTATGCAGGTCGCATCTCTGTAAATCCTGTGGTCGCTACTTCTCGGATGACTACATCGAATAAAATATTTACATGTATTCACTAGCAAATTGACAGGTGTTGAATCCCTGCTAGTAGTTCCATATATATTCTCCGGAGTCCATTAACCCACTGCGCGGAGTCTCCATGTATTGTATCTGGCAAGGAGTCTGCCACGCAACTCTGTAAGAATAGTTTATAATTGACATACATTCTTTATCGATTTAGTAATTCCTCGGGTTAATCATGCACTATGCGTCCTTTATTTCCTGGTGTCTAAAAAGGGCGCTATGATCCTTCTGGGCCCATTATACGACCTCAAGCTGCGGAGCGGAGGTGCTCCAACAAAATCTGATATTCGGAGGCTCTCCTTTTCATTCTAAGATTTTTCCCCGTGATTCATCTGAAATTACGTAGCCTATGGTCTCATAGGATCCATAACTCCATATCCAGGCGTTTGTGGTAATTGCAATCCCGAGTCTCGTGCTCCACTGGCAGCGGAATTTACGTCGTCCAAGGCTGGAGCTTTGGGTTTTGTGTTCCTAAGCTTTTATACTCGAACGATTCACCCTTTGCGATGGAGCCATACTGCGCTCATACCTCCTTGTTATTGTCAATCTTTTGAATTCCGAAACATCCGACTTGGGAGGCTGATTTGTTGCACGTTGCCTATCCGCGAAGAATATCATCGTTGTCACTCTCCTAAATTCGCAGAATATATCATATTGCATATGATGGATTCTAAGAAGATTCCAATATCACAGTATAATGGTAGTTTACTGCAGAATGAGCTGAGATATGTCAATTTTCTGCTAGTGTTGAATCATATCCTTCACAAGGTATTAGTCATATTCTCGCTTATTCACGAATTTTCCCATTATTTACTACTATGACATTATCAAGTTTGACAATGCGAGCATTGTGTAAACCTTTTCATCCGCGAGTCAGGATTTTGGAACAAGAGATGAGATTTTGCGAAACATGGCGCTACAGTAATGTCACGTACTTACTCCTGGTCAATTATCCATGCATGTATAAGCCTGGCAAGGCTCACAACACCGGACTCCTAACTTTAGCCTCTGTTTAGATTACCTAACCGTAGACGCACTTTTCAGTTTTTTCCATTACCGTCTTACCTCACCATCACCTCCTGTATATTTGTTGTCTGTTCCAGACGAATACACAAAGGTCCTGCCAACACTTGGACCGACACCAGTGAGGCTGCAAAGGTGGCAGCCTTTCAGCATGCAATCTCTCCAAAAAGTGGCACCGGTATCAGCTCTGAAGATATCTCCTGCTAGATTATACAGATTATAAGGAGTGAGACCATCAATCAGCTAGAGGTGACGGTACTAGCAGTGCCCGTGTTTTAACGCGAAAAGAATCTGATTAGAACACAGTTACGGCTAGCAGGGGCAAAGCAGGAGTAGGCTCATTTGGACCGATTGGGAATAATTTTGGAAGCAGAAACGAGATATGTAAGTAGCGTGGATGCTTGATATTAGATACAATAATGTTCAGAAGGATTTCCGTTGACAGCACTTGCTGTTGCATATTTGCGCTGCTGCAAGCCTGATTGTTTGGCTATGTTTGGCAATGATGTCATCTCGCGGAAAGGTTTCCCGAACGGTCCGGACATCTCGGTCAAAATACTCATATTCTGGAATTATTTTATTTTATTTCTCCTAGTAGGCTGCATTCTAATTTCGAGCGATGGGTTATCCATATCAACGATTCGCCGAGTCTCTATTGATTTAAAGGCGTGTGTCTTACGTTCCAATATCTTGCTCCTAAATTGACGAAAAGATACCGAGAGTGCTATTCAGATCCTACGCAGTTATACCAGTAGCCTTTCCCTCACTGTGGCGTGATTTCTAACACGTCAGATCCCATGGTATTGCTTGACTTGCACAATTGAGACTAATTTATGGTTCTAAGTACACAAGGAAGTAGGCGTCACGATAAGATATATATTCTCATTTATCGTCAGTTTCTTGATGGTGAATGAAGCTTTAATAAAAGTTGAGTGAGATGTTTTTATCTCAAGCATATACTGAGCATTTCTAGTACCCGTGACTACATGTGTTTCTACCGGACAAAAAAAACACCTTTGGGTGCCTCTTATTCCTCGGCCCAAAAATCTTTCTCGTTTAATTCGGGAGCTTTGGTATAGTTAGGATCATCAATCACCTTTATCAACGAGTCCATGCGGATTCCCCACTCTTCACTAACTTCGTAAACGTGAATTGGCCTGCTATCAATCCTTAAGCTTACGAGGATGTCCTTAAACTCGGATAGGGTGGTTTCTCCAACGGCTTCCCCGGGAAAACGTCTGACGGCAAATCCCAACCGGGTCAAGGTATGATTATTTATCACTAAATGTGTCAAGCTGTCGACCACTAATGGGTCGACTGTGTTTCCTCGATATAGATCGATAGATATGATTAGATGTTGTAGTTTCGAGAGATATGTGAAGAAGTTATAGTGCTTTCCATGGCCATCGAGAGTCATAAGACGAGTAACGCAATCCATTTTTGTGAATAAGTCGCTGAAGTAGGCGTCGTGGATATCCGAGATTTTATCGCCACCGATATAGATAAATGAATTGATCGTGGAAAGATCAAACTTTAGCGACCTGAAGAGCCACGGAAAATCTTTGGTCACAAGCATCTCTATACGGTGATCTTTCCCAAAACAATCCAGAGATATGTGTTTCATTGTGAATGGGGACCAAGCAACGATCAACGAAAGAATAGTGCGTAAACGAGGTAATGCGGAGATAATGTCATCGTCATTGCGGAGAATGAGAGAATCTATGATATACGTTAGTATGGGGCATCGATTAAAGTACAAGTACTGACGATCAAGGTCGCTATCACCGTTTATCCATTGTAATTCCTCCGGGGTAAAGTCATCATCATCGGGATATGGAGTCGGGATCATCCCAACATTCAAAGTGAGTCCTAGTCCGTCCATGGAAGAAATATGTGGCTCCGAAGTAGTATGTTGGGCGGATGGAGGTAGCTGGCCGCCTTTTATAACAAAAAACTTGTGGCGTTATGTGCCACGTGGAAAGCAGTGCGCAGCAAGATGTGGGACGTGATGCACATAGCGCTTGCGTATACCACGGCCATTGTCTATTTGTCCGATATCATTCAGTCACGTAAGAATCTCCGTGATTGGATAGCAATTGAGTCTATGACTCGAACAAGGGGGGATGCACTATGAAAGGAACGTCGAGTGAACATCACGATTGAGAATTCACCTAAGCAAACTCTCCAATCCTCGCGGCTTTTATGCCACATGGGCTACCACTCCTCCACACTTGAGCATCTTGCCACCTATTCACCCTACCGTGAACTGTTCCGCCGCGCAGACTATTCAGCGGTGGCAGAGCTGATCTAGGATTTGAGAATCACTGAACCGTGACTATGGAGAGTTCCTATTCGTCAAATCGAGTAGAATATTGATTATTTCGTGCCACTCACTGGTTTGTTCAGCGCGACCACTTGGTACTGGCATACAGAATGAGTTTGTCGACACCTTGGCGCGACAATCCATCCTGGGGGTACCACATTAGAAAATGCTCAGTGTTGGTGGACGTATATAAGGCGTGCCTCAAATTCCAATAAGACTATGTGTACCGACCGCGCGAGATGTGGGTGGTAATTAGGACATACCAATACACCTCGGAGGTCCATGGTGAACTGCAAAAGTATACAATGTGTTGACTATCACTAGCTATGTGTTGTCTGTGAGCGAACGAGGTGGATAAAACGGCCCATGTACATGGTGTCTCTCTTTCCGCGGTCGTCCGTTTATTGTGATAGGCGTTGCGCAGATGTCCTTAAATCCCCATCATTCCTGATGATCAAAGCTTACAAATTTTGATTGATGCAGAATAGACGACCATAAATCACCGGTTTTTAGTCGCGTTGTTTGGTCCATTGCTTGGTCAGTTTGTTCGAGGTTCAATCAACAGCTGTCAACCGCTTCTCACCGTATCTATTCCCACATCCCACACTTCTCTTCGATGTCAGCGTATGGTTCGCTCAAGCTCGCTATTAGTTAGTCGTAGCTTCTAATTTCTACGAACTCAGCCCAATTAGGAAGTCACACAATTTTGGATCCCACCCCTTCGATAGACAGGCTTTCGATGTTTCTTATATACCCCACACTACAATTTTTCTATGAGTCATGTATATTATGCTATGACTATGAATATTACCTAAACCTTAAATATACATAAGTGTAATGTCTAAATAGATCTTAATTCAATGTGATTCTTGAATTTATGACTCCTGGAGGAGATTCTTGAATAATTGTTTCAAAAATCACAGTCATGACCTTGGCATGACAACTTATGACTACCATAGTTCACTGTTTGCCTCGGTCAGCCGATGTTTAAATGACCCTGGAGTCTGAGGATTTTCTGCTTAAGTACTTGATTTATAATCACATTCACGACTGACCAGAACTATTTTTGATTTATTTTTCAAGTATACAGTCATCTACTGCATCGGTCCCGCTGGCTCAAAAAGTATATAAAGTCGAAGGAATAGAGCAGTAAACATTAGACATGTCCGGAATAAAGTAAGGCAATTTGCCTCAATTGGACGTTTTGGTAGTTTTTTTGCACCGGAGCGGAGCGAACGACCCATTTTCTAATTGAATTTACTGTGATACTGCTACAGGGTGCATAATGGCAGGGACTGTACTCTAGCAGTAACCATAGAGACTCCCAGACTCCGTATTGAGCCATACTTCCCCCTTCCGGAGCGGATGCGTAGGATCCAGCTTGTTGAGCATATTCTTACACCTAAAGAATATAATACCCCACAAATCCGCGCTGACTAAAATTAGAGGACGACGAATGGGAAGCTGGTTAGAATCATAGTGCTGTTTATATCAATTGGCGGCTCAAGAAAAGCAATCCAGAAACTAATAAGGCATTCTTTCCTACCATGTATATGGCTCTAATTGATCTGCTGTATTATTTAGAAGGTGAAGGCCCGAAATGTTTGAATGGAAGAAACTGTATGAATGCGACCATGCTGGACGCCCACAAGGCCGTCGAAAGCCCGACCTAAATCTTTACAATGGGATTTCCTCTTAAATATACCAGACCACGCCACACAGAACCGTTAAATATATATATCGTATCCCCCTATACTGTGTATACAACATTTATAATATATTATGATTTTTTGGCTTTCAAAATAATAATTTTTTGTAACAAAGAAAATCCACATATGAATATCTTGAGTGGGTGACGATGCTTGAGCCCCGGTGACTAGCGTCGGCGACTTGGCAGATATTTATAAGGGTCGGATCAGCCGGATCATCAGGAATGATGGGGATTTCAGCTCACCCTCGTTGCGCGATACCGTCTTGTTTCGCGATCGTCTGGCCAGTAGACGGCTGCGCCACGCCGACTTCAAACGGCGCTAGTAGGCAGCAACCCGACGTTCCAGACTGAGACCCATGCTAGTTATTTCCCTCCCTCCCTCCCCTCCATTGCGAGAATCGAGTGCTTCAGCAATCGCTGCGGGCGGCTATGCGTGACTATCACGCAGTGTCACCACTCGCAGCAGCTTACAAGCGGTATCAACCACCTAAGCTCAGTTGTATCACGTTGGCTGGACATCCTACATTACTCTAGTTCTTCTAGTCCCAACTCTGAGGGATTTTGTGAGTACTTAGAACTGCGAGTTCCGCATACCATTCGGGCCTGGAGACGCAGCCAAACTTCACCACAGCCTTCCGTTTGGTAGGCACATCCGGATACCTGTTCTCGTGAAAGCGTGCCATGAAGGTGTGCTAACTTTGTCTATAACATTATCTTTCCACTATTGATCTATCTGCATGATGTTCTTCATTAGCAAGTTGCAAGCCTGCCTGTCACTTATGTATCTGAGCTGAAAATGTCGATGAATCACTCTCTTGTCTCCAAACCCACGTACAGAACGGCGGCCTCCTTTGAGGACTACAGATAAAATCTTAGCACCAGGCGCCTTTCCCCATTTTATCTTATTTTATTTTCACGAAACTCTATTGTTATACACTGAAAAGTCTCGTCTAAACATTTGCATCTGCTGAAATGAAGCATCATCTGCTATTCCACGGCACACAGCAAACAAGGTTCGATCATGTCCCCATCATCTGCGCAAACTGCGGTGATCAACGAATCCGGTACGTGAGTATGTTATTTACACAACCAGCTTGGGAACGCTGTATCTGATGCCCATTCTTAATGCATCTAGTTATACACACTGCACCTCAAAACCTCTGATAAAAGGCTGCTCTTCGGTTATAAAGAGCCGTCTTTGATCAAATTTCTTTAGCTGATTCCTTCTTTGGTGATAACCACAGTTTCAATCAAACCTTGTTCGACCAGGTAAGCCAAATTTTACTCGCATTTACTCATTCTAATGTATCCTTTAGTTCGCTAATTTCAGCAATCAATTCGGAGATGGCCACTACAACCTGACGGCGGCCGGGGAATATCGATTCTTCCGTATTCAGCAATCCATCGCCGAAAATCCTCAATTTTCGTTCATATCTCCTCGGTTTTTCACGGCTTATTTTGAATCCGCGTTTCCGTTGGTCTTTTTCGTCGATGGCCGCCAAGCTGATGGTCAACTCAGCATGGAAAACGCCACGAGCTTTTTCCGGGATATGCAGTTCCCCGATGACTTCCACCGCGCCGATGGATCGCAGACTGCCGGGCTAGTCAATAATGCGGCCACTGCAATCTTCTCTGCTCACCCTATGCAGCCAGGTGGAAACAATGGCACAGTTAATAGCTATACCTTTGACCCCAATTCTGCCAACTTCACCAAGGGTTGCAAGTTATACACCGACTTCGTTAACAATGTCGTTGTACCCCTTTATCCGACCCCTCAAGGAGCCCTGAAGGTGAATCTGAATGCCAACCTCGGGTTCCTCTTTTCTGCGTTCCCGAACTGCACTCAGGTATTCCCTTACGGTCAATGAGGTGGAACTGGTTGGCCTTTCGTGTCTGCCATAATGGACTATTGTATCAGGAGGATTAAATGTTGATCATTTTTGTCCTCATAATATATTTATCTTTAAAATATGGGCATTATTTTGTCACTACGCATAGCATATCTTACATAGTGCGCAACACGTATTTGGACTCATGCTAGCTTTCATTGTTGTTCCCGGCTTCTATCCATGTTGCATCAGAGGCAGGGCATCAGGAAAGTTGGCATGGGCTGCCTAGCAATATGTGGCCTATATAGCAGTCTTAGCCCTTTAGCCCTTTTAGCGAATCCGCCATTATATAGCAGGCTTTAGCAGGCTTAGTGACAGCCTTGCCGACGTACTTGGTTCGTCAGTCAATTAGCTACATAGCTTGACACTAAACTATCTAGCGGCCTTTAGTGCCCTAGCTCCCTGTAGTCATGCCTGTTTTTCGATTAGATGGACTTCAATATATTATCTCAAATTTCACAATACATACACTGAAGCTAATACAAGAAAAATTACAAATAATCACTATAACTACATGCAGACATCAAATAAAATATTGTAAGAGACCATATGGATTATTGCTCCGAGTTTAGTACTTGTGATAATTAACGTTGGGCAGGGGCAACAATGTAGATCAAGCAACCTACCTACCAATTTGAAATCCATGAACTTCTCAATGTGTCAAAGTATAAATGCAACTCACTGTATTCCAATGTTAACACACCATCCTGTCTGCGACCTCCAAAAAGATTCTGTGAGAGTTGAAAGTCTATCACTGCATGATAATGAGCAAGGTAAGGAGGGAAAGCCGCCAGTAGACCAAATAGACAAAGAAGTAGTAACATAGTTCATAGATAAGCCAGGATGCGAGACAAGAAACATGGAGGCCAGAGTAAGGTGCACATCCAAGAAGGTTGCCTGCCAGAGTCACGGTGAGATTTCTTGAAGAACTTCCGAAGGGATTCGGTTCCAGTAGTCCAGATAATAGCCATACTGTTTAAACATGTCAGAATGAATCCTGTAAAGAGATCTAGTGCGTAGCGTGCCCAACAGTTCGAGCAGGATGAGAAGGTATGTGCAATGCGGTGGTGGTTGCACTTAGAAAGACGAAGGCGGTCGACTCAACTGCACGTGACTTGTTCAAACCTTCACTTCGCAGTCTGCATGAAAAGGCGAAGGCAGAGCAAAGTGAGAGTGTGTCTAGCGGTTTTTAGCGAGCTGTAGCAAGTCTGACCCACGTAGCACTATATGTCAAGTCAACGAGCTAGAAAGCCATTTAGCTGCCCGTGCCAACTTTCCTGATGGGCGATAATCAGTACCGCAGACACTGGAGTAAATGTTGAAGCCTTGAGATTTATATGAATAAATCCCTCTTAAAACCAAATTATATTGGTGATAAGGGAGTGAAAGAATTGAAAGATTCGGAGAATGGACGGCAGTCAGATCAGGAGCAGAAGAGGAGAACTCAAGGATACAATTTAGGCAAATTAAAGTAACTCAATAGGAACAACGATGGCTTGGGAAGCCGTTGTAGTCGTCCCACGCTGTCGTTGACCTTGTTCCAATTACTGGCATGCCAGTCCTGAATTTTTCAAGGCTCCAATGATTGTAGTGTACCATACACGGGCGGAAATCCTCGATGGAGCCGCCACGGACAGTCCGCTACCTTGCTGCAATGTAAGCTTTTCAAGTTTGCACAAAATTCAACAAAGTGTCACGGCTGGCATGACTCGGTTATGTAAGCGCGAAAACCATTTGATAATATTGAGTCTCCGACGAATTTTAAATGCTCGAAAACCCTGTTAAATACATTAAGTTTACAAAACATTAGGGTTTACAAAGTTGTGGGATAATATGTATCTTATATTGTCCACAAAGTAACACACAATGTGTAATTGAGCTTGGGATACAATAAAGACTGATGCCGAGAGTGAACTTTGAATACATGATGTCATCCACATGGTACATCATGTATCTGATGTAAGATTATAATATAGGCAAACCTGGGGAACATGATCAGATTGTTCCTTTGAGGACAGCTTCGAAGACACAAAGCATTGATCGCTTTGAAGACACAAAGGTTTTGACGCTTCGATTCACGTCAAAAACATCCAAGGAGGGATATAAGCGCCGGTGGGCTTCCATCAATGACCGGCATCCGGCCCCGTGCATTGTGTCTTCGAAGCTGTCCTCAAAGGAACAATCTGATCATGTTCCCCAGGTTTGCCTATATTATAATCTTGCATCAGATACATGATGTACCATGTGGATGACATCATGTATTCAAAGTTCACTCTTGGCATCAGTCCTTATTGTATCCTGAGCTCAATTACACATTGTGTCGTTACTTTGTGGACAATATAAGATACATATTATCCCACAACTTTGTAAACCCTAATGTTTTGTAAACTTAATGTATTTAACGTAGTTTTCGAGCATTTAAAATTCGTCGGAGACTCAATATTATCAAATGGTTTTCGTGCTTACATAACCGAGTCATGCCAGCCGTGTGTGCGGCCACTTCAAATAGACGCAGACGATGTGGTTATATAGTATGCACGCACTGCGCCCATTTGAAATTTCCGCATCGAACAATGGCATTCCATTGTTCCCGGCTTTGAAAACTTCAAATAGAGACAATGCATCCTTTATTGTTACTCCACGGATATTCTGCGTAATTGACAAAGGGTCACATTGCGAGGTTGAGGATGTTGCATAGCTGTAAGGGCGATGGATCGGATTTATGAAACGAGAGAAAAGTCCACGTAAAGGAGAGAATCCATCTGAGCCCTGATACAGAGGCAGTCGTAGGGAAACGAGTTAACAAGAATACACGTCGTTTGATGCCTCGTGTTTTCGAAGCCGTCGTGCATTATCTGATTGGAAGGGAGCCTGATGTCTTCAAATTTAATGCAGTTAAATATCGTCACGAGGCAAAGGAGACGGTGATTGAGCTTTCGGGCGCCGTATTACGAAAGAGAAAGAGAATTAACGTGCCATCAAATGTTGCAACGGAAACGGACAATAAGGCTGGAAGAAAATTAAAGAAAGAAATTTTTGTATTCTTCAGAAAAATATATACAGAGGCGCAGGGCTCGCGTCCTAGTCCAATATAAGAAACCGACTCTGGCGTATTGCACGCGAAATCTCGAACTTGAGGGAAAGCCTCTTACATGTCATTAGTAATCGATGAATGAAGATTAAGCAAGCTGCGACCGTAAGAACGCGAAAATTGCATATGGCCCCCGATTAACATCAGGAAACCTGACAAATGGCAGATTCGCTAAACAGATATAGTCACTATGTACTACTAGGTATCACTAGGTAGTACTAGATATGTCTGATTGGCGAATCTGCCCTTATCCAGCTTTCATAGCTACCTAGCACTAGGTAGACCGTGCAAGTTTTACTGATGTAGCCGTCATGAGATCCAGACGCAGCCGAGCATCGAGACACTCAGCTGAGATGAGACTTGCCATCCATCCAGCTGCCTAACTCACAGCCAGTACAAGATCTCGCATGCATAGTATATGAAGCTGAGAGAATAATCACAAAGCTCGGTGTGAACGAAGCATATTGAATACCAATCACAGATAAGACTTCAAACCTGCGGCAATAAGAGTCTGGTTAAGGCTGATCGCGAGATGACGGCGAGCGCGTACGTATGCAGCTTACACAATCGTTCTGCCATTACAAGCATAGAACATCCATTGCGCGAAGTACTCCAAGGCAACTGGACAGACTTCTGTTGCGTACAGAGGAGAACAAGTGGTTAAAATGCGGCCCAACTGGACAGCGAAAATAAAAGCAAGGAAAAAGACGAAAGAAAATACAGAGAGCTTATGGATGCAGGCTTACTATCATGCGACAGGATGTCGATCGTATCACGCCGATGACCCAACCACATAAGAAATCGGTCACCAAATTTTATGTGCTGTATCTCATCGCTACCTAGAAACTATTTCTCACATAGTACTAGGGGTTTGTAGAGTTCTTTGCGTGCCAGTGGATTCCGAAGCAAAGAGACAGGATGTCGATCGGATGCCGTGTGTCGGACTTTCAATTGGTCACATAGTGTTACTCCCTATGCAGGAGCTCGCCGCGAAAGGGTGTCCTACGGCATCACGTTGGAAAAGCCGGCACTGTTTAACTGATATACTGTCAGAATCATCTTCATGTAGACTCAGAATTTTTCAGAATTTTATCCCCCAGATCAGCCCCAGTGTAGTGCTGTAATGGAGTGAGTGTTTCCGGCAGCCTTGATGACCCTCTAAGAGACGCAGAAGCGCTCCAGACTTTATCTTTCAGTGAGAAAGTATGTATATTAGATGCTAACCTATCATTTTATAACAAAACATCGCCCAAATTCCGCCCCAGCCCGTCATAATCTTGACCGACCCACATCCTGTCCCCGATCGACATCCTGTCGCATGATAGTATTCGTCGTGAGGAACAAACACTACGGTAACTCGGTAACTCGCAAGTGCAATATAAGCCTAAGTAGGGATAGAAGAGAAGGAGAAAGGGAGGTACCCTATATTTGCCTATAATAAAGGAGGCATATCTGATAAATAAATCGCAGCGGAAAATTGGACAATGCCCGAAATAAAGGTAGGGCCATTAATGAGGAAAGATATAGAACTATTAAAGAGGAAAGATATAGAACTATTAAAGAGGAACGATATAGAACTACTGGTATGGAGGCAACCTACGCTATGCCTCGGGCATTGACTCCGTAAGGCTTTGATTCAAAGTTGTAGTATTGGATATTGTCCTTTATCTTAACTTGCTAACTTGAATGTAAAGTTACACTAGTATACCCGAGAAAAATTGAATTGAATGTAAGCCAATAGTTTCAACCGCTAATCATGGGTAAATGGAACAGGCTAAGGTACTAGCAAGCGACTCCCGGAACATTCCTCCTGGCGGATTGTATGAGAAACCCAGCTCCGAAACTATGAAGTGTATTGGGAAGCAAAAACGTGAAGGATTGGAATAATCCGTCCGAATTTACAAGTGTGCCAGCATTCGACGCCGAGTTTTGAAAAGAATGAGCGTGGCCGGAGACAACCAAGAAGCGTGAAAAGTACCAGTGTAAAGGAAATAAAGATCACGGAAGCATCAGGAAACTTTGTAAAAACCGGCGCCTAATGGCTCGGTAAGGAATTTTGGTTATTCCTATGGAACGACACAGGGATATCCCTTTTTTTTTTTGAGAACCTGGTTTATATAATCTATAATCCTCTCATGACAAACACCTGGGGTCACCTATACAGTCCGCATCAAGATATTGCCCATGCAAATTTTGCTATGGAAATGTACATAAACTATAATCAGCTATGGATGACTATGCTAGCAATTATAGTTTATGTACATTTCCATAGCAGAATTTGCACGGGAAATATCTCGATGCAGACTGTATAGGTGGCCCCAGGTGTTTGTCATGAGAGGATTATAGATTATATAAACCGGGTTCTCAAAAAAAAATGGGATATCCCTGCGTCGTTCCATAGGAATAACCAAAATCCCTTACCGAGCCATTAGGTGCCGGTTTTTACCAAGTTTCCTGATGAATGAGATGCCCACCGATATTAGGAACGAAGTAAAGAAACAAGTGAAATGAATACGGCCGCTCAACTGTGATAGCACAACTCGCCAGAAGTCTGTTCACAATCACTGGCAACATGTCTCAGCGTGCACTCATAGTTGGAGAAAGAGGCGTACAATCACACCAGACAGATAGAGCTGGAATCAATCGTTTCGAATCACAAAGCAGCAAGAAAAATCATTCTTCATGAGTCAGATGAGAGATGAAAGTTCTAAATGACTGGAGGTTACATGGAGTTATAGTCCGAACTGACGAGAAATTAGAAATAGGACTGACCACATCCCTCGCGGATGACACTATTTCCTATCCACACACCACACAGGGATTAAAAGATAGATCATGAAGTAATTTTAACAACTAGTGGATAGAAAGCTTTGGAGAAAAGATCGAGAGGCGGAAGGATGGGCTTCAGGTTTTCAACTTGGTCCTCGGTGAAGGCAAAAAGACCCAGAGGTTCGAGAAGAATGTTTTTTTGTATAAGTGAAGGACAAGGGATTCTGATTGAGAGAGGTAGTACGAACAAACGATTCGGATCGAAACCTGAAATATAGCAAGTACGTGGCGGTTGTGGGGAAGCGACTTGCTGACTAGTCATCCGGCTCCCGGCAACTTGAATGTAGTTCATCGATATCGTTCGACCTTTCTCCAGTTCTTACTCAGCTTCCTGGACATCATATTTTGACTAATAATAATAGGGAGAGAGCCTGAAAACCTCCGGAGTAAAACAGAAATATTTCTGACATGTCTCGAGGAATCCTGGGTTGGAGTATAGTATTGTCTGGATGACTGCTTCATTGATAATTTGATAGAGCAATATCTGAGGTAACACGCTCCCTGAAGTAGCTGCGGGCCACCAAAACTGAGGCTAAAGTGGCTCAAAGCGAGAAGAACAGATCAGCATAACAAACAACATCGCTGCCAATGTTCTTCGGAGTCAGTCTTAACCTCGGTTGACGGGATATGTCTGTAAACTTCAGGGACTAATTTCCCCATCAAATTTATGTCAAGTCAAAAATGTGTGTATAATCACGACTTTAGGACTAGTTTACTGAATAGAATGAACTCTCTACATGGTTTGAATGCCCCAGAAACAGTCTCAACGGATGGCATTAAGCAGCATCATGGAAAGAGTACGTTCAAAGTAAGAAACCATAGTCCAAAAAACGGTAAGTAAACCGGCCTCTGAAATCAAAATACTAGACATGCTCTAGCGGTCAAAAACGATATGGAGAGCCTGATCTAGAATTACCCTGGATCAAGAGAAAGGCGTCAGTGCAACATGAAGGGCAACACAGTGCATCTACCTCTGAACCACAGATATGTCTCTCAGGCTGAAAGCATAATTTTGAGTGCTAAAGCAATCTAAATGACATATCGGATCGGACAATACTTGTATCAAAATGTAGATAATTTGCAAATATTTCAGCGGAAAATCGTCCAGAGAATAATCAGATAATAAAAAGATATCATACACGGCCTACTGAAACAAGAATGAAATAATTTATCCAATGTTGCCAGAAGGTCGCATTGTTGTGGTATGGTATGGGAGGTAACAAATAACGATTGTCATTGAATCAGAGTTCGGTCAGTGTGTCAATGTTCCAGTAAGCACCGTTAATGATAAGGAAATGGTGCATATAATGCGGTCATACAACATTTGCCGACCCAGTCAGAATAATTAATTTAGGAACGGACAAAACTTTCCTTAGTTAATCATTCTCGAGCAATTTGTAACCACATTCTAAACAATAAATACCCCAATATCCGCGGCATAAGAAGTGGAGAACGTAGTAGATGAGACACGTTTGTGTCCAATGATAAAAATCAAAATTCATGGCGAAGCAGATATTATAGGGCTAAAAAGAGGGTTCATTGTTTGAAGAGAGTTGTTAAGGAAGGATTATATCATCCACTCGTTCTGATCAGCTACAATGATAATTCCTGTGCATATCCTGTTTACAAGCAATG
Source organism: Sphaerobolus stellatus SS14 (assembly GCA_000827215.1). Taxonomy (NCBI): domain Eukaryota; kingdom Fungi; phylum Basidiomycota; class Agaricomycetes; order Geastrales; family Sphaerobolaceae; genus Sphaerobolus; species Sphaerobolus stellatus. Next base: position 1,716 of record KN837142.1, on the reverse strand, counting down.
GAAGAAAGAGTCAGAGTAAATGACGACAATGGGAAAACCAATCATGTTTATTGTTTGATCAAAGAGAGAGTGGATTTGAACTGGAACTATCCCAGACCCCTCTCCTTTCGAGCGGCTACAATGACAGTTCGGGTGCATATCCTATCACAACCAATAAGACGAGGGGAAATATTAGGGAGAAAAGAATCCTGGAATAATATAGACAGCGCATTCATCCGAAGACTCAACTTCTCAGTAAACCATTTTATTCGCATTTCGTAGCAGATTCGGTAGTCTGCAGGAAGGAAACAATTGGCATAGAGAGAGTTTAAGCCAGCAGAGTCAATTTGGAGTAATCGATATCAGGAAGACTAATGCAAGGTACAAATTCCTACAGAGTCATCTTATCTTATCCAACTATGAAAACGGGACTGTTTAATTCACTACCCGGTATAGTTCTGAGGGATGCAGAGCCATCATCCAATTGTGGCTGATGGTCCAAAGAGAAAATCAAACAATGTAAATGGCCGTCCTATATAGTGGTCTCACAAGTATTACACCTCCAGCCTTAAGGACATATTTCGGATCGATATGGATGTTATCGCGGTATCCCTCCCTCACAGAATCTACACGTATCCTTCATCTCGTGAGGTAATAATTAACGACCAAGAAAGAGGAGGTATTTTTCCTATTGAAATACAGAAGTCTTGCGTCTACTTATCATAGAAATATAAGTTAATCAATGAAAATCGCAGACACAAGAGGAAGACAAACTCTACTTCATTTTATCCATCTTCGCTTCGGGTCGTTACCGCAGAATTTATTACGGAAGTTGTTGCTTAATTTCCGCTGAGATAATATAATTATATCATGGGATTGTGAATATCCCGTCGTGCCAACTGAATCAGGTGCGATCCTCTGTGCACCTCTACCTGTAGTATTCCTTCATCACAAAAGTGGGCAAATGCTATAGTTGCCAATATAGCGATTATTATTATTAGTCGTAACCTCAAGTTTCTACGAACTTAACCCGATTAGGAAGTCACACAAATTTGGATCCCACACCTTCAATAGACCGACTTTTCGTCGTTTCTTATATACCTGTCAGTATCATTTTTCTATGAGTCATGTATATTCTGTGATGACTAAAAATATTATCTAAGCCTTAATTATACATAAGTGCAATCTCCAAATTGATCTTAATACAATGTGATTCTTGAATTTATGACTCCTAGATGGGATTCTTGAATAATTATTTCAGAAATCACAGTCATGTGGGACAATTTATGACTCCTGGGACCCGTTGTTCACCATTTGCCTTGGTCAGCTGATGCTCACATGACACTGGAGGCTGAGGATTTAAGTACTTAATTAATTGCATTTATGACTGACCCGAAGGATTCTTGATTTTTTTTTCAAGTATTACAGTCATCTACTGCCTCAGTCCCACTGGCTCATGACACCATTGCCCAACAGTCATATCCTGACTGATGCAATTCACAGGAGGGATTCCTAAGTTTTCTGCGGAAAAAAAGCGAGAAAAAACTGAGATAAAAAATGAAAATTTAATTAACTTTTCTTTTGAATAAAATTTTACGAAAACTGTTCATTTTTGAAGTGTTTGAAAGCGCGGAAAAAGTTGTGAAGACGGAGTCAAATAACGTGAGAAAACGGACCCAAAAGATACTAAAAACGCGCGGTTCTCGGAAGGTTTTTGGTCACTCAAAAGTGGTCTAT
>KN837141.1:629019-646240 GCA_000827215.1 Sphaerobolus stellatus SS14 | reverse complement strand
TGGTGAGCATCTTCGCCACAAACACCTTGGAACCTGTAAAACAGAATAAATTAGAGCAAGAACAACGTAACAGGAAAGCAGGTCGCACAGGTTCGCCAGCAGGTCCTCGCGCAAAGCAAAGAAAGGGCAGCACGCTGAATCAGGGGCTATATTGCCATCGGGGCAGGTTATGCTCTTTGTGGGCGCGGCGTCCGGAGAAGCCTGAGGTACTGCGACGACGAGGGAGGCGAGGGAGGCGAAAATGGCTAATGCTTTGACGGCCATTGAAGCAATGTCAGCTCGAGGGACTGCTGAAGAGACTCTGGTGTTCTGCCTACCCTTTTATACATCTTTTCAAAAATACTCTTGAAAAGAAAAGAAAACCTTACAGAGAACCCAAAATCTCAGCGTTTGGGATTCTATGGCGGTGAACACAGTGATTCGCTTGCAAGTGAAAGCTAAAGGTGGACGGAGCGGTATCTCAGTCTCACTAAGGGGAAAAACGGCACAGCTCTGCATAAATCAGGATAGATGATTGGCAGTTAACCTTTGTAAACCATATTGTATGAGAATATTTGCATTCATTTAACCAGTCCGACGAAGAGATAGCTGTTGAGAATGGTTTGTAAGATCATGCCGATCGAGCAGTACTTCTTCGAATTCGGATCTACTCTTGGCATCCAACCTGGATAATCTTTTCTGCCTGCGAATTGTCATATTTATGCATTGTTATTTGTTGGTGGATGAGTTGCGTGGAGGTCTCTCCAGTTGAAAAAGACTATCTGGCTAACTTGCCTGACATCTGCTTCAAAAATAGTCGGAAATATCGAAGAGAAAAAATAAAGATACCGTTGGTTCGGGACAGGAAACGACTCCATGGGAGAAATCAAAAATGGAACAGCCGGTACTGATGGCTCCTAATCCAAAACAGTGGATTGGGTGACTGCCATACTCGAAATCCAGAGATCTTTAATTAGATTCGATTGCTCATCTCCTGCAACCAATCTATCGAATAAGGCGACAAGAACCTCCCACTGTTCGTGTCTCTAAAAGAACTCAGCACGGACCTTGCTATATTTGATTGGTCGAGTGGTGTACAGGACGACGTTTACAGAAATATATGGGTTAAAAATAGTCGGCTTTGTGTTTGGGCCGGCCGGCGACCCCAAACAAGGAAACCCGTGAGCCAAAAGCATGTGTTCCCTACAGGCGTCATGGGAAAGCATAAAACTATTGACTGCTGTAGAATTAACATAAAAGAAGAAATATACGGTCAGGCAGTCAAGGAGTCACGGATTCGATAGAGCGTGTGCCTCATTGGTCGCCACCTTCGAACTTTTCGCCTGGTAACTTTCCCCTTTGGACGGTTATGAATAGGAGATATTCACAACTAGGCAGTGTATGCTGAAAAGGGTTGAACTATTTTAACTAATTGATAGGAGCGTTCCGGCTGAGGTACTTGACATATCACAGGTAGGTCGACTTTATTATGGCAAGTAAACTGAGTAAATTACTTTACAATCCAGCTGTTTCTCGGTGTGATTGCATATACACACCCATAGAAGTAGTCCTAGCCTAACAAAGACACTAGTGTTTCAAGGAAAACACTAATAAGTCATTTTTACGATGAACTCGTTAAATGACGACGTGAGACCTTCAGGTAATCACGGGGATCCCTGGTTTGATCGACAATTAGAGGAGGGGCAGAAATACAGGTCGTTGCCCGAATAGGATATATACCAGTGGGAAGGAGATGGGAGAACGCGGAAACCCAATATACCTCATCACCCTGCAATTCAGGTACCCACGTACGTATCTGTCCTCCGGATAGGTGCCTTGCGTGGGAGGCCGTCGATTCCGTTCGCGTTTATTCTCAATCTGCAGCGTTTCGGAATGCAAAAATGTTCGTTATGGGTATTTCGCAATGTAAGTTCAATGGTTTAAATTTTATGAGATGGTGAAACGAGGGAGTGAAGTGATGTTGATGGAAGGGCGCTCCTTTCTGGCATTTAGCTCCGTTTCCACCGCTGGACGTCGGTTGGCAGATGAAGACATCATGAAGTATATGCGGTCTGGTGGACTATCATGCTGAGGTTTCGGAGTCTACTGCAGCTATTAGCGTATTTTTTTAATTGCGATGGTTATATATAATTAATCTTTACGTATGATATTAGGTATAGATTGTGATTGGGTTGATAAAATCGCCGTCGTCAAGCAGTGTATTATTATTTTCAATTTTCATCCTGTTGAGCAAGATGATCCTGACTGAATTAGCTGCGATGGAGCCTAGAATATATCCACCCATTGCTATGTAACTGACCTTTCCTGAAAATATACGGTCCATTGAATATTGAAAAAAAGGAGCTGAACTAACTCTCAATTTTTTGTTCGCAAGGCTTGAAAATCCTCCGGAACATCGTTAATCTTCCATGGTTGGACTACAGAAATATTCTTCTAAAACGAATAGGAATAGGAGCTCGTTATGGTGGAAAAGTTATAATTGGTTGATGCTTCCGATTGGCTGAAGGTTGATGACACATCCACTGACGCGTCCTTTCATCCCTTCGCCCAGACTTTGCCTGAACTTTTTCTCTCTTTGCACCAGACACTTCTGACTTGAATCTAATCCTTTAAATGACAAGGAAAGTGGATGCGTCCTGAGAACATGATACTTAGTAAGGGATGCCATCACATCGACGTACACCATGCAATCGAAGAAATGGAGCTTTCTGCAAATATTTATGAAAAAAACTAGGATTACACCCTTTGGATCAAATAACAGGATGAGAACAAATATCTGCGTAGCTGATTGAGTGGATTCGCCGACAGAGCGAACGCTGTGAGGTCACAAAGATGCGCAAGCCAAAATGACCTTAAACGGATACGGATAGAGCTGGAAACCGATCGCGATCTTTTTCAAGTCTGGCCGCTGCTTCTCTTTGCCATCTTCATACCTTAACATCTGGTCTCCAACCAGTCTCATTTTTCCGCTTTGGGTTCCTTATTTATCCCCCCATCGTCCTTTTGTGAGTATCTATTGGGTTCGCTTTTTATCATATTTTAACCAACATGCTAATCTGTAAACAATGAATTCAGGAGAATCTCGTACCAACGATCATTCCAACATTAGCTCTTGACCGGGAAGACGTACTTGTGCTGTCAATTAGCACAGCATGGTGCCAGGCAATACCGAAGCACAGTCTGTTTCTGACCACCTCAGAATGTACTTAAGGAGATTATACTACCGGATGTTCATCAGTAAGTCCTTCTTCAACAGCGTCACTACATAATTAAGGGGATGATTTCGATTTCAAGAGATCACGGCGATTGTAGTACTAGTAGACAGATATAAAGTATCATTGAGAATAAAGCATCGTTTATGAGCTACCAATCTGGCGGGATCTTCGGGTATTTTTAGGATCAGTCAATGTATATTATTTTTAAGCTCACGATTTCCCCCGAATTATGGTTTGCTACGCGTGTATCGCATCAGTCAAGAATCCCGCCAGTTTGATAATTGTGTAAGGGCAACGTTCAACGACCAATGGTTGATACGAACTTGATACGAACTTGCGCATAATTCACCAGATACAAATATATCTCCAGAAAAACTAATACTTTATTCTCTTTTCCTTGCGCGCTTTATTCGGAAACAATCCATAAGGCTATGTATGCATACACAAGAACGTCGCAAAAAGAAATAGATGGGGGGAGGTGAGATGGGCTTCATTCAGGATTCGGGATGAGACAGAAGCAGGAGGATATTGTTGAAAAAGAGTAAAACACTAGATCTGTGGTGTCAGATTTCCCCACTCGCAGAGAGATTTCTGAGCGTTTAGGCGTTTTTTTCAGCCTCAAGTGACGCCTTTGTTTGTCTCGAATTTACCGGGTTTGTAACTGAACGCCATACCTTGAGGCAGCTCTTAGTAGCTTCAACTTTTGGATCGATGTTGTTAGCCTACGTCGTAGTATTAATGATAACAACACTCACGTTCATCAAAAGAGAACTTCACGAATATGCATTCAAGATGTACCAAGGGGTAGTGAACAGACTACTAATACTGTATGCCCCAGCAGAAACCTTGTACATCGCGCGTTTGATACCCTCTGATGTCTTTTCTTTCAGAAAGACAAAGGAGGTATCCTCTGCGTATAGGCAGGCCTGTTTCTCGAGTGAGGGCGGCCCGTGATCCCAAATGTCGTTCGCAATCGGCCACGCCGCTGTAAAGTATCCCACATTCAAGATGTCATGATTGGAGTGTTAATACCAGAGGACTCTGGAGTCGGTGGAAGGCCTTTCTCATCCAGATAATTAGCCCGGAGGCATTTGAGATGTGGGAGTTTTCATAAGTGTCCGATAAAAGCATTCTGGTGGGGAATATTACTCAATAAAGACTGACAAGAATTTTTATGCAGTCTGTAACTCACGCGTGAAATATTCCATGGTTCAGCTTTCAGAATATCGTTGTCAACAGGACAGCGAAGTAAACCAAGTTCGGTCAACCTGGGGAAGTTCTGCGTAATGCGTCCCAGGAAACTGTTGTCAATAACCTGACAATGAGCAATATGCAAGAGAGACAGTTCAGCTCCCTTGAAGGCTTCCATGAATTCGACCACATGATCATTCTCGAATAAACGGCTCGCAAAGATAGCTCTTTCAGTGGTCTATAGCGGTGGGGATTGCTTTGAGACCATGACTGCAGTGATCACATCAGCATTACAGTTGCTTGATAGGGTCTCAAGTGGAATATACACACCTTGTATTCTTCAGCAACGGAGCGATTACGTTCACTGCCGTACCCTGTACTAATTTCTCATTCCCGCAAAGTGTTCCATGGCCAGTCGATATTGGTGGTAAGAGGTAATCGATGTTGAAAGGCTCAATTATTGCCACAGATTCGAGGCTCTTTACAGCATTCACGATTAGGGAGACACCATAAGCGTACATTCACAACTTGCGCAGAGCGCAGAGATTTCAGTATACCTGTGAGATCCTCCGCTGGACACCACATGCTACGAATTATTAAAGTGTGAAGTTGCTTCATATTCTCAAAGATACCCTGAAGCATGACATGCTCTTCCTCGGGTAGATAGGTGCCGGCATTAAGGTCCAAACGAAGCAGTTTGATCCTAGGAGCCTTGCGGATAATATTCAGGACCATAAGTAGATCGGCTCGACGGCTCGAGATTTCAGCAAGACTTGTCAAGGAAAGTGCCTGGATATTCTTCACAGCGGCATCTTTCTCCACAGGAATATCACGGGGTCATTGGTATCTATTAACTTGCTGACCCCGGGCTGATTTGGTATGTTGACTTTTCCAGAGAGTGGGATAACAGGTTAACGAGTGCCAATTAAATCACGTGCAAATCCCTTCTTGCCAAATACTTGTGCCCAACGAGTCATATTGACTGGTACAGAGAAAGGCGCAGTTCCAATGTCGCGGTCTGAGATCGGTGCATCTTCGGTGACTTTGTAGCTAGGAAGACCGTTTAGTCTCAAAAGACCAACCTTTGCCATGATATCGAGAGGGAATTACTTGGGAAATGGTTGTACTGGTGCAGAACACATGGGAGGCGGTCAAGGCCAAAAATATAATAGTCAAGACAAGGTTCCTTTTATGTGTTGAAAATTTATATTGATATCTGATTAATGGTTAATGATTACGCAAGTGGCAAAGTTGCCTTGTGGCAAACGCAAGGCAGATGGGCAGTCCACGTGCCTAGGAAACCGGAGGTACCATAGCCGCAGAAACTTTCACATGTGCTTATAGTCCTTAACCGAGTTTCCCTTACCTAGTATCAGCACAATTGGCCATTATTGCTCCTTAGATATCGCTTAGATATGACTCAAATGTGTGCACGATCAATTTAGATGAATAAATATGATTTGCTATTCCATACATCAAATTGACAATTACGACTCTCCCTGAATTTCGCCCTGAATCAATGTCTCCTTTGTTCGATATAATGGTTCACAGAAATAGACCGCGAGAATTACTCCGAGTCGCACCAATAGTATAAAGAAACGTCTTGAGCTCTTGAGCTTTGAACTCGCCTTGGCCATTTGAGGGGAAGGTTACATAATGTTATACCTGGTAATGGCATGGTACTAATCTGAGTGGTGTTAACTGGAGAAAGCTCTTAATAAAACAAAGCGCCTCACCTTTATCATGCAGCTCGGGATCAACGACCCTGACATGCGAGTCAAGGAGAACTCTTAGATCAGGAACCCACTTGACACGAGTGCTCGCCCAATGATTTTCTACAAGCAAAACTTCAGGGGAGTCTGATGAATTGAAAGTGCAATCTGTCTCCTGTGCGCTTTTTCGCAAAAGCGTTGAAAGCGATTCAGAAAATGATACATTGGGAATATGTATCAAGACTGTCCGAAGGGCGGGAAATTGACGGGTTCCTTGAGGACATAGATAGAGAAATATCATGATAAATATGGGACTCTGGATCACGGAATCTCAATTCTGCACTAGTAATTCGGAGAACCTCCAAATTGGGAAGGCAGGTAAATATGGCGATGGATAAAGGTCGTATATTGCCGTGGGACCTGTATTGCAGCACCTTGATTTGGTTGAAGTCCATGATCCTCGGAGGACGGAACAAAACCGGAATAGAGCTCGGAGACGTCCACTCGTAATCAAGCACTTGCACCTGACCTAAAGGAGGCTCATTGCTTTGATCGTGCGAAGCTGTGAACTCTGTAAAAAGAATCACAATCAATCCACGAAAGATAGCGGATATTATGACAAGCGGAGAACAGTGCGGCATTGGGAGACCAGTCCCTTTCCGTAACGCTTGCTATCTGCAGGGAATTGAGCGTATCCTTTGACATCCTCTCCAAATAAATGTGAGCCCCGTCGCCTTGAGTTTGAAAGAGCTTGAGACGTGGCACATCAATTGCAGATGAGATATCATTTACACGGTGTACCTCTACACCGTATAACCTCAAACTCTGCAGTAAAGGGAAATGTTTAATCTGCCCATGGGGGAAAAGCTTTGCACAAGGTTGACCCAGGCCGTGTTCATGCCAGAAACTACATGTAAGTTCCTGATTCGATGAGAATTTTCATCCATAATGATTCGAATATTCTCGTCAAATAACTCTGGAGAACCGCCACCTGTAAAGTCGTCCGTACCATAGTATTTGATATATATGTCAAGGGGGTGGGACTTGCTACGAGCCAAGCGCATTCGAAGTCCAATCAGATGATCTCCGCTCGTCGAAACTAGGATAATACGACTCCATATTTCGACAAAATAGAATATTATCTTTTTCCAGTGCGAACAGACGTCTGCCAGCTTCATATGAAAAGTTGACATTTGAAGGGTGTATCTCCTTGACATCATCAATAGGATAAGGAAAATATTCCCAATAAAAAGAGAGATCTAACGAATGCTTGAAGATATACCGTAGAAGCTCGTCAGGCAACTTATGAATCGGAGCCTTCGAGGACATGGTGGAGAGAAGATCTGAACCGTGACGTGTCACGCCACCAAGAAAATTCCTTTGTTCATTAATAAGCTTGATGTCGGACGGCGATTGGGTACTTAATAGCATGCCAAGAAATGTAAGTGATTGGTCAACTTTAAGTTACATTCTCTAACCGCTTTGATTCAACTCTGTATATCGCCGCATCATTGGATGACTTCCCGCAGCGATCTAAATCCTAAAATCCTATTCTAAAATCCTAAATTCTCCGTAAACGCCCGTGAGCCGCGATATCGGAATGAGCGCTCTTTTTCTAAACTCATGATCGACGCTAGAGGGGGTCATTCTAAACTACAGTCTAGAAAGGGGGGGTCCTTCCTTCTAAACTAAAATTTAGAAAAGCCTCCGTTTTCATCCCTCCATCACTGATGGACATAGGACATCCACAAGTGTCCACAAGTCCTTCATCCTCCTATCTCCTCCATGTGCTGTTAATCTGCCCTTGAAGAGAGGGAGGAGGTCATACCTAATTCCTACTTTAATTTGGCTATCTTAAGTCTGCCCAAATGAGCTGAACTCTATGCTAATCACCATTGTTCTGCCTCTCCTTCCTTATAAGGTGCATTGATACCAATAAGGATGTGAGCGCCAGTTCACCACATATGGCAAGCTCGTGATTTGGAAAATAGTTTGGAGTCGGACTTACGGGAGACAGCACTTTTCTAACTCGCCAAACCAAAAATTTTGGAACCGAATTTTATAATTTAGAATGCGTTCTAAATTCTAAAATTCCTGTGGGAAGTCATCCATTAATCAAATATGCCCGCTAACGAATGTTGCCAGTCGTTTTCAAAGTTTGGTTCAACGGTTCCAGAGGCTCGAGCCTTCGGACAAGGACTTCATTGATATACAACAGCTCAATATATTAAAGAGCATTGTCGACATCCAAAAAAAGTTCATATAGACTTCTGCTAAAATATGACTATCAAAACGGAGGTTATCAACGTCAATGCGATGAAATATTACTGATCGGCAATAGAAGTGGCGCGAGGCGTGAGAGAGTCTACGATGTCCTAAGCAAAATGGAATATCTAGGATTGCTGTAAACCATATAAATTGTGACTTACAGATGGAACGAAAAAGTCGGAGCAGGAAAAAAACTTCGGGCAGATGAGAATAGTCATTCGAACACGTCCTATCCACCAGAAATCGAGCCTTCGAGTATGCTCCGTCATTAAGTACCTGACATAAGTCTGCGCACATGAGAAGATCAGAAAGAATATCACCTCAAGCAATAAACAACAATAATAAGCTCACAGTATTTGGATTCAAAATTGTCAAAAGTGAACCCTAATTTATCTCGATATAACCTCACTGGGACAATTGGATGACGGAAGGCGAGGGGAAACTGAGTTGGACGAAGAATTCGGTTACTGTGGTAATCTTCGGAATCCCAGATATCCCTTATCAAGATGATTGCCGTATGTAAAGTATAGCAAGCTATGATCAAGGAAATACAAAAAGAAATCCACTACGTTCAGTAACACATGGGTGGGAAGTGCGTGATCGTCGATGAACGAAGGGGGGTGTCGTCCGCAGCGACTGCGGATAACTGCACCTCAAGCTCAGTAACTCGATAAATCCAGCAACTTCTCATCCTCGCACCCTCCACACACCAAAAGACGCCAACTTAAAACTCTAAGTCTGAATCAAATCCCACTTCGCATCCCAACACACCCCCGTCATTCCTCCCAGCGTTCATCGCTACATTTAGCGTTAATGGGTGGGATTGGTTGTTGTGGTAGAGGGTGTGGATGCTGTAGTTGGTTGGGTGGTTTGATGTCGTGGTGAGGAGGGATGTAGAGCCATACGGGACTTGACCTGTTTATAGGTGGAAGGCGTCGTTGTGGTCGTCGTTGTAGGCTACCCGACTTTAGCAAATTTGGAGGTCATCATCGTTCGTCTTTCGAGCTTGTCTTGATGTTGAGCCTGCGTCGATGACACAGATGAGACCAAAGCCGGCTGGAACTGCAGTAGTGTTCATCCTGTCGATGGTGGTACTAGCGTTCCCGATACTTGTTGACCGTGCTGCTTTGGACGCAGCGTCCGTTGTTGTGTCTGCATCTTCGACGACTCTATAACGCACACCTAAGCATCACCTCAGAAAAGATTAAGGACACATAACTCACCTTCCAACCACGGCTTCCTCGCAACCGTCCCACTTAAACTCGTGCTTGAAACCATCATCCCAGATCCCTCGACAATCGATTTAGCGATATTTATCTGGAAGATGGAGTATTAGCGTCACATGTCATGATGAAAGCAAGTGAAGAGAAAAAGCAGAATGGATAAAAGAGATGAGGGACGAACGAGGACGTACAGCAAGAAACGTCACCTTAAACACCCCGCTACGCGTCCTAATGTCGAACATCCATTCCATTGAATCTCCTTGAGGGCCCCGCAGAACGAATATGGCCCGAGACCGGGCGGGAGCCAGTCGCGGTGGGGGTTGGAACGTGGGGAGGAAGGCGGCGTTTTCGCGAGCCTCGCATCTTCGTCTCTTGTTAAGTGATAAATTGTATTCTCGTTGGTGCTACGGCTGTTCGTCCGACTGTACAACCGACCTCATATTCCTACTCCTCGTCGCCCTTACATTCCGCCCCAATAGACTCCAGAGCTTCCATGAATCATCTGAGCAAGCGGCGAAGACGGCGAGGGACTCATAAATGGTGCGTATCGGCTGTATAAGCTTTATAATTATCATATATCGCGTTGATAATGAGATGGAGGTCACATACACTTTGACATGCTGGATTGGATGTACGCGCTCGAGGTGAGAAGATGACGCACAGAACTCATAGTAGTACAGTAGGATCCGCGGCCTTGATATCTGAGTAGAGAGGACAATAGGCAACGTTGGCAAGAGATCACCGAATGTCTCAGCTTCGGTTTTTTCTAGGATCGTGCGCGCTATGTCGAAAGATTAAGTAAGCATAGAGCACGAAATAAATACATATAAAGAACAGGATTGAATGTAAGCATGGTTCTATACCTAAAAGCCCTCATTCTTAAATGTCAGAGAATTACAAGATCGAGGCAACGAGATATTTCAAAAATGCGTGGACGGCAACTGAAAGAAAGCTTAGCAAGCGCCCGTGCATTACAAAATCATAATGAAAGGGGAGAATAAAAGTAGCTGTGGGAAAAAAGGCATTATTTCTGCGACAGCGTTAAGGTAAGGGGTGATTACCTCGGATAATCAGAAACCGAGTCACGCATGATTAATTGATTGATTGATTGATTGATTGATTTCATCCTTTTTTAAAGTTACATTTTCAGGTCGTTTATGACCTACGCAGCAACTATCCTAATTTCAAAACGTGAAATGGAAGAGAGATAGCAGGTGGAGAAACGAGAAATTTCAGAGTGAAATTTTTCGGAATGCGTGCCCATATCGGAATGGGTGGTCAGAGCCAGTTGTGAAACAGTAGGAGGTGTACTCCTTACGAGCGAATATCAGAGAATAGAAAACTCAAATAGAATAGAAAGAAAGGAAAAGAAAAGAAAAGAAAAGAGGAAAGAAACATAGCTTTCAAACTTAAAATCATAATGGCATAAAAAGAATATGAAAAAGTAGAAGCGACCTCGAGTGTTTGTTTTTGTAATTTTCGTTTTTCCCCCAAAAATCAGAGGAGATGAGAGTGAGAGCGATGACTGGGGCATGAGAGGGTAGTGGAACATGCGCTAAGATTGTTGTGGGATACGCCTGACAGATCCTGTGCGACGAAATCTTCGCATTGAACTAGGCGCTTGGTAGCATGGATGTAACGGAGGAGACAAATAGTGAACTTCGGGCTGCCTAATAGTGTGCGGAGGTTCAAAGGGTTGCGTTGGCCGAGAGAGAGGCATAAGACATGTTGTTGATCGTTGTATCACCTGCAATGAAGGAGGAAGTGAGTGGCCGATTCTTCCACCTAGCAATGAGAGCATTTCGGAGAGTCAACAGCGTTGATTTTGTGAAGGTAACTGTTGAGGCCAATGAAGCCAATCCTCAACTGTGTGATGGTGTTGCAGGACCTTCTTGGCACACTTTTGTAGAATCTGAGGACACGTTTCGATGGTGGCCACTTGTTGAAAGCCCTCATCTTGTGTGCATGCTTGGACTCTTGCCATATGAATAACCATCTCTTGTTGACCTCCGCCTTATGCTGTGCCTTAAGACCTGCAATGGGGGTAGGGATCGAATGCGGTAGCTGGAGTCACTTGCTGCATCCTGACTCGATGTGTGAGGTTTCCGCTGCCAGCTTCGCCTGCTCCTCCGCTTTCTCATTCCCCTCAATCCATTCGTGACCCGGTACCCACACAATGTCCAGTGTGATGTGTCGCTTCCTTTGTAGTAGCATTTGAAGATGTTCCCGGAAGGTAGCCGCCAACCACCATCCTGGTTTCGACCTAACATCCCTCATGCTTGAGATGGCCGCTTGGTTATTGTAACAGTTATAGATTGTTACATTATAATATATGTATTATGTACTATAGTACATATATATAATAACTAATATACATGATATTAGTTATATGCGCTACATCAGGAATGTAGCTATAATTAGTGTGGACACCATATGTGTCCACAACGATCTGTATTTAGCATGCCGGCGCATTAGGCGCCGGCATATATCTTTTACCTTACACCATTGTACTACCTAGCTCTATACACTTGAGTTCAGTTAGTTTAGGTGTGATATAAGAGATATAAACATGTTATATCTTTTTTAACTTTCTCCCGAAAGTTCGGTATTCAAAGGACAACACTAGTTGTACGGTAGTACTTGGTATTCAACATGCACAAGTGCACGGAAGTACCATGGGTTAGAACTATAGACCCCCGAAAGTTCTAATAGGTAACACACAATCTAATTGTGTGTTAGTTATTTGGTATTCAATGCGTCAGACAACGCGGCAGTACCACAGGTTTGAACTAGAACGTCAAAACCACATTTATTATTTGTAGTTCTACAAATAATATAAATAATACTGCTATGAGTCATAAGCGGGGTATTACTAGGAGAGCGCGAACAGATGAACTGTCCGCGCAGGCTGTAGATGACGGTGAGCCCACCCCAGGACTCACCGCGGGGGATTTGACGAATCCCCCCTCTAGCTCTGTTGACCCCCAACAGAGCCCCGAGGTGCTCACGCCGGAGCACCCAGACGAGCCACATGCGCAAGCATATGGTGCTCAGACTGTCCCAAGCCGGGTACAGTCGCCCCTTAGAGTGGCTGGACCTTCCTGGACAGCCACTCAGGGTTTAAGCCCCAGCTGATTGGCTGGAGCGTCAGGTACTGCCCACCAGGGCAGTGCTTCCCTACTGCGAGTGGCCGGTGCTTCAGGCACAGCCACTCAGGGTTCCTATTCCCCTCGGGGAATGGGTCCAGGCTCAGGGTCATGGAAAAACTTCGGTGATGCCCCAAGCAAGCCTGAACAGGTATCTCTTGACCCAGGAGATACCGAGGACAAAGGGTTCTTTATCCCAACTAAAGAAGTCAGCCAAATCCAGAAAGAATATTCAGATTTTATCAATCTCAAGGACAATGCCGAGATTGTAGTTGCAGAAGCTGTGGAGGCTATTGAACAGGTGAACCAAGTGTTCAACCGGATCAAGATATCCATGAATAGGATGTCCCCGAGGATGAAGGAGATCTTCATGATCCCTGCAGGTAAAGTGTCAGGGAAGATGTGTGAACCCGGAAATAACTGGGTTCATGATAAAGCAGCTGCCAAGGCAGCTACTGAGCAAATAATAGGGCAGATGGCTGTTACGGGCTGATCCTAACGAAGGGTTCCGAAGCGTGACTGAAGTAATGAATGAAGTCACACTAAAGAACGAAGGGTTAGAACCGAAGGACTTGGCTTCAACGTTGTGGGTTGCACCTTCTCAAAATGTACGTGTCCTTAATTTGGAACAGATTAGAACCAACAATATAAGAGCGGATTCGAATATCAAAGTTCCGAACGAAGTGTTCGAACGAAGTCTGAACAAAGTCCCAAACGAAGGTAGGACTTCGGAGTAAGATCAAAGGTTCGAGGTGAAGTTCAGAGTTGATCTTTGAAGGTCGTATTCGGTTCGGAGGTAATAGAGGTCTGAAGTATATAGAGAAGAATGAGCACTAGGCTTGAGTATAGGAAGGATATACAATAAGGTCTATAAGGCTTAATGGGCTAATTTCTGACTGGAGAAAACTAGCTAAGATACATGTACTTATATACTATAAGTCCATGAACGAAAGCGGAAGGAAGTATTACAAACAAATAAGTCAAATGCAGAACAGAGTACAATATAAAGTGATTGAACAATGGGTATATGTGTATTGTTGAATAGCGAAGGTTCGGGGGAATGTATAAATGAATAATGTGAATGATCGAAAAGGTATGATGGACAAATATGCAATAACGGATATAAATGAATGGAGGATATGTCATGAGAACAATAAGCAAACGGAAATATGCCATAAGAAAAGATAAGCGAACGGAAACAATACAAACGAATTGGAAACAGACATGACGAAGTGTCACCTGTAGGAATAGAAGAAGTATCAAGGACCAATTGTGCCAGGTCTGGGGAAGACTAATAATAGTCTTATGGAATAGTGGAGCGGATAGAGTGATAGAACAAAGTATGTGGGCAAAGGTGTTGCCCTCGGGATCAAGAAAGAAGTCGGGATGTGGGCAAAGGGTTTGTTGTGCGAACACGAAGACAAGGTGAGAAGCGAAGTCGAACGAAGTAAGATAGGAAGTCGAACGAAGTCCGAACGAAGCTCTCCGAAGGTACGTGACCTTCTCCGAAGCTTCGTAGAGGTTAAACGAAGTCACGTGTTGTGACACTTAAGCACGGGGCTTAACAACGGCTATTATTGAATCAGTTCCTGAAATAGGAACTGAGGAACGTGAACGCACGACTCGGTCATGCATCCCTGGTGACCAGTATTCCCGGTCAGCCAGAACACAGATTATCCACGAGGATATTCCGGGCTCTGCTCAGGGTGAGCAGAGTGACGAGTCACAGCTGTGACATGGCCATGAGGCGCATACAGGGTATGCGCATGCCACACGTGAAGAACCTGTGACAACCCAGTCACGTGCACATAATGCACGTGACATTCGCATGACTGAAGGCACGCATGTGAGCTCTCAGGAGTCCACACAAAGGAGACACGACACGTCTTCCACTAACTCTTGGCATGAGCCTAGGAGTGTTAATACTCATGACAGAGCTAATCTGTCAGCGGATCAGGTAATCCAGGGAGTACCTGAAGCTATTGAACGTTCCCAGCGTTCAATGAGGGACCCACAAAGCATTGACATGAATGCTTTGCGTGAAGAGATCAAACAGACGATCTCTGCAACTATCAAAGATAAGTTGCGTTCAGATGCAGACAGTGTAACCACTGTCTCCCAATCTATCCAAGCACTGGACACTAATGCCCAGTACTGGAGCGACCTTAGTAATAAGGCTGCGAGGCATAGCCATAGAGCCCTTGAGCTGCAACTCAAGCTGGCTGAAGAGAAGGTTAACACCCTTCTACACCAGGAAGCACCTGAAGAGGCGCTTCTGGAGGCTGCTCGGGAAGCGCGAAATATACACTTCCAATTGGACCAGAAAACGCGACTTCGTGAAGCTGGTCTAATGCCTGAACAACAAGTATGGTTCAGTGCGAATACTGGAGGGAATACTATAAGTCCATCCAGGAATTATGGGGTTAATCCCATAAGGGAGGAGCATACACCTCGGCCTGAGGATAATGCACTGTTTGGACGACAAGGCACTCCTGCCTTGTCTATCTCTGCACAATTAGATGGTGCAGTTGTCAATATGACATCTGAATACAGTGGTATTCAGCAGATGGTGAGGCAGGCATTACAGAATGCCTCACTGGAGGATGAGCCAGAAAAGTCCTTTCTGGCTAAAGCCAGCGTTAAGATGGGGACACCTCCCACATACAGCGGTGAGCGCAACCTAGAGAAGTTTGAGAACTGGGTTGCAAGTCTACTTCGATTTATGTCGATGTACAACTTGCTTGGGCCTTGAGCAAGTAAGATTCAGCTTCAACTCTTGGGTCAGTGTTTAACTGATGAGGCCCAAGAATGGTTCTACTGGCAAGTAGAGCGGTTTGATCGAGAGATCAAACACTGGGACCTGGAGTCTGTTTTAATGGGACTCCAGAAGTGGTTCATGCTGACATTGTCGCTGAACAAAGTGGCGGTCAGGTATGACCACCTCATGCAAGGTTCTATGAACGTGCAACAACTGCATCAGCAGTTGACTAAACTGGCAAAACAAATGGTGGAGTTGCGAGATGCGTATTCATACCAGAGACGGTTTATGAATACATTGAAACCTAGCCTCAGGGAGGAAGTCCTTGGTAAAGGTTTTACTGCCGAGTTCAGCAAGATTTATGAACTCATGGAACAAGCTGTAATCGTTCACAGTGCCAAACATTACACTTCGGGTTACAACAGTAACCAGAGCAGTGTTTCTGCCAATAAGCCTGCTACTGCTGATCACAGGTGTGTTCAGCAACCAACTACTCTAAATAGGAGTAGTAATCAGAATGCTGGTTCTTCTAATCAGCATAGATCTGGAAGTAACACTGTCCAGAACCGGCCGACAACTCAGTTGTTGTCGACAGGGGGGGGAATGTGAGAAATAATAACCCCACATATGGTAGAAACCCAGTAAAACCAGGTAATACGGTAAATCAACCCACCCAAAGCAATCCTAATAGGACTGCTGCGAAAGCAAACAACCCAGTTGTATGCTTTAACTGCAATCAGCCAGGTCATATTAGACCTAACTGTCCCTTTCCTGACAAGGATAGGAGAATTGCAGGAGCAAGAATAGAAGAAGCTATTCTTGAGGAAGATGAAGGTCAATTGAAGAATTTGACGATTATGCTCCTCATCCTGAGGAACAACAGGAGTATGAAGATCAATCTGAAGAGGATGATCAGCAGTATCGTTTCAATGATGAAGAATATGAAACGTGATCCATTGACAATGAAGTTGTTCATGTCAATGCAGTCATTAAAGCCTCAGGCTATAATGATCATTGTAGACTCTATGGAATTAGAGTCCAGGAGGCAGAGACTGATCTGAGAGTCTCTGCAGTGATACAGACAGGAAAAGAACAACCTGTCTATGACCATCAAGCAAGGAAGAAGGCTCGTCCTTTACCTACAAGAGGTAAAGAGAATGAAACTATATCTGTGTTTTGGGATATAGCGGGAACCAAGGCCCACTGCCTTTTAGACAGTGGGTGTGAAGGAATCATGATATCCAGTGATTTCGTCAGGGCCAACAAACTTCCAAAGTTTGAATTGGATAAGCCAGTTATTCTACAATTGGCTTGTGTGGGAAGTAAGTCTACTGTTCAGTATGGACTTACTGCCAAAATACTTCTCGGCAAAGAGAAGTATGATGAGTATTTCGACATCGCCAATGTTGATTACTACGATGTTATTTTAGGAACTCCATTCTTGCGTCAGTTTGAAATCCTATTGGATTTCAAGAACAATTGTGTTCATATGGGGAAACTCAATTTTCCCAATAGGTTTTCGCAGTCTGACACCAACTGAAGCAGATGAGAATGAAGCTCGTCTGCAGAAGGAAAAGCCTAAGGCTCTTCCTGCTCCTACTTCGAAATGAAGCCAGGAGGGTGAGACTAGTAAAACATTACCAATAGTCTCACCATCAGTTGTTGCTACCTATGGCAGCAGCAAACAAGGAAGTAGGAGAACTGAACA
>KN837141.1:616965-628828 GCA_000827215.1 Sphaerobolus stellatus SS14 | reverse complement strand
GAAAGTGATTCGTTATAGGACTCCTAGATGTCCTGAAGCACTTAAGGAACAATTGATTGATAAAATCAATCAATATGTTACAGCCGGATGGTGGAGACAGACGTCAACACAACAGGCTGTACCTATGCTCTGTCTTCCTAAAAAGAGAGGCAAGCTGAGGACTGTTTGATAAGCGGTTACAAAATGAAAACACAGTAAAGGATGTAACTCCTTTTCCTGACCAAGACATGATCAGAAATGATGTGGCCAGGTCTCAGGTTTGATCAAAGATTGATCTGACTGAAGTGTATGAACAGATCTGTATTGTGGATAGAGATGTGGACAAGTCTGCATTTTCCACAATTTTTGGGACTTATGAAAGTCTTGTCATGCAGATGGGTGATTGTAATGCTCCATCTACATTCCAGCATTTGATGACTATGATATTCATCAAACAAGTCGGTCGATTCATCCATGTTTACTTGGATGATATATTCGTGTTCTCAATGTCAATAGAAGAACATGAGGAACACTTGAATCAAGTGTTCTCTTTGTTGCGTGCAAATCATTTATACCTGAGTAAAACTAAGGTTGATTTGTATTCAGAGAGGATGGATTGTCTTGGCCATATTATTGATGACCAAGGTATTCATGCTGATACAGATAAGCTATATCGTCTTCATAGCTGGAGAACTCCAAGAAGCTACAATGAAATCCTGCAATTTGTAGGATTATGCAATTATCTGGCTTTGTTTTTACCAGATATTTCAGTGTATACCAGCTCATTGACTGGTATAAACAGAAATAACTGTCCCTTTGAGTGGACTCCATTTCTGGATAAGTGCTTTAAGAGTATAAAGCACATGGCTACCAAGCACCTAATCCTTAAGGCACTTGATTGGAATTCACCACTTGATATATGGGTGGTGATTGATGGCTCCAACTTTGGTGTTGGAGGATACATCGGACAAGGCAAAGAATGGAATACTTGTCATCCTGCTGGATTTCTATCTAAGAAATTCACTTCAGCACAGCAAAATTATCGGACTCATGAACATGAGGCCCTTGCAGTACTGGAAGCTCTTGCCAGACGGCAAGATAAGTTATTAGGAAGAAAATTCTTCCTAGTAACTGACAACAAGAGTCTTACATTCTTTAAGACTCAAGAAACTCTCACAGCTCGTCAAGCTCACTGGTGGGATTTCATTAGTAGGTTCGACTATGAACCTATTCATGTTCCAGGTGTCTTAAATATAGTAGCAGACTGCCTGTCTCGCTATTTTAAGAATGATCTTCCTGAGGAAGTTCACCTGGAATGGGAGTACGTCGATATTGATGTATGGCTTGATCCTGATGGAGATACTCTGCCAGTTGACTGGTATGTCGAAATGGTGGCAAACAGAGAAATTAAAATCTCTGCCATTACCAGACATACTAATAGACTCAGGGAAAGACCTGAGCCTAGGGAAGAAGAGGCAGATCAATTAGCTTTGCCAGTGGGTGAACAAATTGATTCTAATAATGAAGACGATGTTATCGTATTCAATTCTGGTGCTGACAAGGTCAATTTGCGTCAGCACATGGAAGGATATAATTCTTTCCTTGACACAGTTAGAAATAACTATGTTAATGACAATTTATTATCTAAAGTTGTCGCAGATGTCTCTGCTCACAAGCAATTTGCCATGCGAGACAAGCTGTTATTTACTGCTATGCCCTACCCTGGCTTCATTCTCCGACAGCTCTCCGACAGCTATTACCCTTCCGACGCCACCCGATATCTCCAATCATACACTATCAGTATGCTATTCCTCTCCATTTTCATTGGTTACTCCTCTTATCTTCTTATTTGTCATGCCTTTAATCTTCATTGGTTATAACCATAAACATGTCAGACTTGTATATTGATCTGAGACTCATCCTTATCCGATCCCCCTATCCGTGCCTACTATCCCCTGTGATTACCCCATCCGATCTACCCTGTCTTCCGATCATCTCCAACCTTTCCATTATCTATTTTACCTCCTTTGAGTCAGCTTCTATTTATAGTATATAAGTACATGTATATTCCTAGGTAGTTCTCTATCCGGAAATCAACTTAGCTTATCCTCTGTGTAAGGGCAACCCTCGAAGCCGAGCGGACGTCACGCAGAGCTAGCAGAGGGGAAATCCAAAGATATATAAGTAAATGAAATATATACACATGAAGGGAATCTCACCTAGCAGAGGGGAAATCCAAAGAGAAAGACTTGGATTGCCTCTGCTAGAGTGAGCCCACTAAATACCGTCCGGAAACCGGAGTCGTGAAGCCGAACGGAAAATCAACAATGACCTGATGAACACGGGAGCAATAAAGGAAAGGGATCGACCAATGAAAGGAAATGAGGAAACGGAAACAAACGGATAAACAATGAAAACCCCGGAAAGCCGATCGGTGCTAACAACCCATCACTCATGCGCTATGACTATATGCGCATATACCCTCCACCTGATGACCATTGTCTCCAACCAAACCTCCCACTCTCCGGCCACAGGATTTGACGGATGTGCTGAGGGTGAATCCCGCGCGGAATCACTACTTGAGGGTGGTTGATGCGAAGGATAGTTCCGGACGGAAAGGTTCCAGGCGGAAATCTGGAGGCGTCCCCTGACACTCTGTTACATTCTTGTTCGTCATCTTTGACCTTGTCTCAGACTTCCTCTCCGACACCCTCCGACTGACCTCTGGTTTGACATAGTCTTACCACGTTACTGTCTTGACCCTTGGTCTTGACTTCTCCGACTTCTCTGACTTCTCTGACAAACTCTATCTTGACCTCTACCGTCCAAACCTGATCAGACCCGACTGACTTGAAATCAGGACGCAACTTGTAATAGTGGCGCAGCATCAAAGCTGAAGCCAAGTCCTATTTGTACATCTCTGACGTATCTTAACCTAGGCTCTGCACAGAGCTTAACATTTACCAAAAATCAACTTGGTAGAGATGTTCTCTGCATCCCTGAAGATACTTTCCAAAGGGGGAGGAGACTGGTCTAAATTATAATTGACCAGGCACATAGGATTATAGGACACTTCGAAGCCTATAAAACTGTGAAGTATATTCGTAGATCATACTGGTGGACCAGTATGGCGAATGACATTGAATCATTCTGTCAGTCATGCGGCCAATGCCAAACAGCCAAGACTGATATTCGTAGACCAGTAGGTCTACTGCATAGCCTTCCAATACCTAATGGACCTTGGGTCTCAATAGGTATTGACTTTGTCGGTCCCCTTCCAGAGGACAGGACTAAGGATGAAAAGTATGATTACTTAATGGTAGTCATTGATAGGTTTTCATCACAAGTACATTTGATTCCAACAAATGTGCGAGTTACAGCCAGAGGAGTAGCTTGGTTGTATTTGAAGGAAGTAGTCCGTTTACATGGACTACCAGAGTCAATCGTAACTGATCGTGACTCTAAGTTCACTTCTATATTTTGGAGTGAATTGCAGCGATTAATAGGTACTAAGCTATTAATGTCCACTTCGTTCCATCCTCAAACTGATGGAGCAACTGAATGGGCAAATCGTTTGATTGGGCAAATACTGAGAACAGTAGTTGCCAATGATCAGCGGGATTGGGCAGAGCGTTGTCCAATGGTGGAATTCGCTATTAACAGTAGCACTAGCAAATCAACTGGATATGCCCCATTCAAGATTATATACGGGTATATGCCACATATAAACCTTCCCACTGACTTTAATACCAAAATATAAGGGTATTAAACAATTTGCTGAACAAACAAAATGGAATATAATGGCTACACATGATGCCATTATAGCGAGTCACATTAAACAGACAGTTAATGTGAATAAGAAGCGGAGACCAGGAGAAGAATATTCCCCTGGTGACCTGGTATATTTAAGTACTAAGAACCTTAACCTACCCAAGGGTAGGGCTTGTAAACTTTTACCAAAGTTTATAGGACCTTATAAAGTCCTAGAAGCTCGGAATGAGAGCTCCAACGTCGTACTTGAACTCCCTGAGGAGCTCAAAGCCAGAAAGATCCATGCAACCTTTCACAACAGTCTTATTAGGCCCCATATACCTAATAATCATTCTCGGTTCCCTAACTGAGAAGCCAAAGCCTTCTATGACTTTGGTAAGGACGACGAACAGGAATGTTTCGTCGAAGAAATCATCGGACATGAATGGTCCAATGATGGGTTACAGTTTAGAGTCCAATGGACTCTAGGAGACGTCACCTGGGAACCCCTATCAGGCGTCAGAGAATTGGAGGCTCTAGACCGGTATCTAGAGCTTCACAGTGTCAAGCGGCCGCGCAATCTTCCTAGATTAGGAAGTAAACCTAATAATTCCTCAAGAAAGAGGAATTAACACGCATATATGCGGGTATATGTGCATATACACTAGATAACTAGTATCGCACGCAGTGTAACTAGTGTGCCGCTATCTTATATTCCATATAAGACCAATAAATACCTTAATGATAAGGTATTTCGGCGCATATATGCACCATTATTACTATAAAAGTAATAATAGAATGACTCAGCCTATGAGTTGTCATAGATCAGATCATTCCATAAATAATCTGATCTGAGGTCAACGTGGCCTCAAGAAGCACTGATGTGATCAGTGCCCACCAGCTGGCTGCCGGTCGAGGTATAAATATACCTCTAGTGCGGTTCTGGCGCTTCTTCTCTTAACCAGAACCACCACGGTAGTGACCCAGTTGCTACCCTCCCATTTGCCTGACTCAATATGAGCCACGCCACCCGCAGCAGAAACTCTGCAGAATTGCTGTCGCGATTTCGCTAACAGCAAGCCAGACATGATGAGCATCGCGTAGAGGTAGGCACCATATTTGGTGCCTGCTTCGTATACCACCTGACAGGGTGTGATAGATGTTCTAGCGAGAAACCATTGACTGGCCGTGGTCAGTCAACATCCTTGGTGCATGCACTGCAGCCTGCTAACGTCGGGCAGTCCAGCCAACAATGGTTGGATGCCGACTTAGAAGACTACAACCAGCACCGTGAGCCGGTACTCCCCTACTTGGATGAACCACCTAGTGGTGAACCCGAGTCCGCGCTGAGTGTACCGCCAACTCTTGGTGGTAGTAGTACTCTTCCAGATGAGAGTACTATGGATATAGATCCTGAGCTAGATGATCTATACCATTGACTGCCAGTAGCAGTCAGCTGGGGAGGATGTAACAGTTATAGATTGTTACATTATAATATATGTATTATGTACTATAGTATACATATATATAATAGCTAATATACATGATATTAGTTATATGCGCTACATCAAGAATGTAGCTATAACTAGTGTGGACACCATATGTGTCCACAACAGTCTGTATTTAGCATGCCGGTGCATTAGGCACCAGCATATATCTTTTACCTTACACCATTGTACTACCTAGCTCTATACACTTGAGTTCAGTTAGTTTAGGTGTGATATAAGAGATATAAACATGTTATAGTTATCCAGCAGGATCACCACTTGTGTGAGTCTTGGTGCCCTCTGGATCATGTTCAGTCCCAGAATTGCTCCCACCAACTCTCCTTCGAAAACTGTGTGCTCCATCAGAGGACCCAAATGGAGTTTTCTCATCATCCACTCCCCATCCCGTCCCTGCACAACTGCTGCCGCTCCTACCCCTCTTTCGTACCCTGATTCGTCCATGTACATGCAGAAGTGGTCCCGATTCCCCTCTGCTATCTCCTTCCCATCCTCTCTACTCTTAGCAACGTAAAACTGAACCATTCCACCCAGCTTGTCAAATGATGCTGATGTTACTGTGGGGTCCATTGTTTCAATGTTCCTGATGGTTGGGAATGCTTGGAACCAACAAGTGGAGTGCCAAATTATGGAAACAAGGGACCAACCGGAGGCATCAATTGACATAGCATGTCAGGGGAGTGGGATGGTGGAAGAGCTGCAAGCCTGCACACTACCCTGAAACACACCTGGTTGAGCTTCAAATGTATCAGCACTAGATGAGCATGATACTCCAAAATGTCTGTTGCTGTCATCTTGAAGCTGCCTGTTATCCTTCTTGCCATCATCTTCTGAACCCTTCCCAGCAGTGTCGCAAAGCCCATGTTTCCCTGCCTCCCCTCACTACCCTTCACCTCCATCACTAGCCAATACTACACCTCCAAAGCACATGCCATCCTCGGGAAGACCACCATTTACTTTTGATTTGCATCACAAAAAATGCATACGACTGGTCTGCGGCTAGTTGGTACTTACCTAGTAATCATAATGACGTGACCAGTGTTACCATAATGGGCCAGGTGACCGCAGATGGCTGTCTAATGGCTACTTCAATATAAGCTGATCATCCACTCACCATGAACTCACCATGAGCTCACCATAAACTATCAGACTGACCATTGACCAACCATTCATTCACCATCTCAGTCTGTTTTAATGATACCAATTATAATAATCTTCTACTACTTATGTATCCCTTTATCCACTTCCAAAAAACAATAAGCATTGTAATATTAAAGAATATAATAATGAAACTCTGTATTGGAATCATCCTAATTATACAATGATATTGTTATCTTATAGATTATTATCCTCAGGAGTACAATGCTGCAACTTCAGGAACTCACACCAGCCACAGTGAACAGAGGTTGAGACTCAGATAATCATCTCACAAGAGAATGAAGCAGGTGATAGAGCATAGAACAAGAGGCAATATGTGTACTAGATCTGAGACAAAGATGCAGCAGATAGCAACAGGGAAAAAGACTAGAGGGTCAAGTTGCACTGAGGGTCAAGAGATGTAACCAGTGCCAGACTAGCATGTGATGAGATTATTCTTGACCTGGGATAACAGCAGTGAAGTCGAGGTAAGGAGTGAGGCTGGACCGAAGTAGAGATGGTCTGAAGATAAGAAGCTGTCCGGAAATTCAATGACTTGGAGCCCTCAGTCAGGGGTGATTTGAGGACAGCGACATTCATATTGCCTTCATGTTTGAGTTTGAAACTTGAAATTAAAGTGGGCATTGAGGTGAGAGAGAGAGATATATATGGAAGTGGATATGGCAAAGTGGAAATGGAAAGAAGTTGATAGCATGCACCAAGTCTGATGGTGCCTTTAAGTATTCCGGAGTCATGTGAGATGTGAAACAATCTGACTCTAGAGTCTTGGTGGTTTGCAACTCCACCCAAATTCAAGCTCTGACCCAGGTATTTCCCACTGACTGTCATGCAAGTTAAAATGTCAAGGTGGTTTGTGCCACCACAGGAACGTGAAAATTAGGCCAGCATGCGGATAATTTGTATTTTGTGTAATATATTGATGATTTTGAGATAACCTACACCAGTTCCGAACTCAATGCTTGCTGCATAGTAAATAGACTCTCAAAACATTGTATGTATCCCCCTTCTTATGTCAAGATGCAGCTTTAAACGTCAATTCCAAAAAAGATTCTATTGTCAGTTTGATTCTCCTTGTGTCATAGCAGCACAATTCATTTCAATATGTCAGATAGCATCAAGGAGGTAAGTGCCCAACGCAGAATCTAATTAAACATATCTTCAACATGTTGTCACATCTTCTGGAACTGCAGGACAGTTTGGGATGTGTCCTATGGGCTATTCCATAGAAATGCCTTCAAACATCGCAAAAGAACATAACCCGAGGCTCAGAAAGTGCAAACAGAGTGTCTCCATTCCATTCCTGTCTTCTGACCATCCGGACCTCAATTCCAATAAGGAGAACCAGGTGCCAAATGGTCAGACACTCCGAAATTGAATTTGTAAATTAACAGACACTGCAAATCCCCACATTAGTGATATGAAGAAGTTGATATGATGCAAGAAGCTTGCAAAGTTATGGTTATTGGAGGTGAGGCAGGCAAATATGTGTCTAGAAGAAGAACATCAAGAAGCAATGGTGGCATCTGAATGGATACAGAATGAGACATGAGGCTTATTCGAGAGACTGTGCTTAGAAAGTGCTTCTATATCAAGGAGGCCATACAATGCTAAGATCACATTAAGGAAATATAACACTCAACTCTCAGAATCGAAGAAGGAAAATCACACCCTGAAAGCTCACATAGTTCACTTTTTGAAACAGAAG
The DNA here is from genome assembly GCA_000827215.1 of Sphaerobolus stellatus SS14. Classification (NCBI taxonomy): domain Eukaryota; kingdom Fungi; phylum Basidiomycota; class Agaricomycetes; order Geastrales; family Sphaerobolaceae; genus Sphaerobolus; species Sphaerobolus stellatus. The sequence goes on along the minus strand of KN837141.1, from coordinate 620,731 downwards.
CAAAGAACTGCGGAGCAGGCCTTGGTGAAAAGCACAAAGTGCAGGGTCATCCTTAAATCCAACAGAGTCGTTACCGATGAGGCTAGGGGATTAATATGTGATTTGATGACACATGGAGTTAGACCTGAAAACATCTACCCTGTTATCAAGTTGGTAACTGACACATGTGGAGTTGAAGTAGAGGGCTCATTTAGTGCATGAATTGCCACTAGGGTCATGGTGAAGGCCACTCCTGCTGATAATATGTGAACAATGGAAGCAGTCAAAAATGCAGAAGGTACGTCCAACATTCTCTGCAAATAGCATAATTGTGATGTAATAAAATATATTAGTTGTTACATTCTGTGGTGATGGAACAACAATTTGAGGCATAACAAATGAGTCTTGTACTCTGCATATTATTCAGAAAGATGGAACCTGGATAAGAATTTCCTTGGGTGTACATTCTGCAGTCAATCATACAGTGGAGACCCAGCTTAATGGACTCAAAGGACAAGTCCATGATATGGTCTCCACATATAATGATTCTTTGGCTCCAGGGGAGAGACATGCTGATATATGGACTCTGTCACAGAAATTATCAGCAGTGATCTAAGACCATGCCTCTGATCAAAAGAAATTTGTAGGGAACATTCAGGGATGGAAAACACAATCAGATTGGTCAGTAAGAGGTGAAGAAACCCTCTTATCCAAACCAGCTGAGGAACTCCTTCCAATCCTACTGGAATCATCAAAAAAGGACCCTCAAAAAAGCGGGAGGCCATGATGCATGTGATTTATTGTCAGAGGAACAGTGTTTGGAACTTCACAAACAGGCCTATTCTGAAGTCTGCGAAGAGCTAGGGGAAGTGGAGTTTCAACAGCTCCCACTTTTGGAGAGACAACAGGCCAGCTGGTTTGTCTGGACTGGATGCTGCATGTATAAAGAGTTAAATACCGTTGAAGGTGGATGCTCTACAATAGGGAAATATTGGGAGCAGAATCAAATTCAAGGCCGAGTTCAGCTTCCAAATAAAGATGCATCTGCAGCTAAACCTGTCCAAGGAGGTGCTGTCAAAGCAACAAGCTTAGCAGGGTCAGTCTTCAACCATAAGGATGATAAAAGAGGTGAACAGGATAACTTAAAATTCGCTTTTGAATCAACTTTTGGATTTTCCCTCAACTTCCCTGACACCAGTAACACCCAGTATCAGTCTCATTGCAAAGCTGCAGGGGGACTACTTGTAAATTTGGAATTTTATTGATACTATCTTCATTTAATGAAGGACAAGAAAGAGTCCAGAGCATTGAATCACATGGAACAAAACTTCGAGATCACATTAGAAGACCTATCTACACTCTCAGAACTTTGTATCCTTGCCATTTTCCTCCAGTGCATTAGCTGGCCCTATATGTGCATTGTCCGTGGAGAAGGACATGAAAATTGTAATCTTCTGGATATGGGACTTATTCATTCATAGAAATGTTGAAGCCCACATCGAAAAGATCATGGCCAATCCACAGCTAGTTCTGTTTCTCGGAAACCACACCAGAGCAAGCTCCAGTGGATGGCAAGCTATGGGACTGTCCAGAGGTCATGTATGCAATTTGGAAGTTGTCCCCAGTACTTTCTCATCTTAAAGGTCTATTAATCACATTTTTACTGGTGCCTTAGAGACATGGCAATGATTTACAGCTGAATTTGCACCTGGTGGCTTAATAGTTGATGTATCCTCTGAGCTTCGTACATTGGCCTGACTGCCAGCTACAAATGATGTAAATGAAGGAGCATTAGGCTCACAAAGAGTTTTAAAATGTAGGTATCCCAAGTCATCAGAACTCATCCTGAATTCTCTGCAATGGTACAAATGGAACAAGACAGGGAACTTCATTCAGAATTTGACCCCAGAAAAGCTTGGCTTTTTACGAAAGTGTGCATGTCATCTGCAGTCATTGAAGCCAGGGGCATAGCACGAGTAAACCTGCAACTCCACCTGGAACAGGATCCACAGGTCACAGGTCATAAGAAAGCCAGGACCATACAGCTCCAGGTCATGATCTTTAATAAAATTTTAATAGTAAACCCACAGGTTTGTTTCAATGCAAAAACCTACAGGTTAACCCAAAAATTGCAGGTCATTAACCCACAGGTCAGGTCATTTCCAAGTCCAGGTCAAGAATTTTCCTTCTTTTCACAGGTCTGTCCACAGGTCACCCATGAAAGACCCTGACTCATGGTATTCCCTGATTGAAGCTTCAGCTTCAGCTAAAAAGAGACCAGATAGGCTACACTACTGCTGTGGTAGAAAAAAAAAAACAGGCCCAGGATGCAATCAAACTGGAAAAGAAGAGAAAGGCCACAGAAATCCTCTCCAAGGTTCAGCTGATTCTGGAATTCAATGAAATGATGATCTCAAAAATGAAAAATTCAGAAAAAAAACTTACAGCTGTTGTGGCATCATCAGTTCAACCAAGATCTTGCCAAAATGAAGGTGGAAACTCGGAATAAACCTGAAAAGATGGCAGTCCTGAAGCAGGCAATTGAAGCATTAAATAATCATGAAGATAGAATGGATATTCTAGCAGTATATGGACCGGAGGATATTAATTAATCACGAGGGATAATGAGTAGTGGTATGGCATTAGGGCAAGAGCACTACAGGATAGGATGCAATTGTAATTTCAGGCTACATTGCACATGGCATCATAGTTTACCTTTGTATATGAATCTACAAAGTACAATATTATTTTTCTATGCAGGCCCACCAGTAGAACAGGGTGAACGAAGATTTTGCCAGTGCTTAGCTGATTTGCCTGAAGTGCCGGTCACATATCTCACGCAGGGGTTGCCAACCACCAGATATATGGACTTGAGGACCGGGTTTTGTCAGGGTATCGAACCTGACCAAAGTGATCCTGGCAGCTTGAAACGATGCTCAGTGTCACCGCTCAAAGGACAGAAATGTTGACGACAATGAATACCAGGATGAATGGTGGGGGTGTGAACTGCATGGAGTGGATGATGAGCTCGGTGCGCACAGGTGCCCTAGGGTGTCGATGAGATCTGATGTGGGACAAAACCATATATGGCTGCTGAATGAACAGGTATGTTACAGGTAAAGAATGGCAAAACAGACGAGGAGCCTATGAACCGAATTGATGGTTGAATGACAGTCGGTTACACCCCTAACCGATAATGAGTGACAGCGGTATCGAGGAGTCTACTGCAGCATCAAGCAAGTCAACACATATCTTTCATGGCAGAGAAGATGTACCTACATATATAGACTGTCATCCATGTTAAACAGGTTCAAACAGAGAAGAAGGAGCAAAATACAATGGTGTTCCTGATGGTAATAAGTGCCCATGCAGTAGGCTTCAAAGTACTGTAGAAGCTGAATAAGAACAACGGCTGCTTCAAAGCATTAAGGCGAAGATTCCAAATGAATCAATGATGATATAGGCACCTCTGATAGCCTGGACTATGGATCCCAAGTCGCATTGGCATGCAGTAGCATCAAGCCTAACAAAGCCAAGTCAAGAGGATATGTGTTACGTCCTGATATCTAGATGTCACTTCGGACTCCGGATATAATAGAACGAGTGAGTAATTCGGAGTCCGGATGATATGAACTGAAAGGACTTGGCTTCAACTTATGTGTTGCGCCCTTAACCGTATGCGTTGTCCTTATTTCAGGATGATGTTCGGAATTGGATTTCGGAGTCCGGCGGTTGTCACAGACAAGTCGGTATAAGAGAAAACTCGGAGACCGAGTATAGTAGAACG
>KN837141.1:590573-607489 GCA_000827215.1 Sphaerobolus stellatus SS14 | reverse complement strand
TCGTCCATAGCTTCCACTGCAGCTAGCATACTGAAAATAGAGCAATTCGCCATGGACGCTATGGACAGTATCATAGTGTACATAAAGTATGGACATTATGGACGCTATAGAGGCTATAATTGCCTTTATAGCGTTTGCCAACTTTCCTGATGTAAGCGTCGGCGGTCCATAACGAAAGATTTCACGTGCGGTCAGGTTAGCTGCCACCCAGCATTCCTCATCGGACCTATTCGGCTCGTTCCACTAATTGAGAGGAAGAGAGTTCGGAGCGAGATAACTCGTGCGCAGATATTTGAGTGCTTTAAGGTTTCTTAAGCGAGCCATCAAGATATCCTATTGGTACACAAATTAATAAGCACACGCCCCGAATTTCTTGATATTATTACTCACACCGGGAATCTCCCAGTCCTGGAAAAGCCTGTCGTCATCGTCATCGTCAATGTCCATGTCCATGTTGTCGCCATCGTCGCCATCGTCATTGTAAATCGTGAGTTGAAGTAAAACCAATTCTGTCAGGCCAGGAAATTTCTGAATAATGGATGTGAGGTCCTCGTCCTCAATTGGTTCACAATGACCTAGATGTAATAGCGGTAGTTTAGTGCTATTGAAGGCGTTGAGAAATGAGTCGACATCTTCTGATGCGAAACGTGAAACCTTCAGGGATAACTCTTTGAGTGGTTGTTTTAAGGGATTTTGTTGGGCCTATTCCTAGACAGATTGTTAATCAGCATAATATTCATATAAAATGTTTGGATGATACCCACCATGTAATCATTAACAATAAAAAGGATATCGTGACGTGTGGCTGCAGTATCAAGCTCGAATTGTTTTAAGGTTTTCCAGGGGAAAACAATCTGCGGGAAAATGTCGTCCATCATGCACCCGTAGTGACTTAAGGCAAGGCATTCCAGGTTTGAGGCTGCATTGATCGTTACAGCGACTGTCGGAGCCGTTGGTTTTCGTAACTTGCGTAAAGTCGTGGGTAGTACGACAACAGATGGGGTCCACGACCCTATGGGGATAATCAATGTTTGGAGTTCCTAGGTGCGTTTGAAAACATGACGGAACCAGTCATCCTCTTCTTTGGATATAGCCCGTTCAGAGAAGAGTGTGTCGATAGAGATCAGCCGAAGTGTTGTCAGCTGTTCCGCGGCTCAGATGACAGGCAGAAGATATTCTAGATCTTCCAGACGGCTTTCTTCCGAAAGCAGGCCACGACTGATAGAGAGCGCCCGAATGTGCCTTCAGTTGGCCTCATTCTCTTTAAGAAAGGGACAACGGTCATCCTGCACGTCGTCGGATACGACCGTGGCACTGCTCCGTTCTCCCACCATAATTCTGTCAGGGAAAGTCGGGATGGAAATTGAGATAGATAACCAAGCTAAAGCAGATACATCGCCCTGTGCTCCCACTGTTTTCTCACCCGAGAGTAGATCTGCCGGAATATCGAAGGGAATGATATCGATATTACCGGGACGTATTGATTGCTGGTAAGCAATAGTAAGTGCTTCATCTTCGGTAATGATGTCCATTGAGGAGATTGGTATTCAGGGGTTGAGAATGGAAGGAGGAAGAACCTGTGGATTTGACGACAGGATTCCATCCTTTTATGTGTTGGGATTGGAAAGTGGCGAGTGGGCTGACAGGGACTGTAGAACAAAGGGATATGCACAATGGACAGCACACCCGCAGCAACGCTCGCTGAAACAACGTGGGCAGATGGCATACTCGCTGAACGACGTGAGCAGATGACACAGTCGCTTAAATAGCATGGGAAACCCACTCGCTTAAGCCGGGCATCATGCCGCGCCACACTGAAACAGTCGTTGACCCTGGATGATTCGCTGTGAACAATAGCCAAAAGATAGGAGAGAAAGAGTATGCGTTATTTTGCCGCATGCATCGTAGAAAATGCATGTATAATGAGTAATCCAACCGGATCTAGAATGTAATGAGTGACGATATTGACGACAGGCAATGGAAACTAGTACCTAAGCTCTGGAAGCCACTAAATATATAAGGCAAGTAACCGTATTATCAAAATATTGGACCGCCGTTTCCGAGGATATGTCGAATAATCTGCGAAAATTGTGGCGTTACTAGCATCCAATTTCAGTTTGACGGTAATGTGAGTAGACCGATGTCCATATCGTTGAGCATAGAACGATTGAAGTTCATCCATCCTGTGCTGGTTGTGAAGACATGATAGGATAAACTTCGGGACGAACGTGGGACTTCATGACGTTCGCTCTGGTAGAAATAAATAAAGAGGCAGGAAAATCAAGGCGTTCGAATGGAGCAGTGCGATTATAATAAAGGTCTATTGTATAAAGCTTCAGTAATCATATCGTAACGGCATCCTGCTGCTTACCAAGAATGAGATACTCTACGAGCTATCTTGTCTGGCGATGTGACGAAGGATCTTTGCATATTTCGTAGAAAATAAATCGGCTATACAAGTCGATAAATCAGTCTGTTAACTTTGAGATTACGAACGAAGGTGTATTCTTGTCGGCCGCCTCATCCAGATCCGAGAAGGATGATATTGCGTGAGCTTTGAATGCGCGACCTTACTCTATGAGAAAGTACGACGCCAAGATCAGATAATACCATCCGAGGGGAATAATTTACGCAACGTACCTTTCCCCTAGTCCTGCTCTCTGTTGTCATTAAACTTCTCCCTTCCTCCCTCTTCGAGTTGCTGCTGAACGTGAACGGTGATAATCGCCGATAAGGTACAGAGACAATGAAAACTCCGCAATGATTTTCATGGTATGTATTTGGGATTCACTTCTATATGATCTGTATCTAACTGCTAAAGTCGAGAGGCTGTTCAGTACTTGATCTTTCGTAGTTCAAAACTTGACTTACGAGGATTATAGCATCGAAGCACCCTGGTTCGATAGTTACAAGGAAAACAAGACATGCTTATCATTTATGGCGGTATCTGTTCGAACCTTACAGCTCTGGAGCATTGCAAGAGTGTGTTGGATGTTGATAAAGGTAGGCTGAGGACGCGTCGACGACGCATCGCCAGGTGCCGCGATTAGGATCCCTAATATAAGGGTTGGCCGTGTGCATTGCAAGAGTTCGCTATGGGGATGAGTTCATGGGGAAGAAGAAAACGACGTCGACGCTTAGTCATCAGGGACCGAGCCAATTGGGAGCAATCCATCTTTGCGTCATGCGCTGTTGCGTGTTGCCGTTCACACTATGACTAAATGCGCTGTTGTGTGTTGCCATTCCTTTTCATGGCTGAATGCGCTGTTGCGTGTTGTCGTTCCCTCTCATAGCTGAGCAGTGAGTGCGCTGCTGCGTGTTGCCGTTCCCTCTCACTTGGGCCTTCCGAGGGCTCCGGCGAGGGCTCCGATGCTGCGTGCTAACCCTGCGGCGAAGATGTTGCACGCGCTCCTCCCCTGCCATTCTACTATGTCCTGCCTCTGTTTGAATCCGCGGATTGCCCTCACTGACCAATCGAGATCTCGCGGACCTGAGATGTGCCGCGGAGCGCCCGCTGGGTTCACACTTCTCCCCCGAGCTGATAGGGGTATCCTCTTTCCCATTCCCTCGAGCTTATTCTATCACTCCGCTGTATTTTCACAGTTCTCCCCCCGCTGATAAGCTCGCACTTCTCCCCCGCACTATTAAGGGGTATCCTCAGTCTTAAACCCAAAATAAATATCCCCACACACTGCGGCTGGCGCAATCGTACTCTCTCGATGCAGCAGGCTACCTGACCGTCTACGCAGTATGTGGCTGCGGCGTGCTGCGACTGTAAGCATAAGGTGTGCGTCACATTGCTTACAAATGCAGGACGCTAGGCAGCAAACCGGCGTTCCGTACTGGGACCCATGCCGGCCATTTCTCCTCTTCCTCCTTGAACGATGACACGCTGTCATCGACACATTGGAATTTTCGCCTTCAAGCCCATATCTTCACCTTAAGTAAGTTATAGATGCGATCCACTACATCTAAGCATCCGCTTACCACTCTAGATCGCATCAGCTCACAATACGTATGCTCCGGCCTCTGTTCATTTGTGCATTGTTTACGAATACCAACCAGGTCTAATTACACATGATTAAACTGCCTGATTAATAGACAAGTAGGCTTTCTTGGCATTGCAAGATATTGGCAACGTATGCCTCCCTTTTGCAGATTTTCTGAGGTTCGTTGATCAGTATCCTTCAACGCGTACCTTTCGCTTATCCCCCATATCTCCTTTATGCCCCCTCAACAATGGCGAAATTTATTCCTGTAGTGAAGATTATTATTAAAGGCTAATTATATGGGATGCTTTATTTATTTGGTTGGATAGGTATGCTGTTTTCGAACCAATTTGTGCTGATACTTATTCGTCGTATTATTCTAGTTTACTCATGTTCGTCATCAATGTCCAATATTCCAATGCGAATTCGATTGCCGATACATGTCGTCTAATATAGACGATACTTTCCGCACCTCCGTCGGTCGGTGCATCGACGATGGAGTGTTTCATAATTCTTTGAAAGGAGCTTTATTTCTGCTTTCCTCTTCTGAAATGTGCGGCTCAATGCTAATAATAGACGAAGAATAACAGATATGTGATATAAAGGTGAGAAGGCATTACAGGAACGAATGGTATCCCATCAGCTGACAAGTGCCCTAGTTTTCCCCGCGTTCGATGCTCCAAGGTACACCGCCGCAACCTCCATTTCCCACCGGCTCACTCGACCCACTCCATATTGACTGATCGGCATCTGCCGGAATCATCTACCGTTCTCATGCGCGTGCTTCCTGCATTCCTCGCGGCGTGACCGGCCTCTGTGACTAACGATGTAGAAGCTCCATCCGCACACGTATTGTGACAGGTATTCAATCGATAAAATGTATAAAGCGACGTAGGCTCTCTGTCAGTATATTCTCAATCCCCATTTACCATCCAGATGACTTCACTGTTCTTCGCTCTCGTCGCGACCGCAGTTCTAGTTGGTGTGCAGGCACAGATCGTCGTGCCCAGGTCAGTTATAATCTCTTCGCAGAATGGAGAGTATTTTTAATATATGTGTCACTTTATAGCCCTGGCAATGTCATCCAGATCCAACCTACTTTCCGTGGCGCATTTCCTCGCACCCCATGTCTCACCGTGTTCGGTGCAACGAACGGCTCTGCACTTTTCATTCAGGATTGCAGTGCTTCCACTGAGGAGCGTGGATTTCAACTCACGGCGCCCGTTCCAAGCATAGGACAGATTCAAGGACAAATACACATCTTCAATACGTTTTGTCTTGAGGCTCCGCAAGCAACTAATGGAGCCAAAGTCTTTATTAATTCTTGCGTTGATGATTTGATAAATCAAGAATGGACCTGGAACCCCAATGGCCAGATTCGGTGGGCTGGATCTCAAACTGCCATTGGCATGTGTCTTGATTTGACAGATGGGAATTTGAGTAATGGTAATCAGGTGCGTTTATATATTCGACTTATGTACATTTTGACTGAGCTATCTGTAGATGCAAATCTGGGACTGCGACCCTAACAATGCGAACGAGAATCAAATATGGACTTCAGCAACGCTCTTGCAGTACGTTTTCATTCCTTCTAGAAGATCAATTCATTTATTTACTCTCCGATAGACCCTTGAGTGAAATCATCAATACTGCTGCAGTGACAGGCGGTACGCATGCTTTTCCTATAAATTAAATTAACCCCCATCCTAATCAATATTTCCCCCAGCCAACCTCTGCATGGCAGCCAACAGCTCTGCCAACGGTTCTCCCGTCTTCGTCGTCCCCTGTTTCGATACCACCGCCCGCAGAGTCTGGATCGCCCCTCAACCCGGCCACGGAAACGCAGGTAGCTATCAGCTCTCATTCGGCGTGGACGGCGGTGCCCCTGTCAAATGCCTTGACGTCACTGATGGGGTTGATGCACCTGGAACGAAATTGCAGCTGTGGGATTGCACAGAGGGGCCGAACCAGCAGTTTTTGCCTGCTCCAGGGCCGCCCGGCAATATTAGGTGGAATGGGATCTCTCAGGTCTTCCCGATGTGTGTGGATTTGACGAATGGGGTTTCGACGCCGGGGAATCAGGTATGATTCTTATTCTTATTCTTATCTTGGATCGTGTTACTCAAGTTATTCAAATATAGTTGCAAATCTGGAACTGCAGCACTAATATCAATCAAGCGTGGTTCCCCATTCCTCCCCGTCAGCTTGACATTTAAAAAGGAGATCGGATATTTGGACATTTGATTATTATTATTTTGTCCTCCTACCCCAATCCTCCCCGAACATTTTTCTCCAAGACGGTTTACTATTCATTTTTGACGCTTCTCTGAGATGGAAATTGTACGTTTGACCCCATTCTACTTATCAATGTCGAGTACGTCGTTTGCGTTTTATTTGTTCGAGGATGAAATGCTCTTCAGAGTTAGTTATAATATTGATTGAAGACGTCTAAGGATAAAGCTGAAGGATATCCCTATTTTACTGATATGAGACTCAACGATATCTCGAAGGTTGGAGTTACATAAAGTATGCTGGGAGCTACAAGAGTAGCTAGCTGGGGTGATTAAAAAAATAAGTCTTCCGTAGGCTAAATGTGCTCTTAATTATTATTAAATTATTGACTAATAACCATCCCTTGCTTTCTAATCTATAAATCCATGTTTAATTACCTATTATGTAACTCAAGCAGAAACTGATACTGTCCTAAAAAAAAAGACTACGAGAGGGGCTTTGGATTTTCAATCAAGCGAGATCAATGACGACGATCGAATTGCTTAGGGTAGAATTTCCGTTAAAAAAGACTGGTGACCGATGTCCGGCTCAGCACGGCCGCGGGCTCATCCGAGCCTGTGCGGTCTTGGGCTCGACCAATCCACCGTGTATCGTTGAACTTGGGATAGTTTTTGAAAGGCATCACTGAAGTCAAAGAGTGATGAATGGCAATGGCCTCGGGAGCGAGAAATCCTAGAGCTTGGAACTATTCTTTCCAGAGTCTCAACGCTCAATAAACATGCCAATCAATTTGTATCTCAGAATAATTTTTGGACGATGGCATTGGAGAGAGAGGGATACCCAGAAATAATAGATATGCATATGCCATTGAAATAAAAACGACAGCAACAGAAAATTATGAGATTTTCTTCACCCTTACATAGACGACATTTATCTGATTAAATACAAAAGCTAGCAGTACATGTCCCTTTGAATTATGCGTACAAGAAAGTCCTAGTCATAGTGTTACAACGTGATCGAGCTTTAGAGTGAAGCCGCATGAAATGGAGAGAGGATAGGAATATTGGCAATCATTAAGTGATGTGATATTTATTGGTAAGAAGTATGTCTGAACGTCCATCATGCTAGGGATCTGCATTCTGAGCGCAGTTAGTAGAGCCGTCGGTTGCTCTCTCTAGCAGCCTCATGGTTACTGGATCAGGAATATGTGGACCAGCAATCCCCTGAATGAAGCTGTCTTGGTCTTCGTTGGAGATATCTTCGAGGGAACGACCTTTGGTCTCAGGGAGGAGGAGGGTAGAGAAGATACCGGTCAACGTGAAGAAGGCGTAGATCTCCAATATGTGGGGGAGGAACTGAAACAGAACCAAAAAATGTTAAATTGGCAAACGATTGAAATTGTAAATAGTATCCCACATTGTTGGTTGTACCATTCTTCGTTACTTCGGAGAAGAGGACCTGGGCAAGAATGCCACCAAGCTTGCCAGTGGCGGCAGAAATACCGTGACCGGTTGTGCGGTAACGGGTCGGGAAGACTTCGCTAGGGATGATAGAGGTGGTGGTGCTGGGACCGAAGTTCTGGAAGAAGTTGGCCAAACAGTACAGGAATAGGAAGGCGCCCTTGTGATTAGGAACCACAGCTTCATAACCAAAGCCCATGATTGCCATGATGATGGTGAGCATGGTGAATCCTAAGAGCTGGATCGGCTTGCGTCCCCACTGAAATAAGTTGTTCTGAGAATGATACCCAGGCTCAACATGTCAAACAGCCTTACGGAGTCAATGAGCAATATGGTGGCATAGTAGCCGGGGATCAAGCCAGCGACCGAAAGTATCATGTTACCAATGCAAATGTGCATCAAGTTCTGATAGATGGGAGCTCCTGGTTTGGTTCCGGACGTGCGACTGTGGATGTCGAATTCGATGGTGGTCAAAATATAACTGCTATTAAGACCAAGACCGTAAAAGGCAATCTGGAGAACACATTGGGTGAGAGATATGAAATAAGTCTGTAAATCGTACTCACATCTTGGGCAAACCATGAGTAAGAAGTTCCGAGAAGGACCTTTGCGTTTTGCCACTTGCGGAAGTAATTGAGGAAATCACGACGAGATGCGTTCGGGGCATGGGCTCTCCGTACAACCGCATCGGGATCAACAGCGAAGGTACCCGTAGTCAAGAAAGTATCGACATCTTGAGCGGCTTGCTGAATATTCCTCTCGATATCCAAGGTAAAACGGGGAGTCTCAGGGATGGTCAAACGGTAATACAAGGCGACGCCAGCGGGAACAGCACCAACACCAATGATGAGACGCCAGCAGGTATCGACGGCGACGAGGTTGACGGCGGTTTGGTTCTGAATCTGACTTCTGAAAGCGCGAACGACAACGGTACTGACAACTGCAGCAGTGAATTGACCCCAACCTCGAGCAGAGAACACAGCCGTCATGAGACGACCACGAGTCCGAATAGAGGCGAATTCACTACTGGACATTAGCAGATGCGGTGGCAAGTGATGTTAGAGAGCTCACGAAGTGATGACAGCGGAAAGAGGATAGTCACCACCTATACCAACACCCATGCAGAAACGACAAAAAACCAGAACACCAACAATAGAGATAGCATTAGCATGTCCGGCAATGGCTTGAGCGACAGTAGCGACAACGATGATGATGAGTTCGACACCGTCTAGAGAAATCAATCAATCTAGTTATATATTAGTAAAGATTGAATTGACTCACACATCTTTTTGCGACCGACAATATCTGCGAGCCAGCCAAATAGCAATTGTCCGATGAGTGTGCCGACAGGTGAAGCAATCTTAATACCGAGATCCTGCTCGTTCGAAAGGGCCGCACCGCTAGAACCTGGATATATATAATTCATGTTTATGTCTATTGAATATTTAAAGTCATTCACTTTTTTCATGTCCGTAGACGTTACCAATCATGGTACTTGCGATATTGATGGCAAACAAATCTGGTGAAAATTTATTAGTATCTCAAAGCTGCAAAGATTGACGCAAATAACTCACCGTAGGCATCGGTGAAAAAACCGACACCAGCACCCAAGCACACTTTCACGTGGAAACGACTATATTTATGAGTATTTTTCCTTGGAATTTTCAGTTTTACAACTCACTTGAAGTCGGCCTCGTCGACTTGCTCGAGGGCAGCATGCCGTCTCTGAGCGAGGGTGTAGTCTTGGCTCTTTTGGTTTTCACTGTACCGTGCGGCGGACATGGCGAACACAGGGAAAGGAGGAGGAGGATGGTTGGAGTCAGCGTGCATTGATGGTTCCCAAGCCTGTCTTTCGAGGCTTTATACTCACAAGACATATGTCACTGCCGGATGTTATTGAGCGATAGGTCGGTGCCGGAGCATAGCAATAGGTCAGACCAATCAGCCTTTAGACAGACGAACGTGCGCTGTTCGATGAGGGGACAGAGATGTAATAAAATTTTGGTCTAGCTACGCGGAAAAGCCGTTCTAACTCAGTTGTCCGCATACTGTATACTGCCGGTTTGCATAAAACGCTTTCCTGCTGCAGAAGCCTCTAGAAAAGGAATATGGAGTTTCGTGCAATTGATGTTCATAGATGCTCATATGGAAAGAGGTACTACCTCGGTTCATCGTCTTAGTATTGCGTGCCTAATGACAAGACTAAATGTACGAATGGAACTTTTTAATTATTGCAAGCTGTCTGTTTCTTCAACGGATAAACCAGCACACACCAGACACTTCATCAGATGTGACAGATGTGCAAAATTGGAGGTGGCTGTGAGTGTTCCTTGGCGCTCTCTTTCGTATTATTCTGAACTGAAATATTGTTTTCGGTATCAATTCACTCTGTTTCCTATGTCGATGCAGAGCTATGCAGAATGAGGCTATATCATAAGCTGCAATAATAACTCGGATGTTGTTTTAGAAGAGCACAGTTGCACAGACATAGCCTGTATACGCATTTACGGCCAGTCTCACCGTCTTTCCTCTGGCTTCTCTATTTCCTTCCGCAACACATCCAGTTTTGTCATTAATCAGGAACGTAGTTCACTTTCATTTGGCACTGTTAATAATTTAACTCATATTCTAAGCCTTAGAGATAAACTACATTGATCATATGTAACCGACTGTTGTGATCACTGTTAACGCATCCCCCTCATCAAAACCGCTCTGAATTGAACAGGTTTGAATACAGCCGAATTGGTTTGATGCCTTTGCTGTGTACGAAGGTTTCTCCTGCCTGCAATCTCTTACATTAGTCAAAAACAGATTCAAGGGCGTCCTGCCACATTTCTATTTATACCTGTGTGGGTAGCTGATGTCGACATTGAGCTACTCTGGACATTATGTCGTAAAAATCCGTTTTCTCAAATCGGTCCCAAAGCCTCGACAGTCATTGATCAGGTCAGATCAGGTCAGACTGGGGTCAGATCAGGATTGATTTGGTTCGATCAAGCTACTGCCAAAACATATAAAACATATATAAAACATGTTAGAGTAATAATATATTATAATTCATTTTATGAAAGTCGTTCCTACAGGAAAAACCGCAGAAAGCTGACCACGAGAGTAATTCAGAGGAGAGACAATATAAAGTGCTTGAAGAAGATACTGTATTCTTTCTCAAATATCCTGCTATTGTCCTAACTGGTTTTCGGCTTCCAGTTTGTTTACAACTTATCAAGGGAATATCATGAAGGGCTTTGACCAGAATGAGAATGACGCGTAGATCCATCCAAATGACACGGGTACTCCAATAATGTCGTAAAAAACGTGGTTTGTAGAAGTTAGGATTGCACTGAAGGCCAGCAATGGCATAGACATTTGCTAAGAGTCGAGCTTAATTGAAACACTGGTGAATTCTGGACGGAGTCGTCAAAACTCAAGATTTTAAGATGTCATGCCCGATCGCTCTCTTCATCTGCAAAAATCTACTTGACGCAGAGTCGAGGTGCTTCAAAGAAGGCTGAATCTATGTAGGTATGTGCACTGTCACTGTACTCGAGAGTGATGTAAAATTACATACTTTATAATTTAGACGCAGACGTGGCATGCTGCACGAGATAATATGTCCGACTAACATGAAAACTACGCGTTATAGATTGCGTGCATTCTGCAGTGGAAGTAGGTGAGTGATGTATATTACCTGCTTTCGGTGTTGAACCTCTTCTCATTTAACTCATATTAACTTGTAAAGATATGGTGTTGTTCGAAAATGTCAACTGGAAGTAAGCAAGTACATATTAGTCAATAAAGAAGCATAGGCATCTAGGAGACGCACCCGATTGACATCATGATGTTCTATCAAAGCCTTTGAACTCGAGGGTTGGAGGATACCTGCAAAAGACAAATGCTTATGTGCATTGTTGCATCTGTGGGTTGTATGTTTAAGCTTTCACTAAATAGCATCGGTATAGCCATTACTAATTCGAAGTACCTGTCAATGTGTGAGTCTTTAACTTTACGCTTGGTCGTAGCTAGAGTACGTCCCGCTCAACTTTTCGACCGGCGGCGATGAATCCGGTTACGTTCGTCGCTTGGAGCCCGGGATTTCCCAGCTTGGTGGACACGCAGCTACTCAGAGGCCGATGAACAACTTCGCAGAGACGGATGCGAACAAGATGCGGAGAGGAGCAGCTGCTCGGGAGTACAAGCAGGTGCTCTCCGTGACTGTCTGGCTTTTCCTATTATAAGGCGCAACGCGCCTCGGAATGTCTTTGCTCACGTGCGGAGCACGTGCATCGACTGCAGGCCCTAATAGGCCGTACCTTTTAGGAATCCATTATGGGCTATCCGTACTCCACAATCCGCCGCACACGCACTTTCGGAGCACGCACGGCAGTTACCGATTGTGACACCAAAGGTGACATTGTGACGTGTTATGGCCTCCATCCTGCTCTATCCAGACTCTACACGCCAGCAACCACCCCCACGAGCATCTTGCTCGCTATTTACCACAGCATACATATGCAAAACGTAGTTAGCCTGTTACACCTTGCTGGATACCATCGCGATCGGCCAGTGCTGACGACAGCACATCGCGCTCCACCCGCAGGTTTCCTTTCGCCATCGATCCCTCTTGATCTAAGCACGAAGACTCTTCAGGTCATGTAATTCACACGTGATTAATTTGCCGGTTATATGTTATAACATTCTAAACGTTTTAAGCCAGGTTTCGACGTGCTGTCATTTTTTGGTCGATGGTGCGATGATGTCGGAGGAATTCGCGGCTGATACCAGCGTAGCTGGTTGAAATTTGTCACAGAGTGGCTCATAGATACGTCGCTTATTCAACTAAAATGTTATATGATCCCAATTTTCACGTTAATCTAGTCTCTGCATACCTATGATGCGGACTCTTTCGTCCTCGTTGAAGTCGCCGATTGTCAAGATTTTACTGAACCATTATGGATATCGTTGTCCTGATGCATTTTTTTCTAACTCGAAATACCTGTACCATCCGCTTCACGCAGGCGTGTTACCTGCCGATGTACTCAGCTCCAACCTCCGCTGTCGAAATATTAAGGTATTGGGTACAGCGAGACCCTTCGCGCACCGCTGACTAATACGTGTTTTTGCTTCCGCTGGTGTTCACTCTTTTGCTCGTGAACACCAGGTACGCTCAATATATCTCGCTACTTTCTTTGTATTTACGTTACTTATACAATGACTCTTTTGCTCGTGAACACCAGGTTTCCTTCTTGCCAATTCACTGCGCCCTCGCTACCTATTTATTGCGAGGCTCGTTTGTCATCCGCCTCCACTCCTCATCAAAAGTTCAGGATAATCGTGGATGATCAATTCATTTGCGATCGTGATGAAAAAGGTCAGCTTCTGTCGTGTTTTTACTTAAAAATACTGAGCGCATTTTATTTTGATAGTATACCGTGTTGCCGTCTAGGTTACGAGTCCTGTTGGAATGCCTGCAAGTCACATGCGTCCCGCAGATTTTATTATCCAGGATTTCCAACATCGATTATCATGTACGGTTCTGCACATGAATCCTGCCTTATGTCTATTCGTGATATTCTTCGTCAGTTGCTCTCTACATATCTGCGTCGTGCTGGAAATACTATCCCTGTCAGTCATTTCTCGTGAAATGGTGAGTCCAGAACTTCAATTACTTTATAATTTGATTTACAAAACCCAGTCTATTTCACAACAGGGAGCCTCGACGAAATCGGATCATCTACTCCGTTAATAAGTCATTTGTCTCGATCTATTGATCATAACGCATCGTCCCCGCTATTTTTACGATATTTTATCCGTAAAAATTACCGTCTGGTTCCCTTCCTTCCAAGAGACATCCTTGAATAAATTGCTCTCCCTCTCTCTGTGGTACGAGTATCAACAAACGTACTCAACACGCCGCATGGACGGCTCAAAAGATGAATCGGTTTCTTCGATTGGATCAAGGAACATTTAACCAATCGCTTGTCAAACTCGTCAGTTGAAAAATAATGCGTCATACTTCACAGGTTCCAACGTTACTACCATGACATCAATGAAAGCTCGTCAGGTAGCTTCTAATCATCTTCTAATCATCTCTAGATCTATGTCATTGCCAGTTGGATGTTTCATATTCTCTTCCAGATGTTCCGGTCATATTTCGCGCTTTCGACCACTTCCCGGCAAGATCAACGTTCCACATGGTACAGGCGGACGTATGCCTAGCCGGAAAGCAACATCGTTCGATTACACGGACTTGTGGAGTTACGTTAATTTGGAGATCCTCCGAATTACTCGTGCAACTTTGGAATTTCCCGATGGCAAACTCAATATTTCGTTTTCACGCTTACGATCACTTATTCTTACTTCTTGTTTTCTCGATGTGGATTTTCTTTCGTCTGTTGAATGTAGAAAACATTACATGCTCTTCAGACCATTGTGGTTGATCATATCATCCTCAGCCAGGAACTTAGGTGGGATTCGCGACGGGCCCTAGAGGATGCGAAGCACATTCTAAAACCACCCTACTGCTCCATTAACCTGTCTGTTGTGACTGGGCCTATCCAGTGGGAGTTGAAGACCCCAGGAAATTCCATATGAGACACAAGATGAAGGTGAGAAATGCTTTAATCATTAATGTTCTCGAAATAATTCCGTTTAGATTGGTACGATACCATTGCCCGGTATATTTATTCACTGACCGTCCTTGTGAAATTTCAATATGCATAGCGGTAAACCCTCTCATTATTCAAACGTCACATCGAGACTTCAATTCACACAAATGAAAGTTAATCAACTAAGCTATAAAGGGCAAGTCGGAGGATATTTAGGGGTTACGTTCTATAGGAAACCCAGTGTAACCGGCTTTATGATACATATGATACAACATATTTGAATACTTTTTATTCATATAAAGCTGAGAGCGTCCTGGTTCAAAGATCGATTGCAGCATAAATACGCGGCATCTTCGACAGTTAGGTTCGACGAGGCGGTGGGCGGAAATATTTTATTCATAGAAGCAATCCGAGTTGTCTGAGAGTATGGGACGAATTTAAATTCCGTAAAAACGTAAAAGAAGCAACACATGCATAGTTAACGAGCTTTTGAACATCGAGGATAAAATCTAATTATTAGAGAGTTTGTGCAAAAGCCACAGCTCCACCTGTGGCTCCAAAAATGAATGAAAATGACTAAGATAGCTACGGTAGAGCCACAGGTGGCGCAGTTGGTTTTTGCACAAACTCTCTATTAAGTGGTTTTTTAACGGCTGTTACGAATACGAACTTCGAATCGAGTTTAAAAGCGCGTGCTTGTGACTCTACATGTATACTAGTAGGACTGCGTGCATTCTCAGGCGATTTTCTTCCTAACACTTCATTTTATCAATATCAGGGTCGAGGATTCAAAGGTTCAATAGCCCTTAGGCAGCTCAATAGTTGTGAACCAGCAGAAACGTTTGACTACGAGGATCATAGCGATAACGACTCAGAATTTTCAAGAACGTATTTAGTCAGATATTGCATATGAACACCACAGAATTATCTGCATACACGGTATGGACATTAAAGGCATCACAAAACTTAAAGAGGTCCCAAAAGCCCCGTCAAGTCCCCAAGCGGCGCAGCGCCTGTAAGTCCATTAAGCACGTCGCCGCCTCCTAATTCTCCTAACGGGTCAGAGCCGCCTGCTAGTCCGCCTAGTTCACCGATGGGGTTTAAAGCGCGCCCTGTTATTCCATTGAGTGCACCGAAAGGGTTGGAGCCGCCTGTTACTCCGCCGACTGGGTTGTGAGATCCAGCGTCGAGAGGGCTGCTGTTACCGAGGGGAGAGGTGTTGTCTGAGAGGGGCGTGAGACAGGGCGTGCATTCGTCGGGCTGGGAGCATTTATTAAGATTAAAGGGATAATGGTAGAGAATGTGGACATACGGCGTTGAGACCCATTTGAACGAGGTGTCGGAGGCATTCTTCGTGAGCGATTGGTTGGGCTATCCAGGCGTCTGGGGAGGCTGAGTACGAGGTTAGATAACTGCGAAGAAGAGAGATAATAATAAAAAGCTCACTGTCTATCTCAGAAAGTTGACAACGGTCCATTGAGAGAGCTTGGTATCCGAAGGTATCGACGATAGCGGCGAAACAGGCTGGAGAGTATTATGTTAGGATGAACGATTTACGTTGAGCGGTTGTAAGAACGTACTTTGGAGTTGGGAAGTCGCGCATGGTAAGGCTGTTTGAGGAGAAACGGGGAGGGAGGCGGCGGAGGCGAGGGAGAGAATAGATGAGAGAAGATAGAGAACTGAGAAAGAGTACATGATTGATGAGGTGATGGGTATGATATGGTGGAATTTATACTGTGAGTTGGAATCGAGATGCGAATAGGGGTCATGCAACGTGTTATGCTTGGAAGGTGGATTTCGTGCGGTGTCAAGTGAAATTGGAGAGTGTATTTCCGTTAACGTGAAAGACTGCCAGAGCTGCAGGCAAGTTCGAAGCCTGGAGACTAGGAGTTCATTATCTCACGCTGTAATATATAAATGAAACGTATCCTTGCGGTCACTGCGTCATACAGTATTATGACGAATATTTTAAATACCTCCAGGACAGCTTAAGGCTGAAAGAAGCTGTCACTCCATACTGTGAAATTATTTAAACGAGCGAATCATAACAAGTTGCGGCGAGCCTTTAAAGCCTGATATATTGCATTTTTCGACAGCACCGATGCGTAGTAGCCAGCTGTTTGGGGACTAGGAGCGCCTTCTTGCGATATAATTGAATTGATAAACGCCCGATGTTCCGGGCAGTTCCTGCAGATCGCGAAGATTCGAACGAGGAAGGTATAAAGTGATGACCTCGGAAGTAGTATTTTTTCTGTCTTGAAATACTATATTGATGACATTTTAGGGTTTAAGGAGGGACGGCTATATGAATTATTGACGTGATAGAAGGCTGACTGAAATATAATGTTAGGACAGAGGGTAAAGTATTCGTAATAAAGAACGTACCTTCGAGGTGTCGTGACATCACCCAATAATTATGACGCAAACGACCTCCTGTGTAAAGTAAGGATTTCAGTGTATTATTTTCGTATTAATAAAAGCTATATGTATTCGTAGTAAGCTTTGATTTTATTAACACGCTGAATATTGAACGGCATTGGGATATACGTAATGATTGCGGACGATCAATTGAGATCGGTAACTGGATATCCCTTCAGGTAAGAAAGACTCCAATGGCTGCAGGTAATAAT
>KN837141.1:541001-551697 GCA_000827215.1 Sphaerobolus stellatus SS14 | reverse complement strand
GGGGCTTTCTCAGGTTCGCTGCGGTATACCGGCTGTGAACTCACTTGGGCTAGTGACGTCCGGATTTGTTGCTGGTACGTCATAGTTTGTTAACAGCTTATCTCAATTGGTATAACATTAACAACATGCGTAGTGGGTAATTGTGTTGAACCGAGCAGCTTGAATGGTTCTATCATCCCTTCTTTGAGTAGATATTTACTAAATGAAGGTATTTTTGCCTTCTGATGTCAATATGTGTCATTATTGATGACTCTATTTGAGTTGTAGATCCCGCAAAGACTGTGTCGCCTTCAGTTCTCATGTCAGACCATTTGACACAGTCGATGGGTAGTGTTGAATGCAGCGACACAGAAGACCTAGATCCTGATAGTATGTGCTTATCATTAACAGAATACCCTAATCTGACTTATAAATTGTTCTCAATAAGGCAACATTGGTGCCCATGAATCTCGTCCTTCATCGGAGAATCCCGAGTTAATGGATCTGTCTGGACGTAATGATGATTCTTCCTCGAAGACCGCCGATCCTCGCTTATCTAAAATGAATGCTGTGTTGGACGTTGCTGAGCCCGTATCGGCCCCTCGATCGCCGCCCTGTCTTGACCCGCCTCCCGAGTTTCATCCCTCTTTCGTAGGGAATCGTGAAGTGTGTTACCCGCAATTTGGGGAAGGGGTATGTGTTATCTTTACGTTGTATGAATCGGGCTTTTTAATTACTTTTTCATGATATAGACCCCTAGAACTGAATTGGTTAATGTCGGTGGACGTGTGAGTTCTTATTCTTCTCTTACGTTCTCATCCAGCAATTAATAGAACATGTGCTGCAGGCGTGTACTCCACACCCATGGAATCCTGTTTCTTCAGAAACTCATGTTGTCCAATGTCCTGACTCAGATCTTGAATCTCATCGTATCAAGAAGGTTAAATCCAAGAGCCGTTCTAGGAAGCCACTTGACATCCATGGAGGACATTTTGATTGCAATTGGCGCTTGGATGGCGGACACCGAGGCAGACCTAGGACTGTCAAGAGGCTTGGCAGCGATACATCTCTTGATCTCCGTGCGGCTAAACACGTCAAACATGAAAGTCCCTTGAAGGCATCTGTCCCTTATTTGGATTCTCCGTAAAAATGTGCCACTCGTACTTCAATGAATTCTGTCTACTACTTGCGCATACATAACCATTTTGCTCATCTACTCATCAGAAAGTTTTATCCATACATGTACACATTACAAATGGTGAAATAAAGTTGTTTTTGTTGTCCAACACTTTCCTTATATTACTTTATTTCACTGGTTATCCCAGTACTAAGGGGAATAGTCAATTAAACTCATTCCGACTTATCTGAAAATGACTTCTTATGTAACTAGCTAGCACAGGGCGTAGAGGGCAGCATTCGCAACCCAAGTGGTAACGTTGGTCATCTATATTCGCTATCCTCCGCGTTCAAGAGAAGTTAGCTTATCATTTTTACACCTGGCCTCTCCAAGCGATCCTATCAACAATAGTATAGAGATACTCAATTGAGAATGAGAAGTCTCAACTCTCTGATTGGTTAGAGTTTGCTGTTGCCCTGGATCGGTCTATGTGCTATATATGCCGGTGTATGCGTTCTATGCTGGTGTATGCTATTTCTGCCCGTGTAAGAATATTTGTATTTGTATTGATTGGAGAAATATAGTCTTTATGTAACCAGGTGACTTCTTGCCAGAGAGCTGGCGGTGCGACTTACCCTATAGCTGGCTGCTTGACGGTTGTGTGGTCTTTGAGACACTTCGCATACGATTGTCGCACGTGGCAATTTCGGATTCTTGAGGAGATTACTGTATTATCACGACCAAAGGTTCGCGTCAAGCGACCCTCTGAACAGAACAAATTCAGGGCTTCGTCACGCATCACACAGGTTTGAACAATAAAATGGTCCTCGGCTAAAATTAGCGCTATTTTGTGACTAAATTTAGAGCATTTTCGAGCAATTTTGGGGTTTGTCACGCATCACAAAGGCTTCTGAACAACTTTGCCGGTGGTTCAGATGTTTCACGCTGAAAACGGCTGAAGCTTTGGTCGTAATAATACAGTATATGTCTAGTACAATTTCCTCTGAGGCATTTGTCAGAACCCAGATTAGGAGTGCACTCGCTGCGCGCACCAGGTCAGGAATGGGTAGCTACATTCGTACTTGGTCTTCGCGGGTAGAGATACAAACTGTACAGTACTAGCTAATATGCCTCCACGCCGTAGGCGCTCACAATTGGCCAATCACAGGCTGTGAAGGCGCAAACAACAGAACTTGACAGCATTTTTTTGCCCGGGAACGCGTTTAGGAGCAATACTGATCGATGAAGTGTAAAAAAACGACTCATTTCAGATCCGAACTAACAAAGTCCTTTCAGTGTGAGCGCAAATAAACAAGCAACTTATCATTGCACTATAACCTTCTACACTGTCGAGTTAACGTTTGTGCCTAGGACACTCTACCCTTATTCATGCTACCCACACGCCTAAAGGTTCCGAAGTTTAGCATATGCTTATACTCATAACAGCGGGAATTCTTATTCAACGTTCGTTATTCGTTGACTCTTATTATTACAAAATATAAATCATGGAGAGTATTGTACGCGATGTGAACGTCTGGTTCAACCGTGTGAAGGCGTGTATAGCGCCTTTGCTTTAGTTGGATGCTATGATAACTGTTGACGCGACTTAGGGTCGGTCTCGCAAGCTCTTTCGAAGCATAGACACTCCTTCTTTCTCTTATCCAAATGGAAGCTTGCAGTAACCTCATTCGGTTAGTGTAGTAATTTGCCAGGCGCACTTTTGATCAGTAGAGATGACTATGCGCGTTGTAAATTCATGTAGGATAACTGACGATGAGACCAGGTAACTGATTCATTATCATGTCTATATCAGAGTTCTGAAACCCGGGTTAGATTGCATCGCTAGACCGCATGGAATAATCCTTCTGGAAATCTGGAGTATACCGGTATCCATATAATAGGTTCGCGTTTGGAAAAATCGACTGGGTGTCGGGTCACGCCGGAATCTATCCATTGAGTAGGAAGAAAATTGGGTATTTATTGAAATAAAATTATCCGGGGTAATCTGTTTAATAATACTGTTTTTCAGGTGTAAGCGTTTTGGTACTATCTTAAAGCGCATCCAGAGAAACACTTAGGAATAAAACGTATAAGCGCTCAATATTCATTGGTCAGCTGATGTGTCGAGCCAATTCGTATTGTCCGCTCAGGAGATACTTATTCTACATCTTCACTACAGTAAAGATGCGTATATTTCAACCTTCGCTCTCAGATGCGGTAAGTGTACTAATTTATTATTATTTATCATACGGCGTTCACGGTGAAATATATAGGCTCCACTTTATCTTAGATGTTCTATGTCGCAGGGTAAAGCTAACTATACCTTAGTATTTATCTTCTTTTGAATTCGCTTTATAGGATGGTATCTTATCGACTAATTAAACGAGTCAACGTAAGTCGATTGATATTACATATTACCGGGTGCGTTACAACATTTGACTGAATAAAATCTTCTATACTATCAAATGAATAATTCCTCTTATAATAGCATGTGCAGTGGGTAAGGCATATGCTTCCTTATTCTTCCTCTTCTACACATTCTCGTTCATTTGAAACTGGCATTGTGACATCGCAAACCGAATCGCTTCACATTGGACCGTCCTTATAAAGACGAGCATATACCCTTTTGAATTCTATCGGGTCATGTCATCCCTTGCATCAATCTAATTGTTAGTGCATTATTTTTTGTTTAACCTTAATGCTACTGACCGTATATATCCAGTTATTAGTGGGAACTTTGTAAACATTTTTGACAAGTTAAATGCCCATCCCAAGTGCGTTTTTATGGCACCGGCTGAATATCCGTTACTGCCAAGGCTTCGTTGCTCTCAACTTTCTCTATCACTATCTCACAATTTCCAATCAGTATAAGTGGTGTGTCTGATTCAGTTTCTGTCGAGCCTTTATTAGGTGCCGTGTGGTTCTTCCTGTTTCAGGCTTTGCCACTTTGTCTGTGGGTCCTCTGTCTCCCTTCGTCTTCAAATTTGGTTTTGATCTGTGAATATTTCTTAAAAGATACGTCCTCCCTTTGTTGCCTGGATGCTGCGCTCTCTTTCAAATATTTGCTGAGGGCAGGTCTCGTAAAAGTCAGATCTACGATTAGAGGCGCCTCTGGTAGTTGCATGATCTCCACGACCGCTCATGCTTTAGTTCCTTTCCGGGCTTCTGGCATGTCCTCATTTTCCTCATGGCGCGGAAGCAAAGCTTATATAGCGCCCTCTCGCAGCACTCCTCCTTCGTCTACTCTTCCTCACTCCTTGGTATTTTCCCATTCGAATCCCTGTTCCCACTACTTCCGCCCTTTACCCTTCCCCCTTTTTCACTTTCCTTCCCTCTTACTTATCTCCCCCTTTAACTATTCGCTTCGCCTTTTTGATGTCCACTTCAATCGATGATCCTAACTCGAAATCGACCAGGGATAGGCCTAGTAGCTTTAGTCGTTCCCCAACTCCTTATCCCATGTTGCAACAAGAAGAAAGCGTGCCTGGAAGAGCAGAAACCCGTGAGCAGGGGGAAACTCCTGGTGTGTAAATACTCCTTTGACATCGTCGCTGAGTCTGAAATCGGTTGTAGAAGATGCAGCCAGGTTCCAGCGATTGTTGAAGTGTATCTGGGATATCCCCGGTCACTCTCGGGATAAAACTCGATCCTCTGGATCGACACCTCATGAAGGCATGTCCTTTATCATTGCGTCGCACAATAATGTTGATGACTTTATGCGTTTGCGTAGCCCCTACTAAGTTCTTCTACACTCAGAGTACGACGGTCTCATTATCAACTATAGAAGGGCCTCCTTCCATTCCATTGCCGCCCCTTCCCTCAAATGTTGTGAGTGCGACTTTATGCGTTTGCGTAGCCCCTACTAAGTTCTTCTACATTCAGAGTACGACGGTCTCATTACCAACCATACAAGGGCCTCCTTCCACTCCATTGCCGCCTCTTCCCTCAAATGTTGCGAGTGCGACTCTCGATTTAGCCAACTTGGTGTCAGAGGAAACCTCTTCAAAGCCCTTCGATAACGATGCAGATAATCTGCTGAGTTTTGTTCCCTTCGCTGGGCACGACGCAGTCACTGATGCTGACTCTTGCTCTATGCTTCCCGATGTGACGCACACCGCTTCCCCCATTCGAATGTCATCCTGCGATACCTATCGATTCAATAGGCGTGCTATGGATACCTATACAGGCGTGGGTTCCATGGACTACAAAGTGGCAGATGAAAGTCATTCGGGGTCGGTGCAGTCAGGGACTGCAGACAGCGCCAGGGCTGTGGTACTCGATGACGATCTTCCACAAAGCGACCTTCGTCAAGCCCAAAGATCGAGAATGACACTCAAGCATACTCCTAAGTATCAGCGGCCAGTTCCCATAGGGCTGCATCAACGAATGGAACACGTCGCGATGGATAGATTCCATGCGTCAACACCTAACTTTCACCTTCCCCCTATGGTAACAGTTCACGATACCTCCGGTACTGTGTTTAATATATGGCTCAAGTCAGATCACTCATCATAATCCTTTTTAAGGCGTATCATCTGCGTTCTGCGTTTCGGATATCGTTCGTCAACATACACGTATGCATTGGAATTATTCCCTGAAATAGTCTAACATCATATCTCTTACAATAGTAGCCACATCTTCGATCCCTGACTTACGAATTTCGAGAGAGGCAGCGTCTCTGGATGATGGTAAGAGGATCGGCTTTTCTCAAGTACCTAAAGATGATAATCTGCGATTTCAGATCCCTTCGGTATCTCTCGTTTTAGTGATTCTCCTGTATGCGCTCCACATCCAGGTTCGTATCAGTTACCAGAGCCAGCGCATATACTGACATCCTATTTAGAGACGAAGTTGGCCAGATCAAATTTTCTATTCCGACCCTTCCGATTCTTGCGGAAACTCAAGTTTAAAGCGAGTTTTGTTTATAAGAAACGCGCTACTCAGCCCACCACAGGTATTTATGCTACACTTTCCAGTGCGTAGAGGTCTAATCATTCAAAAGAAACTGAGGGTATCGAGAATCTTATTGCTGGTATGGATAGGGCAATAGACCGTTTGGGCGGGGTAAACCATTGTCGTAAGTAAACTTACATGCATTATTTATAAACGACTTTTCAGATGCCCTCTGCAGATTCCGATTATACCACAGAATGTTGAATTGAAAAGAGTCGGTAAACAAAGAGGTCTCATAGTCTACCATGAGTATAACGTAGACTGAAATGGTATACTCATTTCAGATTTTTAGGACTTCATTGATCATTGAATCATTGTATCAACAAAATTCTTATATACAAATTGTACATAGCAGTTTTATTTTACTAGCTTCGATGACTTGCTTCGATTCACTCCATATCACTGCAGTAAATTGTATAACAGCTTCGAGTGGTAACCTTATGTCTGTGATCAGCAAGAGACCGGGGAAAGTCGTCATGCCACCGGGTTGCAAATTCAACGTATCTTGAATCCAAGCTGGAAGAGTCAGCGTAGAGTTTTAGTTATAAATAGTTTTACTTACTATGTCCACAAATTGGGCTTCGGATATGTCACCATAGGCTCTCTCCAATACGCCCTCTTCATGAACACGTCTCCGTATCCTTCTATCGCTGCAATTGAAAGTGTTGGTATTATCTCTCTTCGAAGGTCATTGCACTTTGAATATATATCTTTCCAGCCTTCCAAGGACACAATATAATCAACCTTCAATACAGCACATCGAATATATTTGAATCTTATATCCAGATGACGTAGTTTAGGAACGACACCATTTCCATCATCGTACTTCGGTGTGACTGTTTCATAGTAATTCGGAGAAATGTCATTCCGACAATTTGACCAGGAGTATCCACGGTAGAAATCGAATTCGATAGAGTTGTTAGGGAAGATACAATCCGGTTTGGTGGCAAATTCTTTGAGGTTGATGAGCAAACAGTGCTTATCTCCAATTTGGCGAGGGTGGTCACTCGTCGACGTGATCTCTGGCATACATTCATATTCAATGTCCAAATCGGTAATGACTTTAAATCCTCGGTTTTGATACTTTTTCAGGGCTTCTACAGTTCCGCCAGTTAAGGGGCAAGCCACCATAGTATATCCACGGGTAATGGTGAGATATGGAAATAAACAGTATATACGATTCCACGAGAAGAAATTCATTACAGCGGCTAGGTTGATGCGTTGTGTCAGTGAATAAATATATGGAAATAAATAATATTGTGGACATACTAGAATGAAATCTCAAAATCGACTGGATAGGAGTAGCTTCCGGCACCATGATCTGCACCCGAAGAGTTTCTTTGCCCTTCACTTTCTTTTCAAAGAATGTGACAGCCACCAAGGATGATAATGGATATGAACTTGATAGACTAGCGACAGAAAGTTCATCCTCCTCGGATGTAACTTCAGATGTAGGTTCATCCCCATTGTCCTCTTCCATTTCACCATGATCACTTGCATTGACTTCGGTTTCTTCAGCTTCAAGAACCTCATCTTCATTCTCATAACTACTGCCATCACTATCTGCCCATGCACCACGGTTTTGGAGATTCGATTCTCGACCTTTCTCAGCATAACCCGCTGATTTGAGCCATTCCTTGACGTTATCATATTCATTTGGCCATATATATAGGTCAAGATCACTTGAGGGCCAATATTCGCGGAGTAGAATCTGCAGAACAAATGATCCTGATACAAGTGTCCCCGTTTCCGCTTGCATTTTTCGGAAGCTTTCGGGATCCTCAAAGAATTTCTTTAGGCGACGGTTGACACTGAAAGTGCTAATCGCGAAGTCTTGGACGATCATTTGTATGTACTTGCAACTCGCTCCGAATCGATAAAGGTCTGAAGTTGAAAGGAAGCAAAGGATATGGTGACATAGTTCACTGATTTGAAAAACCAAGTGAGGCGGTGCGGGGTCAGGATAGATGATAGCTTTGTCATATACCATACCAGTATCAATATCCATGGTGTATTTCAGCACTAGTATGATGCTTTCTAATAATGGATTTGCAACGAGTGTAGGTAAGTGTGGTGTAAAGGGTAGAATGAGTTCTATCAGAGAGGATTTCAGCTTTATATGGATGTTGAGAGTAAGAGAGTATTATAGAAATGCATGAAAGAGTGACGTAACCATATTTTCAGAAAGTTACTAACGGATGGAGTGTCATTATCGTGAAGGGACGGACATGGGGTGACATGGGTGCCGCTCTGAATCCATTTCAAGAATCAGCGCTTAATTTCATGCTTTTCATACCTCTCTGACACCTTCTATGACCTTCATAGACAACTATTAATTATCCCACATTTATCTCTATCGCTCTATTATAGTAATTCTTTCATGTAAATTTCATCTCACTTCTACTTATTCGGGTCAGTACCTAGGTCGTAAAAGATGAATTGATGATAAGTGTCCTGCACTCTTCTTTCTCGTAATAATTACGATTTTGAAGCAGTAAATTTCTGAATCATGATTGCCACCAGATTCTGGATTAACGTACCAGTGATGCAGTCATCGTTAATCAATGAGAGTAATCTCCAGCGGCCTATCCACAAATCTCCTCCCGTACTCTAGTGATCCCCCTTTGACGATTCAGTGAATTCTATTGACCTTGAATCACTTTCAAGAACTATATAAGAGTATGCTCTATTGTCACCTTTAGTTTATCGCACTCAATTACGTTGTTGGTCAACCTTTACTCGTTAACTCCGATGTCTTTCTCTCTCATAAGCGGTAACTTCGCTCTCAGTGCTCTCTCTCGTAGAGATCCCTACACTTCTGCTACGAATGAACCGGAAGAAGAGGATTGCATTTACTACAGGTCCCGTGTCATGGGGAACGATACAGAAATTCCTACAATAATTCGGGTATTTCTCCCACGTTCAAGCTCTCCTGTCAAGGATGCGACATTGGCCAACATTCACGGCAGATTTTTCACCACGCAGGATGGAACAATCTTCATCGAGGCTATCCATGTCACCTATTACTCAAATTGGTCGATTTCGTCACTCTCCGCTGCCGTTCCTCGTCCTCGGGTTACTATCTCCGGACATGTACACCTTTCAATCAAGATGGATAGTGGAACCGTCTTATTCCACTTGAAGGCTTTTGCGTATGTTTCCGGATTATACCAACTTTCATCTGCAATGTACGCTGCTGTCTCTTAAATCGTAAAAGCGTTTAATTGATATTGATTCGAAATTTAGAGGGGCCATTGTTCCGAATAAACGATGGCCAAACGGTCCTCCGATTCCCAAGCCTTTCAGCCCTGTGCATATAACCGGACCTATCGATTGTATTGATTCCGTGACAGGGTTTCCAGTCGTGACAGTAGAGGACTTTACTCCTGAAATAGGAAACCGAAAGGCAGGTTTGCTTGCATACCAGGCTCAACAGGAGATGGATAAAGCACGAAGAAAAGGCAATCGGCACCCTTTGCTGCATACATTATTTCTTTAATTAATATTTTTTTTTCGATTAGAAATTCCCAATTATCGCTCCGGTCTCCTTCCAGATCTCAAATTTTCTTATCGCACTTCTACCGCGTCACTTGCAAGCATTATTCCTTCTCACGGTCTATGGCCAGCTGTTCTTGAACGTAATCCTGGTGATACAATGGATACTGGTATACGGTATGATCCTTTTACCGACAACCAGGCTAATAATATATTCCCTCCACCATGTACGTACATTCCCTTTATAGAACGACAGATGCTTTACTAATTTTTTATGTTTCGATTCAGATTCAGACCAGTGTTCTCGTCGATTCGAATCTATGGTAATTACTACTTCCCTCACTCCACCCCTCACGGAACCTGCTTCAAAGGAAGGTGCTCGAGTAGTTACCTTTGATCCTTCGCTGTTTCTGCGTACCAAAGGAAATTCAGACAATTTCCCTTCCACTTTACGACGCCGAAAGACTCTTCCGGATATACCGCTCCGAAGAAGTGCTCGCCTTAACAAATCAAATGCTGTCCCAACTAGGACTTTGAGGAGGGGACGATCAGCTGACAATGGCGTGGGTTTTTAGTCTGTTGTATTTATTCTCGTGAATTATGTTACTGTTAGTTTGCAAATACAATTATTTTGGTATTCTATTATTTTATCTTCGAGAGTTTATTCATTCTTTATATTTTCTCTGCTCAATGATATTTAAGTACGATTACGAATCACATAGATTGTTGCACATGCTCTTGATCGCGAGCGATTTCATCTAAATCAAGAAGCGTATTATGAATGTTAATGAAGGGTCTAGGGCTCCGTAAATGGCTTGAGAGTAAAGTATGATATATCACATCTCAGAGAAGTTACGAAGAATAAATCTAAGTAATATCCAGCAAAATTCGCACCATATATACGCACCATGCTTATGGCAGAAATTTATAATGAAATTATCACATAAACCACAACAACGACCATGACAGTATACGACATCACTGGCAAGACGAAGAGGAGTTGAGCCCTCTTTTGCGAGCAATTGGTGACCTTGGATTACTAATGTTACATAGGGCTACTCAGACTTGAACAATTATTAACTGTGAAGTGTTAACCAGCCAGTCTTCCTTTAGATGGTACGAATAAAGTCAAAACCCGGATTTAATGCTGAT
>KN837141.1:511130-525662 GCA_000827215.1 Sphaerobolus stellatus SS14 | reverse complement strand
CCTATGGAATAATCTTACGCTACACCGGCCTTTCCGAGAGATTGAAGTTCGAAGTTCCATATCCATGCAACCGCTGCTCACTCAAAGTTCGATCCATAATACCTCGCGTTACTCTTGAACGTTCCTGGCGTATTGTGTCGTGGCCATCTTTAATTGATCAGCAATGGTTCGTGATATTACCTTAATCTCGTAGCTTCCCGATCTTCCAGTGACCTGCTTAGTCTGAGAGGCTTGTTTCGTTTGATACCCATAGTTTAATTGTACACAATTTGCGACTACTTTGGATGGCTTCATTCGCCTATACTTTATGATTTGTCAACTGAAGAGCGAGTGGTTAAATTCCTAGTAGCCGGGACCCTACATGCGTCTCTTGTTCCGTCTTTGTTAAACATGAGTGATCATTCTCCGCGATATTGCTTGAATGTGGTTACTCATCAAAGATAGTGCGGGTTAACAATAAGACGGATACTTGGGTATCAGCTAGTGATTTATTAGCCACCCTTACACCTTTCTTCCTCCTTTTCTTCCTCCTGATTCCTCAGATACACTCGCTGGGATCGCTCGTTAATTTATTTCGAGACGGAAAGCAGTTCTCGCAAATTGATCTCTATGCATTAAGAAAGGATAAGATTATCTCCTAAGTTCTTATACATCGGCATGCATCACTTAGCGGAATCCAGTACTGTACAGTGCGGTAACTCAGGATTCATGATAAAAAATAGCGTGCTTTCAGCATTCCTGCCATAGATGTCAATCTTCAGAAACTGGATTCTGTACCTACACGACGATTCGCGTTCTTACCCCCCGTTCGAAAATAAAATTCAACTTTGTGTGTGGTACCCAGTGGTTCAAGGATGCCCCATAACCCAATGTCCAGATTTGATCATGTTACTAATTAATGTGAACATTGTTTGGAAAGAATCCAGAGCCACTGGTATAAATTCGACAGTCTCATGTAAAACTTGCATAGAAAATTCAAAGCTCATATTATTGTTGTATTATCATTTTACAATACAGTCAGGCAGAATTGTTTTCTATTTGTTCCGTGACTCCAACGAGGCATCTATATCACGGAGAGTTATTAGCAGCCACATACAAGAGTCATTTTTTTGCCTGATAAGTATGAAACGTTGGACAAATATTTATACTTGACTCAAATGTTCCTCTATGATTTTTTGGTTCCAATGATAAACAAGGCTTTCCTATCAAACTCTTCGGTGATTATTCTCGCGTAATATACACCAAGCCAACTCGCTGTCAAGACGGGATGGCGGGGTTTCCTTGCCAGATAAGAATGTTGTCTGAAGGTTTTACGAGGGTCAGATGTCGTCCCGGTGTAGTACTGCCGAAACAATACTTCGTTCGCGCTAGCGCCGCACATACACACTACTTGAGTTAGATAGAAAGAACTGGAAGGTAGACATGCCATATAATTGCAGTGTCGAAGGTTTCGATTAGTGTTTTAAACAGCTCTCGTTTACTCATTAAAAATAACAAACTACATAACGACAATACTGCCGCATGTGGCTGCCATTCTTCCCTGCAACTTATTCGAGATATTGGCTCCTGGATGAAGGGAATGCAAATCGGGCGGTTAGGACGAGGATGTTTCGACGGAAACGCGTTCCAGGAGCCGATACGCCCCTAATATCAGTCAACTGTCCCTATCAATACGGTTATGATGAATCTGACGAACGATAACCCACCGATATATTATTTTCCAACTAGTTCCTAGACAGTGTGAGAGCAGGATGGATAATTTTAAATCTCCAGAATGTCGCGAAGGATGCGTGAAAAAAACGGCCCTGAGAGGCAGTCGTTCTCCGGGCTCGAAAATTCAAGCTCGTGTGGTACCTAGTGGTCCAAGGATGCGCCATAGCCCAATGTTCAGATATGTTCATCATACTACTTATTTAATGTAAACATTATTCGGGAATAATTCGAACCACTGGTATAGTCACGACAGTTTCAAAAGTTGAGGTTGTGAAACTCGTGTAGAAAATTCAAAGTTCATATTATTTTTGTATCATCGTTTTACCATATATTCAGGCAACTTGAAGGTCATTTCCTGTGCGTTCCCTGACTGCAAAGAGGGGTCTACATCGCGGATAGCTACTAGCAGTCACATACTAGCACGACTGTCCGCTTGCCTGCTGATTATGTAGACGAATTTGGACAGATATTTATCCTCAGCTCAAATGTTCTTCCGTGGCTTTTATTTTTCGCCGTGATAAAAAAACTGCAAGCCTACTACAACCATCGGTCATTATTCTCGTGCACTAAAGCTCCTAGCCAACTCCCCTTCCAAGACAGGGCGGCGGGGGTTATTTAACAGACATTGGTGGTTTCTGAAGGTTTTAGTACAAGGGTCAGGTATCGTCCTAGTACCTCCGAAACGACACCTTCGTTCACGCTACAGTCGCACGTCCACACTGCGTGCTTTCCATAGAAAGACGAGCAAGGTAGACGAGCCATATAAGTTGCAGTTTCGAATTAATGGTTTCGATTGTTTCAAACAGCACTCGTTTATTTAGTATCTAAATGGGATAGTGAATCAAGAAGGATACTGGAATGAAACTCGGCCTTGAGCTTGGGAGGCGGTCGTTCTCACGCAGCATCATCCTATCTTGGCAGAATTCCAGGCAAAGTCATTTCCTGGGCGTTCCCTGGCTGCAACGAGGGGTCTATATCCCGGAGAACTACGAGCAGCCACATGGCGTTGGTTTGTACCTGCCTGATGAGCGCATGATGTAGGCGTTGGACAGATATTTATTCTCAACTCGAATGTTCCTCTGGGCGTTTTTTTTATTCCGTTCTACCATGATCCATTCAGGCAAGATCAATCCTTGTTCGTCCCCTGGCAAACGATGCGTCTAGATACCCGACAGTTAGCCACAATTTGAATCTCCATAGGAAAATCTGCCTCATGATGTAGATGTTCAAGCCTGTAGAAATATTTGTTATCCTCGACTCA
Organism: Sphaerobolus stellatus SS14; assembly: GCA_000827215.1. NCBI lineage: Eukaryota > Fungi > Basidiomycota > Agaricomycetes > Geastrales > Sphaerobolaceae > Sphaerobolus > Sphaerobolus stellatus. The sequence continues at coordinate 522,688 of KN837141.1, read as the reverse complement.
AATGTTCCTCGTGCATGTTACGTCCCACCATGGTTTTTTCTTTCATTTTCATTTCATTTTTAAATGTCTTTCCCACCAAAACCTTCCGTCATTATGTTCGTACAATCAAGCTCCAAGTCGACTCGCCTTTCAAGACGGAACGAGTCTATTTATCTTTAAAGCTAACGTTGCCTGAAGGTTCCCAGTACTGCCGACGATATCCTCGTTCTCGCTTGAATCACATGTCCACACTGCGCGATTTCTATTCAAAGACGAGCAAGGTAGACATCGACCCTGAGAAAAAGCAGCTTCGGGGGTTTCAGAACGCACTCGTTATTCATGTCCTAAATAATTACTCTTGTCTCGTGTTGATGCCAATATTCCCTGATATCTATTCAAAATGCTGGCTCTTGATGGAGGGAATATGCACATGCAAAAATCGGATGGCAGGACAGAAATCGGTGGTTAGGACGAGGATATTCGACGGGAATGTGTTCTAGAATCCACATACGGTATTTCTATCAAGATAATTACCATAGATCGAACAAATGATAACACACCGATATATTATTCTCCAGCCAGTTTCTGACTCGTATCCTTCGCAGCACGGCGCTCCCTTTCTTTGTAGTATTTGATCATCGGCGGTGTGAGAGCGGGATGGACGGTGCAAAATATCGCGAAGAATGCTGGCAAGAAACGGCTTTGCAGAGGCAGTTGTTCACCGAATAACATTTTCTCGTTGTAGCGGTATTCAAGTTGTCGTGTTAGTGTTATATCGAAGTCGAGTACTCATATGTGAACATCGATACAAATTCGTCTAGTTGGTGACAGCTGGAGAGATAATGAACAAATGAGCGTTTGGTTGGATGTTCTTGGAAATGACATGCAGATGGATTGTGAATAAATATTGTGACATACATTGTGGGAGAATCTGCACAAGGGTCACGGACAAGATACGACGGGATGGACTTGGGACCTGCAACGAAACGTTTCTCGAAGGAAAGAGAAAGAGTGTGATATCGTAAATTAAACTCACGTGCAAAGCAAAGTATAATACACTTGCGTCAGTATTATATTGAATATCTGACGAAGGAATAAAGCCAGTGAAAGTCGTCGATTGTATCCTTGAACGAGGGCAGGAAACGGATTTTAGTGTGTACAATATATCTTGTATTCGGTCGGGGGGACTCGAAGACGTGCAGGCAATATAAGAGAGGCTGGTCTGGAAGGAAGAAGCCTTCGTGTCTCGATTAAATCGTCCGGATATACCATGTCAGTGGAACGCGGAGAATATTATGAATTAAAGAACATACCCTCGAGATCGGATTTTGAAGCCATTGGGATAACCCTCACGAGAGAGGCTATTTGAACACAGTCTAAGGCAAGAGGTAAGGCACAATACGAAAAGGAACGCACCCTGTGCCGTACGCGCTGCAATGAATTTAATGAAAACTTCGATGTTCCAGCTTCGTTACAGGGATCGAGAACTGTACGAAGAATGCCGAGAGCTTTGGCACCCCTCGAGGGTTGAACCACACGCTGCAGCGTGTTTCACAGCAAAAAATATCCCAATCGCTGTCTAGTCTAGAGACAATCCTAACAACATCAGGTCAACGAAAGAACAACCACAAAGTAACCACGCCCGTACGTGCAAGATTACTCCCAGGCATCGCAGCTTCCCGTCATTGGTTGGCACGGCGTACTGCAACCATCCCTTGAGCACCGCGGAAGGTCCTAGTCGGTCCCTGAACCCCTCAAAACTCTCTAGCACATCGATGCGGTGGATGCTCTATCGCATTGCCTCATCGGCATACTAATGTCGCCGAATAACATCCCATCTTCCTATAAAGTATAAAGCGCAGGACTAGGAGAAGAGAAAGGAGAGATCACCCCAGCCGATTCGGATAAGCCCAGCCAATTGTATTCGGCTTACGTGAGACCTCAGACGCGTATGACATGATTAGCATTACGTTGGAGTCTGCGTCACGCCACGCCACGACGCTGAGATACTCTACTTGCTATCAGGACGTCTGCGACCTAGAGAGACCCGATGTAGTTTTGGCATGAGGTGTGTGATATCATATTTGCATTATGGGCTACGCTGATGCTGATGCGCTATTGTGTCACGCCGAGATGAGGCCATTAATAGTGTGCTTGTTGGCGTATCGCGAGGTTTGCTGATGCAATGACTCTATCCTCCGGGCCCGAACTGCGCGTCGGGTGGGGAGACGTTCGTCGGGATGGCTCAGTGGCTGCGTTGAGGTCCTACGCTGTGAGGTACCACATCTCACAATAGTGTCCTTCTCCATCATCCTCTGGGCGTATGGATCAGGGGTCTGACGAGTCAACATAGAGGGAGGTCGCATGGGGACTGGGGTGTACTTGGTCAGATTGTTCTTTTTGTCCTCTCGTCGTGCTTCTTCCCTGTCCGCTACCTCTAGCTCAGCACTCCTGACTACTCTGCAGACCACATGTTTATATAATCCCCACTCAAAATGCTCATTATTAATAATCTTTACCCCCGTAATGCCTTGTCTGGCTGTTAAAATGATACGACCTTCAGCTCACTGTTCGTTTCACAGCGTGACTTCAACATGAGGTGTACGGGAGATGTGCCAGAGTCACATGTATAACACGCTAGAGGTGAATGCGCCTACCGTGAGGTCTGTGGATGTACGTAAGTGAGGCTTGGCTTCTACGGTCTATGGTGGTCCGAACCATACGCAAGGGGTGTTGATGGCAGTTTTTGGAGAAGTACGTCTGTGCGTGAATGCCCACAAACATCTAAAGCAACGGGTACCCCAGTAAGACTTTAATATTGATATGATTCTGTAACAAGACATCAGCAGCAGTTCACAACGTCCTAACTCATACGCACCTGCTTTAGCTTCCCAATTGGCAGCTTAAGCCTAGTGTCAATTGATCCTGACTAGCCTTAAGATTCATCTCTAAGGGCTTCGCCCTATCATCCTGCTCTGACGCCCTCAGTTTCATCTCGCTCTCCGGCACGCGTGACCGCCGGTTATTCTACTCCTGCAGCATTGGAGGGAATTCACGACATCCGCCAGTCTTTGTATCCCCAATTTCCCAACACCTAAACAGGTTCAGAATTCCTGAAAACAAACATAAAGTCATACAACGCACCAAACGAAGTGATAATGATAGTGTTTTCAGCAGGGGCCGAGATCTTAATTAAGGCATAGGTGTCATTTCATGGAATATGTAGAGGGCAAAATACATGTTCCCTTTTCCAATCCTTCATTACACTTCCTCTGGTGTTCTGTGGGAAAAACATAGTAATTATGAATGGTGTAATGATGTCCCATCTGTGCTAAAGCAAGTGAAGAACATTTCAATTGCCCAGCGGTAGACACCAGCGGAGGAACTCATACCTTGAGACGTCGGATGATAATCACTGCCGATCCCAAATGACATGCGAAAATTTCTGAAACCCATATTAGGTACAGATTCTTTAGACGCATGACGAACACGTGCCTGCACCACCCAGCTTGGAAGACAGATGCACCACTTTTTCCCACAAGCTCGAAGTCGCCGACCCAACCCACGCTTTGGCAGATGTTTCCTATACACTTCTCAACAATCTCAGGAATTATTGCTCATCCCAGGAGGGGGATGGTGTGGCTTCCGGAGCATGAACCATAAATAGGCTGTGTAAGTATTTTTGATGCGGCATAAGCCTGTTAGATTCGTGGCTAGTCTTTTGGGGGAGAGAGACGAGGAGAATGGAAATATATCTGTGAGAGGAGTCGAGCCGAGCCGAGCCTTCGTGCTGCATCCTGCAGCAGCCCATTCTGATGCATCATCCAAGGCGGTAATACTCGGTAGTTTCATCTGTGAATATGTAGCGGAAGTCGTTGAACACGTCAATTCTGGAGGTGTTCCGTCAATTCTGGAGGTGTTCCGTCAATTCTGGAGGTGTTCCGTCAACTCTGGAGGTGTTCGAGACGATCCGACGTCAACATGCTCTTGCGAAAGGTACCAATTACCGATGCTTCCGCTGGAAGCCACATCTCTTGCGAACGGAGGCAGACTGTCCCGACGTTCAGCATGACTGTCCTCACAAATTTAGTACAATTAGCCAAGTCTCTCGTAGTCAAAGGAAATCCAGTAAGAATATAAAGGCATCTCCAAAACTCGTCGAAATACCTCAGGATCAATACCGTTCCTTCATCATGTCGGCGAGGACGCAACAAGTTCAATTTGTGCCTGCAACCCCTATTGCCTCAGCTCCCTTCTTCCCTGCGACAGCCCTGGGCGCAGCTCCCCTTTTTCCTGCGACAGCTATTGCGTCGACTCCCTATTTCCCGGGCGCATCGCAGAGTCCGGTCATCGTGCCCTGCGGCCAGGCGTCTGCCCGTACCTTTCCAGCAATTGTCGCTGGGAATGGACCATTCACTAGCTACCCACCTGAGCATGGCAGGCAAGACGAGGACGAACGTTTGCTATATACATATGCATCGTTCCACGAAGAACCGGTCGCTGCACTCTGTAGTCACAATGACACCTGGAACCTTCGCATTGCAGTCCCTATCCCTTCCATCAATAATCCAACACTCCTCGCTCTCAGATATTTGATCAAGTATGCGACCACCGGTGACGATGGGAGTTCTACCATTCAGACGGACACGATTCTCACCGTCAAAACATTACCAGAAGGCGTAGTCACTGCGAATACAGATATTGATGTCTACAAGAACAAAACGGGCTATGCTCCACGTATGGTCGATCACGACACGGCGCTTTGTCTCTCGACGACTCTCGCAATCAAAGGAAACGGGGGAGGCGAACAGTGGAGTCACTATGTCGATAACCAACACATTACTCCCAATGTCCGCGTCTACGATGGATCTCATCTTTATTTGGTGTTCCATGTCTGTGAGTACCCAACTGCGGAGATGGCGCGGAGCCTCTCCGTGGAAGTGTCCGCGACGTGGCAAAAGGAAGAGGTAGAAAAGAAGGCAAAGGCAGAGGCAGAGAGGAAGGCGAAGGAGGAGGCGGAGCAAAAGGCGAAGGAGGAGGCGGAGAGGAAAGCCAGAGAAGCGGAGGAGCGACAGGCAAGGGAAGAGGAGAGAGCGGAAAGACAAGAGGCAAAAGCCGCGAGAGACGAAGAGAGAATAGAAAGGCAGAAGGCAGAAACCGCGAGAGAAGAAATTAGAGTGGCAATCCAAGAGGCAAAAGCGGCGAGAGAAGAGGAGAAACGTGCAAGGGAAGCTGCGAAGGCCCCGCCAGCTCCCCCAGCTCCCGTAAAAGACGTGGCAGCTGCCCCTGCAGTTGCTGACGACGCAATGCAGACACACATAGCCGAAACAATCAAGAAATTGGGTTTGGAACCATGCCCAGCGGGATACGAATATAAAAAGACGGCAGAGGGATATGTTTGTTCAGCTGGGGGCCACAAGATATCTTTTGAGCAGCTTGGTATGAAATGATCTGTCCTCTAACGTTTCTTCTTCTTCTTCCTTTTCGACTCGTTTCGACTCAGTTTCTAATCATTGATCCACTCATCTTCCCAATTTTCTTTCTTTCCTTCTTTCTTTCTATGCATCCTCCTCCCTTGTAGCGGGTCCTTGGCAACAACTGCCATTTGTTATTTCAGCCTGCATCCGGACCTTACCTTGTGTTTCGAAAAAAATTGTATAAACGGTAGTTAGCTGTACACAATGCAATTCAGCTTACTACAACCAAAAATATCTCATCAAAATACACCTTCTCATTGATGACTTGTCCTTCGAATCCCTTAAAAAGCACAGCTCAAGACCTTGGCTGATCCTTGTGCGAATATTGAGAAGCCCACCGTGAGTATTAGAGCAAAATATGTGAAAATTTTGATTTTGGTTATGTTTTGTACAGGCATCCGAGAGCCTAATCATTGAAAAGGAGCTTGGTTCCAAGGACATCGTAAGTTGCGTGTTTTTAAGACATAATTTCCTGATCTAGATTTTACTCACCTTAGTTGCCTTCTCCAATGCCATGTCTGCCTTTACGATCCCTATCTCGTCTAATGATAAGCATAAGCTAGTTTCAACTTCTTTGATATTCTGAAGGACCTTCACACTGGAGACATCATTAAATTTCCTGACCCAAGAAAGGTTCACCTGCTTAGGTGGGTTTCTCCATCATTGCAATCATTCGCCAGTCAGGCTCTGCATAACCTCAATAACAATTTCCCATTGGTAGCTGGAGTCGTTATCGCCAGGTACGTGCGCCGTTCGATACTCTCCATGCACGTTTACTAACGCTTTGGGATGTGCAGTTTGATGTCAGGTATTTATTTGAATTTATATCCGAGGCCTTACCCTGATCACCGTCCCTTGCAGTGCTCGTTTGCTTCTTCGAGTAGGCTTCCTGTTCCGCATCACTCTGCATCGTCTCAACCGACCTTCGTTTGCAGTTACACTTTGTATATCTCCACAGCCATTTTGAAGGAGATTCTAACGTCGTTCCAGTTATTGCACCACTACGAACGTTACGCCTGGTTAGTTATGATTGCTATTTTCATCATGATGCTTTCATTAGACGGTAAAGCAGGTGCGTTTCTCTTTCAATTAATCCAAAATAATATCTTATTTATTTCGACATTATCCAGGCTACAACTTTAATGCACAGAAATCCCTTAAAGACCCAGCAGGCCTCCGTGCCTCTGATGTCCTCAGTTACGGCGCAATCATGTTCAGTGCCCCTGCATCACTCGCACCGATGTACGTCAGAGTTCTCTATTAACGTTAAATCGCCAACCTCTTATAGGTATGCCGACTACAACTGCTGCTTGCCACCCAAGGCGTCGAAAACGAAAGGCTTCATGTTGACGTTCTTTGGTGTTTTGATTGGAATGATGATAATTACGATCATCGGCGCGCTCTTGATGGCCGTACCGAATTATTCGGATGCATATGTCGCAGGCGGTCCTGGGATGGTTTTGTCTAAAGTTGCGTGGCCTAATACTTATTACTTATATTTTATGACCTACCAAGCGTTGATTTTTTGCCTCCAGACTCCACCGCTCTCTCAATGCAAGCCTTGCTCCCTCCCTTCCGTCAGGTCCTTCGCCCGTTCTGGGTTATTATAACGTTTGCCATGTACACGGCTATCTGTGTCGCAGGACGTGAACACAGCGGACAGCTTGAATAATTTCCTATCTATTGTAACTCTCTTCATCTATTGCCTTCATTTTAACTTACCTTCCTTGCTAGCTCGGATATTGGCTAGCATTCTGGTTCATCATCGTCTTTGAAGAACACAGAATTTTACGTCGAAAGCACGGTCTCTTAGGCGGATATTATGTGGAAGTGTACGATACACCGAGCAAGCTTCCTATTGGCATCGCAACAATGTGCGCACGCACTAATTATCCTTAGCCTTCCTATTTACATGCTAATTCTCCTTAATGCTATGAGCTACTGTTCCGTAACAGGCGCAGTCGTCGGGATGGCTCAGATAACGTTGGCCCGATTGCTGCGAAATTCGGAGGGTTCGGAGGCGATGTGGAATCGAGTTGGCGGGTGCGTTTGCAGCGGTTTTGTATCCCGGCTTGAGATGCCTTGAAATTAAGAGGTTTGAAATATAAAGCATTTATATCACGACTGTATATTAGGCAGCTCGAAGCATGACTTTTTTTATTTATTAACTCCGGCACGATCTCTGTACTAGGTCGGGCGGGACTATTTTTTTCCTGCTCAAATCCTACATTAGGATGCGAAGTAAGGATAAAAAATAGACGTGAAATAAGAACGACCCTCTTCCGCAGTTATAATCGATAATTTATTCAGCAAGCGTTTTTACATGGAGCAATTTATTGCTCTTATTTCCTTTGCCGGGCCGACTTTGAAATCTGTACCGAATCTACTCACAGATGGGTGCTTGTGGACGAGAGCTTGCCGCACCATGCCGGTCATAGTTTCGTCACAGCTATTTAGCTTCCGCTTTGTCGTTTTGTTCGCTCATCTGCGTTTCTTTCCTCTTTCCATTCCTTCTTTATTTGGAGTTAATTTTTCTCATGAATTTTTGAGAATTGGGTGCAACTATGCACTGCTAGTACACTCGGGGCTCGCGCAGGGCAAGTTGAGGGCACTAATGCAGTACCTTCCGTTCTCGCATCATCTCCATAATTTCAACTATAAATGCGCTGGAGATTTTTTTTCTTTGTTTGCTGCTACCGTCTCCGATCCACCTTTGAAGATACCTCCTATATTCTTCAACGAAGCATGGCGAACCCGCGATGCTCCATATCTTTGGAGTATCATTTACGACATTGGCATTGAAAATATGGAGTATCCTAAATCGTAGAGCATCGAGAACAGACACATACTTCTTTACGTCGATTCCTTCCACATATTCCCTTGAAGGAGGAATAAAAGCATGCATATCCTCCTGCGTCCCATACTGTGAGATATACACAATACTTCGGTAAGGGTGCAAGATTCAGATACTTTTTTGATTTCCGATAAGGGATGAACCTCGGCAAGGTCAAATATTCTCTATGTTCATTATGTTAAATCTTACCTCTCCAGGATAATCGGTAATGATGTAGTTATCTCGATAGATGGTGCTTTGTCGGATTTGAACTGCTTTTCCCGCAGGGCTCGTTTTTGTTTCATATTTCCAGTTAATCGAACACAGATTTAGACTACCTTGTACAGCTTCTGAATACGCCGATTCCCTCTTCTAAGTCAACTGGAGAGGAGCAGTTGCTGTGGGACGAATTTATACAATGTCCAGAGTCCTCTTTCACTTCCTAATAGACGGGACCCTACATCCAGGATGCTTCTTTTTCCATCTTCGTTAAACTTAAGTGATCCTTCTTCGCGATATTTCTTGAATGTGATCACTCTTATTAAGAGATGTTCAGAAATAAGGCTGATATTTGGGTATCAGCTAGTGATTTACCAGACGACCTTACACCTTTCTTCCTCTTTTTAATCTTCCTGCTCCCTCGGATACACTCGCTGGGACCGCTCGTTGATTTATTTCGAGACGGACAGCAGTCCTTGCAAGCCAATCCCAAAGTATTAAGAGAGGATATTTTTGCATCATAATGATATCTGTTATTTATTAGCTATCGGTCGTAGACTCGTCATTAGGGAATCAATCCAGTATCTGTACAGCGTGGCAACAAAGGGATGAGTCAGGATTCACGATAGAAATAGCGTGCTTTCAGCATGCCTAGCATCTGGATCTAAATCGTGATATCAGATACTGGATTTCCCATACTACGATTCATATTCTCGGGGGCTTTTCGAAAATTAAAATTCAAACTTCGTGTGGTACCCAGTAGTTCACCATAGCCCAATGTCCATATACGATCATCATAATGATTATTGATATAAACATTATATGGTAAAGGTTTGCAATCACTGGTATAATCTCGACAGGGTTAAAAATGATGTTGGGAAACTCGTAACCAAGCTCAAAACTCATGTTATTGATCTATCGTCGTCTGTTCCCTGGCGGTAATGAGGGGACTATCCCCCGGATAACTAATATCAGCCATATTGCGTGGGATCGCCTGCCTAATGATTGTGTAGACGTTGGACAGGTATTTATCCTAGACTAACGTGCTCCTCTGTGCATTTTTTAGTTCTTCTATAAAATCACTGCAATCCTAACAAACCCTTCGGGCATTATGCTAAGCTCCGAGCCGACTCGCTTTTCAAGACGGGAACGCGGAGTTTATTTAGCAGAAAGTATTTCCTGAAGGTTTTGAGGCGAAGTTCAGACATCGACCCTGTCCTTCCGAAACGACACCTTCGTTCACGCTACAATCGCCCGTCCACACTGCATGCTTTCCACAGAAAAACGAGCATGGTAGACCTGCAGGTTAATGCGCACTGTCGAAGGTTTCGATTGTTTCAAAGACCACTTCTTTTCTCATTATATAAATCATTGCATGACGACAATACTCCTGCCGCGTGACTGCTACTCCTCCCTGCTATCTATTCGAGATAGTGGCTCCTTGATAGGGGGAAGCAGGCGGGAACGAAACGGCAGGATGCAGAAGTTATTTTCGATAAACGCACTGGAACATACGATCACACACCGATATATGTCAATGCCCCAACGAATTCCTAACTCATATCCTTCGCAGCATGACAGTCCCACTCTCCGCAGCATTTAATCCGCGACGGCGTAAGAGCAGGATGTGTTTTCGACAATGCGGCGAAGGATGCTGGAAAGACACGACTTTGGGAGGCAGTCCAACAGCATCCTGGTCCCAGCAGAATTCCCCTTTTAGTGCTATATCGAATTCGCGACAAGGAGTAGCGTGCTTTCAGCATCTCTAACATCGAAATTCCAATTTGTCCAGATCTAGATACTGCATTGTATTTAATCCCTCCCCGACTCGGACGATTCACATTTTCGATTCAGGCGGTTCGAAAATAATTGAAGTTCGTGTGGTATCCCAGTGGTTCAAGTCTGCGTCATCTCAGATTTAATCAATATGAATCTGATCATTCGTTCATGTAGTCCTTGAACCACTGGTTTCGAAAATGCGGTCGCAAAACCCCTGTATAGCACTTGCGAAGAGTGGAAAGTTCATATTGTTGAATGGTCGTTTTACCATCCATTCAGGCAAGATTAATCCCCGTTCGTTCTCTCGTTGAAACGATGGGTCCAGATACCCGACGGTTAGCCGAGAACTTCAGACTGGACAGAGTTGCCTGATGAGGTAAATGTTCAACTGCCTGTAATACTATTTATTATCCTCGACAAAAATGTTCCTCGTGCATTTTACGTCCCACCGTGATAAGCACGGCTAGCCTACTAAAACCTTCGGTCATTATGCTTGTGCAACAATGAGTCTCGAAGCCGACTCGCTTTTTAAGACGACGGCGGGGTTTAGTCTCCATTAGCTTGAGCTTTTGCCTGAAGGTTCAATGAGGGTCAGATATTGTAGTCCTGCCGGATTACTTACACTTATATTAGGTTCCGTGTAGATGACATAACCGTAAACACCGTAGCATTTTCCATATTGTTTAACTCTACCGTCACCGTCATGTAAATTTTTCATTGTTCATCGTGGAATGCGCGCTGGTCCTATCAGTCTCTAGAACCGACAGCCTTTCAGATATTGTCCCAATACTCTCGAAACGCCACTTTCGTTGATGCTAAAATCGCATGTCCACACAGCTTGATTTCCATAGAGACGAGCAAGGTAGACCGGCCAGAAAAGCGGCATCTTCGAAGGTTACGATCGTTTCAAACAGCACTCTGTTCTAAATAATTACACGACGACAATACCCCTGCCGCGCGTTGATGCCGATATTCCCTGCTATCTATGACTTCTTGATGGAGAGAATATGCACGTGCAAACTCGGATGGCAGGATAGAGGTCGTATGAGGATGTTTTCGGAGGGGATGTTCTATGCTCCGATGCGCTGATATCACACGTATCTCCGTCAATACAGTTATTCGGAAAGCACTGAATCAAACGATAACACACCGATGTTTGTCTCGACCAATTCCTGTCTCGTATCCTTCGCAGCAGGACACTCCCGCTCTTTGCAGCATTTACTCCTCGACGGCGTGAGAGCGGGATGAATAGTTCAGACTGTAGCGAAGGA
>KN837141.1:448758-472451 GCA_000827215.1 Sphaerobolus stellatus SS14 | reverse complement strand
CTCGTATCCTTCGCAGCAGGACACTCCCGCTCTTTGCAGCATTTACTCCTCGACGGCGTGAGAGCGGGATGAATAGTTCAGACTGTAGCGAAGGATGCTGGGAAGAAACGGCCTTGGGTGGCAGTCGTTCTCCGAGCAGTATTATCTTGTTGGAGTAGAAGTGTCCTGTTAGTGGTATATCGAGGAAGCGGAGTCGAATGTCCATAAGAAATCGTGGAGTCGGTGACAGCGAGAGAGATAACGAAGAGACCGGCTTGATGATGTTTGGTTGGATGTTCGTGGAAATGACACGGGAATAGATTGCAGGCGTATATTATCGAATACACTGTCGAAGAATTTGCACAGAGATTTTGAGCGAGATACGATGTGATGGAGTAGGAGGTGAGGTGCTGCGTGCCGTGCAGATCGAGTCACAAATTGCGGAGGAGTTCCGTCTGAAGCCAAAGGTTTCTCGAAGGGAGGAAAAAGGGAGTAATATTGTAAATTAGGACTCACGTGGAACGCAGAATATAATAAACTTGCGCCGATAGTATGCGGCATATCTGACGAAGGAATAAAGCCAGTAAAAGTCGTCGAAGGTCCAAACCCTTGAACAAGTGGGTTAGAGATGCGATTTGGAGGTGGATAGTTATTGTCGAAGACTTTTAAGATATCAAAAGGCGTCTGAAATAAAGAGGTCGCTCGTAAATACTGATTAATGATTAGGAACGAAGAACGCATCCTCGAAGGAACTGTGTCACAGACTTAACGATAACTCGATGCTACAATATATATCGTCTGGGATACAGCATGTCAGGAAACGCGTTGAATACTATCAACCAAAGAACATACCGTCGAGATAAGGCAGTGTCATACACCAATGAATATCGATTGCCTTAGGACAACCCTGGGAAGAGGCGATTCGAATACGGTTTAAGACAGGACGTAACGTACGATATGATAAGGAACACACCCTGAACGTGCCATACGCACTACAATGAATCTAACGAAGACTTCGACGTGCCATATTCATCCCAAAACGTTCGAGAAGGCTGTACGAAGATGCTTGGCACTCCTCGAGGCTTGATTCTGAACGGCACGCTGCGACGTGTTTCACAGCAGATACTTGACATAGACGTGATCGCCGTCGACACTGTAATACCGTTAAAGAACAACGACAAAGTAACCACTTACTTTACAGGCCGGTATTGCAGCCTCCCATCATTGGCTGGCACGCTGCACTGCAACCGCCCTTGACCACCACGGAAGGTTCTAGGAGGTTCGTGAACCCTCTGAAGGACGTATGCGATGGATGCCGTATCGCGGTGCCTTGCCAAATGCCGCCGAATAACATGCCGTCTCCTATAAAGTGCATTGCGTAGGGAAGAGAAAGGAGAGATCGCTTCTCCACCCGATTCAAGTGATTCGGATTCGGATTCGCCCAGCCAATCGCATTCGACTTGTGGTTGACGTGAGACAGCTCATTACGGTGACGCGCGTGACGTGATTATCCTTACGCCATACACGCCTTGGAGCTTCCACCTACGCTACGAACTTACGATGTCGACAACCCAGAGAGAGCCGATGTGGTATTGTCATGAGGTGTGTGGCTTCGACTTCCTTTGCGCTGTGGACTAAGCTGGTTGTAGTGTCACGCCGAGATGAGGCCATTAATGGTGTGTCGAGTATCACTATCGCGAGTGTTTGCTGATGGTGTGATAGGCTCCAGACCCGCACTGCGCGTCGTGTAGAGGGACGTTTGTTGAGATGGTGTGTGCTCATGTGCTCGTCCACATCCGATCGTTGCTGACATGCTCAGATCGAGAACCAGGAGGACGATCCTCGCGCGCTGGGAGGAATACCGTTGTTTGAGGCGGGAGAGGTGCCGCGGCCTGCTGGGGGAGGCGGGATGTTCGATATCTTCCAGACGCTGTTGAGGCCGCATGCGCAGGGGGCGGAGAGAGAGCGGGAAGCGGAACCACGGACGGGAGGCGTGCAGTTCTTCATAAACGGACCGGGTGGCATACGGCCTGTCCCGCTTGGTGGAACAAATACCGACGGCGAAAGGAGCCCGAACGCGATACCGAGCCTTGCGGAGTGCGTTCTTCCTTCCCTTCCCTCTCTTATCATCCTCATCCGTTGCAGATTCCTCATGAGCCCACCCCGCCCGTCGAATCCGAACCAAAATATACCCGGCGGAGAGACGCCCCGCACCCGTTCAAGCATGCACCCGCTCCTCGCCACGTACATCATGTCGAGCATGCTCAATGGGCAGCCCCCTGGCCCAGGCGGGCTGCCCATGCCAGACTTTAGCCAGTTCCGCGAGATGCTGGGGCAGGGGAGGATGGGCGATTATGTGGTGAATGATGAAGGTGCGTGTGCTCGCTCTTACCGTGGTGCTTAGCTGACTCGCTGTTTGGTTTGCAGCACTGCAGGCGTTGATGGCGGAACTCATGAATGGTGCGGCGCCGCCTGGGGAACCGCCTACGCCTGAGGAGGTGATGGATGGACTCCCTAGGATCGCGTTGCGGGACGATCGTGCGTCCCACCCTCTCTCGCTCATACCTACACTCCCCTAACGTCGTGCCGCAGACCCAATGTTCAACGAAACATGCTCCATCTGCCACGAACCCTTCAACCCTGCATTAGCGGCCGCAGCAGACGCGGACGACGAGCTGAGCGGGACGAAAGCGAAGGAGCCGGAGGCGCAGAAGGAGGAACAGACGGAGCAGCTAGGCGTCGAGCTGCCGTGCAAACACGCGTTTCACGAGGAGTGCATCATGCCGTGGTTGAAGATGAAGAGCTCGTGTCCGGTTTGTCGGTGTGTATTTTGCGTTTATTGATTCTGTTATCGTGCTGATGGGTTGGTGTGTAGGACGTCTTTACTGCCTAAGACTGAAACGCCTGGGGACGGCGGTGGTGCGGGTCCTTCAACTGGCTCCGGTGCCCCTGATCCCCGCTCGAGATCGAGATCGAGGACGAGGCCTGCGCAGGACGATCCGCCGCCTATTCCGGGAGGGTGGGATGAGTTGGATTGAGCGGTTATGCGGTGGTTAAGTTATTCGGCGTGTATGTAACTCTTCATTTCCTATAGCTTTGTGATTGTTCCTGTCTTGTCATGTTTCGTCCAATACCGTACTATACTTAATTATCGTAGTAGCAATAAGCATAAGAAGTAGAATCAGAATCATCTGCTTGTCCGACATGTCTGAATTGTTGATTTGTATGTTTGTATGTTAGGTTTGTATTCAAGCAACTTGGACGAGAGCTAGAGCGATGGGGTAATGAGCAAGAGATCGATCGGCGTAAGAGCTCTCGCAGGGAGTGTATTTGTACAGTAGATAAGAAAAAGGTACAAAGGAGGGTATAACGGTATCATAAAGGAGCGGTACGATAGCTAACGAGCTTGGTTGTTTAGTCTACATTAAGGAAATACAGTCGGTACGGTACAACGCACGGTTACGCATACGAACAAGGGAGCGTGTGGTATGGCGAGGTGGAAGTAGATGAGGTAGTCGGTTGGAAGGAACGTGGGGTGCCGGCGTGCGGACGTGGGCTCAAGAGCTCTAAAAAGCCGATCCTAGGGCAGAGGCGACGCTTGATCTTGACGAGCTGCCACTGGAATCGCTAGAAGCGAAAGTGCACCCCGAGCTCGCTGAGGCGGCAGAGGAGGGACGACTGACTCGTTGAGAGGTTACTGTGGATCATAAGAGAAGGTTAGCGTGTGGTTGATGCGAGATATGGGGACGGGACGTACGTCGCTTGAGATAGGCTTTCTCGGCTGCGTCGATTGCGCCTTGGAGGAGGTGGGAAGAGGTGCGGGCTGTGAAGGTGCGTTCAGCGGAGGTGTCGGCGAGGAGGGTTTGGAGGCGCGATGTGAGGGTGGGTGTGAGGGGTGGGTGTCCGTGGGGTGGGCGGGGTGGAGGCATGGGTGGTGTGGTAGTGGAGTCGGGCGTGGGTCGTTGAGGCGAGGAAGGCGCGGAATGGAAGGGGAGGGAGTCGGTGGAGGATGCGGCAGAGTTGAGCGCGGTGTGGAATGAGAAGGTGGAGGTGCGGCGCGAGAAGACGCCAGCGTTGATGCTACTACCGCAGATTGTGGACGTGTCGTCGTCGTCGTCGTCGTCATCGGCGTGTTCTTCAGCCGTAGCGTATCCACATCCATCATCGGTGCTAGTGTATCCAGCTCCTTCATCAGCCTCTTCCTCTTGTCGCTGCACCTCCCCAAACTCCCAAACCCCAGTCTTCGGATATGCAACGATCTTAACCCGTCCCACATAGCTCCCCACAGGCGGTAGCGTAGATCCCATCGGCGACGTGCTGTTCATGCTTGTCGTGCGGTCACTCTCTGCCCCTCCTCCCACTCCCAACCCAAGTCCGCGTAGTTCGATCGCCCGCATCGTCGCCAAGCTATTCGCGAATTTGATCCGGCGTTCGGCACCTGTGGAGGAGATGATCGTTATGGTGTTGTTGTCGGAGGCGAAGGGGTCGGGGGGAAGGGCGCCGAGGTAGACGTCCGATGGGGGTGGGGGGGCTGCGGTAGGGATAGAAGAACGGCTCTTCTGGCGGTATTTGGGATGTATGTGGATATGGTTTTTTAGGCGGGTCCAGTAGCGGCTGCTTGACGTTGGGGTGGGAGGCGATCTATCTGGCTCGGGTTGGGATGCTGCGCTCGACGTGGAGATGAGAGAACCTTGGGATTCGGAGGACGATGCGGAGGCGAGCGCGATGATGTCGTATGGGGAGAGGGAAACGCGCGGATCCATGTCTATGCTTGGGATGGAGGGCGCGCGTCGTCCGTCGTAGGAGCTTCGCTATGAACGCAATAGCTTGAGGGATACGCGTCGTTCGCTCGGGGAGTTGAGATATAATCAGCTTGATAAGCTTGAGTGCAGATTGGGTTCGGTCGAAAGGAGATAACGGGCGGTGAGAGACCAAGGTGAGAGGTGGGTGTTAGTGCTGCGTTTTAGCCTATAGGGCAATATAAGCATTATAGGCATTACGAGACATTCCACGGCGCTGGCACTGTGGACAATGTCATTGTTAGTTTGAACATTGAGGAATAATGAGCATTGAGGACGCTGCTTTGACAGCGTGTGGAGGCCATTGTGCTGGGATGTGGGGCGGCTATGGTGGCATCGTTGGCGGGGATAGAGAGAAAGTAAGAAGAGGATTGGGTGGTGTAGACATCGAGAGGCGGAGGATGGAGGCGTTGGACTTGCGGACGTTGGACTTGGAGGCTGCGAGTGGACGTTGGCGTGAGGGATCACGTAATAGGCGCTGGTGGGATGGATTGAGCGATGGCTGAGAAGGTTATTTGCGGGGATAGGAGCTTCGTCGTTGGTCCATTTATGTTTCAATTTAGTCAGGAAGTTTATTTCACGAGTTTTAGTGGGTAATTCTAACCCCGCGTCGCCGGTATTTCACAGACATTAATACCGGTTAGGAGTTCTGATAGCGATACTAAAGAAATATTATCTGGAGGGTAGAAAATTGCTTGTGGGTGGAATGAATGCATTATCGTAATTTATTGAAACGTAAGTTGAGCGCAGCCTTCGTATAAGCACCGGGGAATAATTAGAAATCAACACCGGACATTATTGATTAATAGTCTTATGTACGCTGGATGTTGGACGAGAACAATCGGATCCGAGAGTGCACCGGAATGGGAAGTTTGAATAAATGGCGTATTTACGCACCCTGGGGCTCGAGACTCGAGCTCAGCCTTCAGTTTCATCTTCGAACGATCTAGTCTCGTCACGGTTCCCAGACGTCCTTTGACCGATGTCCTAATATGGGAGGTTGATCTGCGCATATCGTAAATAGAACGCAGTTTAATACAGATGACCCACAAGATAAGATGGGAGAATAAGATGATATTACTAGCTAAAATCAAGGCTTATATATACTATGATAATGCGAGTCATTATAGGATTCTGATAAGTTCCCAAAAGTCAGTTATGAGTCATAAATATATTCTAATCGATTCCAGCGAATACTAACAATCACTATAATATTCCAACCCTTTCAAACCCGGATCACCTCAGGACACTCTAAGCTGCAGCAAGGGGACAGAACAACTAGGTACGAAATTACGAACGCTCATCTCTGTGTAAGAAGTGTGTTAGGTCCACGTTTATCGATTTCATAGGATGCAGACGTGTATATAAAATGTCGCGATAACGCACACGCTCGGCCTCAGGACCTAGTTCCCACAAATCTCCAGCATGGCTCTGCGCACTACAGCTGGTCGTTGGCTCACAGGTAGATAGTCGTGAATCCAGGACTATTTATTGAGAGCGCTGGTTACCATCTGGCCAAATTATCTTGTTGGAGTGCTACGCATCGAATCGTATTTAGAGGTTTGTGGGATGATGATTTAGACGCAGAACCCAATAAATCAACTCATACTGTACATCCATTTGTATTACAATACATAGTAATATATCGTGTCGTATCGCATCGCATCGCATCATCTACCCCATTTCTTGATCTCGAGGTATCGTAAAGGAGGGAAGATGACCGCCGCAAAGGCAGCTGCGAACTCGAACCCGAGGTCGCCGCCGAAAGGACCAAGTTTCGCTGCGACGGGGCCGACGTACCATACTTGCGCCATGCCGATGACTATTCCTGCGACGGCACAGCAGCTTGCGAAGCTAGATAAGAAGGAACGTTAAATGATGTCGAGAAAATGGGGAAGAAGACCTACATTGCTGCGAGGCCGACAGGGAGCCTAGAGAGATTCAAGTTAGAAGTGAAGAGCTTGTGATGGATGCAGCAGGCACGTACTCGCTGGGTGTATCATATACTCTATAGTCATATCCTCTTAGCATACCGCCCTTTCGTCTGAAAAATATATGTTCCTCGAAGACGATCACGATCCAGAAAGCGACCCAGTATCCGAGCTATTAGGATTGTAAGTAGTTAGCTAAGATACGCAATTGGAAACGCACAATGGATAAAAAGTTGGTGAGGACGGCGCTGAAATGTTCGCGTCCTACGACGCCGGCGATGGTGTAGATGACGAAGGCGAGGACAGTGAAGAATGCACGGGGAACCTTGCGGAAGGGAGGAATGAGGGATTGCATCGAGAGGCCGGCGGAATACGTGTTTGGAACTGTTGTAAGATTAGTTAGTAATAAGTGCTATGAATGAATCTCGAGTACGCACTGTTATTTCCAACTACGGATAATGCCATCAGGACGAGAATGAAATCGCCTCCTCCTCCCCATGGTTCGAAGACTGCGTTATTCATTAGATCGACTCTGCGCTTCGGGGGAAGTGCTACGGCACCTTTTTGTAATACACCAGCAGCATCGCCGCTTTCATACGCCGCGGCATATTTCGGCACAGTAACCAATGCAGCACCCAAGATGCCAACGAAGAAAACGGGAAGCAAAACGCCGAAGAACGTGAGCCAAAATATTTTCACTTTTGAGGTGTTTGCTGGGAGACGGCAGTTGAAATCGGCGGCGCTATAGGAGCCATATTAGGATGGATAAAAATAAATAAGGAGAAATACGAACACAGGGGCCCAGCCAGATGATGAAGCGAACATGATACCGCCGAAACTGAGGACGTCTGCGGCGCGGAGGTGTCCTGCAGGATCTTCGAGCGGTTTTTGGAGGGAGAGGTTGAAGCCTGGGACGATATGTTGATTCATTTTTGTAGCAGGATATTGGGATTTACGTACCTGCGTGACCGCCAATTCCCCAGATCATCAAGAAGATTGTTATCGTTACTATCCACGCGTAGCGTTCGTAATGGTGGAGGAACTGGATAAAGAGTTAGGTCGTGTGTGAGGAAGGGATGCGGGACTGACATCATAGCTGCAGGGAAGGAAATGTTAACGTTGGAAGTGAGTTCAGAGGATTATATGACGCACCCAATAAAGCAAATTAAGACCGAGATAACACTGAAAATAAATTAGTGAGTTTATTCGGTAACAAATAAAACAAAATAAATTCGCACCCAATAATTATCACACCAACGACCAAAGGCATCTTCGTATTGATATTATGCAGCACTTGCCCAGCCAGAATGACAGCAATGACAGCGAATCCAAGCTACCTGTCATGAGACACGCGTGTAGCCGACGTTAGATTAAGGGCATACCTGCGTCAGGACATTCAACAGCGCAATTATCGCACCACCCCAATATCCGAAGGAGTACCGGGTGATCACCATCGTGCGCATGCCGAAGCGAGGACCAAGTGTGGCGATGAACGCAACGCAAAAGCAGCCGCTGTGTGACGATTGTGTTAATGGGTAATAACTATTGATAGACGATGAGAACGCACATGATAAGGAATCCCAACATGGAGGCGACCGTGTGTGCGAAGGTGAGCGTGAAGATTTGTTGGCCTAGCATGCCGAGGGGGATGGT
The DNA here is from genome assembly GCA_000827215.1 of Sphaerobolus stellatus SS14. Taxonomy (NCBI): domain Eukaryota; kingdom Fungi; phylum Basidiomycota; class Agaricomycetes; order Geastrales; family Sphaerobolaceae; genus Sphaerobolus; species Sphaerobolus stellatus. Next base: position 464,089 of record KN837141.1, on the reverse strand, counting down.
GGTGAGGACGATGTTTACTCTGAGGGATGTTAGAGGGCGTTGTAAAGAAGATGAATGTTACGTACGAGAACCACAATAAAAGCAAGCCGATACTGTGTTTGCTCTCCCTCTCGTTCTCCGGCACGCGTTCGATCCCTCGGGCTTCGACTGCAGTACATTTTCAGCATTGTCGACTGGGCCAATGGAAATTTAAAGACTCACCGCCAGCAGCGAACATCCATCCCAACCCATACCGTTCGAAACGACGCCGGATCTGGTTCTCATCCTCCGCTGCAAGGTCCGCATGCGCATCCCCAGACTCGACGTCCACCTCGCTCGTCCTCAGCTCCTTTTCGTGCCCGTGCTCCTGCTTCTCGACGTACGCGTCGCTCATCGTTGGGGTAATGGGTGGAGACAGAGGTGCGTGCGATGCGATAAGGCTGGCTGGTTTGGTGTCTGGTCAGCAGCTATATATAAATCCAGGGCCGATTTTGAAGGGTCCACGATGGGATTAGAAGCGATGGGATGGCTCCATGTGGTGACGCTTGCTGGATTGGAAGCTTCGTTTTTAAGCGGATGTCCGGGTGGGGAAACCCCTATTAATAACTGCGGAAGGGACCTAGGCTCGTCGACGAATGGAAAACATGCTGTACAATTGCTCCAATAGCACTGTTGATCCGGCGGGCACCTGAAGATATAAATAAGCATGCAGATAGCGGAAGGAAAATACTTTCGCTGTCATCAGCCCGGATCTCGCAGAGAGACCATACCGGAATTAAGAAAAAGAAAATCATATTTCACGCAGCCTAATATACAGAGAGTCGTGAGATTGTCGCAAAAATCATAAACGCCAAGTTCAGCCCTGAAAATACATTTTCATGTTGTTAAACCTCGCCGACTTTATAAGATTTTACCAGGTTTATGACTTAGAGTATATTTGACAATGTTTTATTATGCCTAACAGCCTGTCAAACATTTTAATACAAAAAAATGAGTAAAAATCATTGTTCACCTCATAGATATCTTTGGAGCTTATTTTCGTTAATCAAACCTGGTAAAATAAACACAGCAAATGATATTTTATTCAGTATAGTATGTACAGAGCAGCAGCAGCAGTAGTAGTAAAGATAGGGGTCAAGACTCGGGTCATGCCTATCATGCAAGTCCCCTTGAGACAGTACCAGTTCAACTTCGAGGTGCGTCAAACGAGATTCAAAAGATATACTTACGCATGTCGGATTCTAACGAGTATGCCGCGTCTGCAATACCACGTTGTTTTCAGGTCCACACACTCTTGCAACTCGAACATTGACGGGGAGGATGAGTGAACACGTCTCTTCAGAAGTGGGTGATGGCAGTTCAGGAAAGAGACGACAGCTGTGGAGCCATGGAGTTGGTGTGGAGCTTACCCCTTTAATTTTACTAGACTAACTCTGACCGTTTCCCAACGATATTTCAATTGGTTTTAAACATACTACCTGCACAAGCATCCTCTGTTCCAGCGGAGTGTGCATTTTCATCAGCTGCAGAGACTGATACTAAACAGAGAAGCCGCATCTCACTGAATCTCATGGAAGAACTGCAAATATTTAAACATATGATCATCTGAGAGGATATTGACCTCACAGAGAAGTGCAGCTGCATGGAAGAAGATCTGGAGTGTGATAATGCTTTCCAGGATATGGTTGAGAAATGGGCTGTTGATGATATTGCTAGTGATTCAGATGAAGAATGGGTGGATGACCTGGGGATTGAGTATTCTGAGGACAGCGATTAGTGAAACAGACTGGGAGACTGACACTTATTATAATAGATTAGGCACTGAGTATTGAGCTCATAATTGTTACTTATTGTTGAAATTATAATCACATTGAAGTATATTCTGTACTCTAATTGATTATGGATTTCGCCTCCTCATCCATCGTCTTGAAACCTCCGATTTTGCAGCCCTTGCTATTGAAGTACAAAATGGTTATACAGTACAATATGTCATAACGTATATGGTAATAATGTATAATTGTCATAATGTATCAGATTTTGCTCCTTCCTGAGTATGTTAGCAGGAAGCCCTGTATAATGTATAGGTCTCGGCACTGAATTATACATTATCGGATAGTGTCAGGGGATGACCATAAATTTCTGCCCGGGATTATTTTTAACACCAATAATCACCAGGAAACATTTCCGCCCGGAAACCGTCAACCCTCATTTCCACTCAGATTTCCCCAGCAACATTGTAAGGGCGTTACACACCCTACACGGTGATTATGTCAGCAGAAATTATATTCGAAGATAGGTTTTTTTTTTATGCTTGTCATTTATTTCTATACACATATATGCGCTCCTTGATTATTCCTTTCTATTACCTTTGTTCCACGGCCTTTGTTTCCATTTTATTCCAATGCATATATGCGCCGCCGGCTTGTTCCCTTATGACTATTTCGCTTTATCCTTTATTTTCTTGTCTCCGGCCTTTGTTTCGACTTTTCCTTGTCCTTTATTTCCTTTATTTCCTTTGATTCTATTTTCCTGCCACATACAGCCACTTCTATTTACATGTATATTTCTTTATGCCTCATTTTCCTTTGTCGCGATTATCTCCGTTGTGTCTATTTTTATATCTTTCATTTCTCCCACGGCCTTTGTTCTGTTCCACATCCGTCGAGCCTCAATAATTAGTATAAAACACACTTGTATCTTCGTTTAAAAAGATCATCACATCTCTTCTCACTCTAAAACTTGCCTTTTCTGTCTCACTCTCAGCTCACTGCAAATAAAACAACAACTTGTATTATTTGCTAAGTGATCTACTCTATTTTCTCTTACCTTCGTCTGTGTGTATACACTGCGAGTACTTACAACATATTCACCGACTTCTGTGGCCAGAGAGTGGGAGGCTAGGCTGGAGACAGTGGGCTCTGCATGGAAAGGAGCCGTGCAGATTTAGGGACAGGAGCAGTTAGTACAGGGTCGTCTGCATGGGTTACTTTTCCTTTTCATCTTAGCACCATCATTGTATTTTCTCTTATCTTGATTGTGCCTGTCCCATTTCCTATTTATTGGGCTCACTCTAGTAGAGGCAATCCAAGACTTTCTCTTTGGATTTCCCCTCTACTAGGTGAGACTCCCTTCACGTGTATTATTTGTTTATTTATATATCTTTGGATTTCCCCTCTACTAGCTTGGCATGACGTCCGCCTGGCTCTGAGGGTTGCCCTTACAGCAGAAAGTCTTCCGTTAGGAACCAGACTCCGGAAGCAATCACCAACATTCCCACATTCGGCCTCACAGACGAGAGCACAGACACGAGTGTGGTGACTGCCCCAGAGTCCTCTTCCCAGCAGCCCGTTGGAATTCCGCTTGGAGATCTGCCAGCCATGATTACAGAGGCAGACTGCTTGAATGCCTTAGAGTTATCCTTGACAGAAGAATGAGTGAAGACTGACCGGATTGAGAATCAATTGAACAGACTACTAGCACTCTTAGACCCCACAGGGAAGAATGCTGAACCGGCTCCACCCAGGGAGGCACCATCCGTACAGGCTATGGACAAAGATACCCCGTCGGAAATGAACACAGGTAGAGGTTTTCAAATGAGGCCCTCTAAGTCATCGGACTTTGACAGCAACCGAGCGAAAGGGCAATCATTCCTCAACTCCTGCAATCTTTATTTTTCGATTGCCGGATGCGCCTTCCACAACAAGTATGCTCGTATTAGTTGGGCATTAACGTTTTTCAAGTCTGGTCAAGCAGCCAGTTTTGCCAACCGAATTCTCAGGACCCAGGCTAGCACCCAAGCACCATATTTTGCTGATTGGAAAGCCTTTGAGGCAGAATTCAAAAAGTGATTCATGCTGCAAAACAAGCAGGTCACCACCATCACCCAACTGGAAGGCACCACATGGTACCAAGGCACAGACTCGGTGGATGACTATGTAGACAAATTAAGAGAACTAGTTTTCCACTCGGGATATGTCGATGAAGCTAACCTGGTAGTCAAATTCAAGAAAGGACTCAACAAATCCTTGCGGACCACTGTAGCGATGGCAGACCCCGTCCTGGCCTTTGATGACTTAGAAGCCTGGATTGAAGCAGCTCAAAGGGTTGCAGACACCAGAGAAACTAGCAAGGTGTTCGAGGAGAATATCTGCACAGTGGAAAAGCCAATGTCATCCAGCATCAAACCCCTCTCGGTAGTCCCAAGAGTGTTGCTGACCGCCCCACCAGTAAGGACCTTTAATTACCAGGCCTGCCTGCCCATTAATTTACCTGTGATCAATTCCTGGCCAGAAACTAATAAGGCTCGGGACAGCCCTGTGCCCATGGATGTGGACAGGACCTGCAGGAAGGCCAGCATATCAAACATTGTATGCAGACACTGTGGCAAGACAGGCCATATTTCTAGGTTCTGGTTCTGTGACACCACCTTTGACATCCGGAGCCTGACAGTTGAAGAGAAGGAGGAACTTCTCTATGGCCTTATGGCTGACCTTGTTATGTCTGACACCTCTGTGGCAGAGCCAGCCGGCGAAGAGGAAGTTATTCCTGAGCAGGAGGATTTTGCGAAGCACGATGAGTGAACACTGCGCCCTTGTTGCCTGTACATAATCATTTTTCAATATTGAATAGTGAATCGACCATTACTCAATTCCCTCAGTCTGAAAAACCATTACAAGTCGCATTACACCCACCAGATCCCAGACAGCTTAAGACCCCTTTTACCGCTGACCTGCATGGGAGAAACACCTGCCAACCAAATACGTTTTGGCTGCCACCCCAAGTTCAAAATTCTTGTCACTCAAGGTCTCCATCCAAACGACTGATACAGGTGAAGTTTTTGCCACGCCTGCATTAGTTGACTGTGGAGCAACCAGACAATTCATGGACACTGAATTCGTCCGTTGGAATCGACTCACCACTTGCCAGCTCGCCCGTGTGATTCCGGTGTTTAATGTAGATGGTACCAGAAATGATGTCGGCTCAGTCACTGAAATTGTAGACACAGTACTACACTATAATGACCACACTGAACAGACTTCCTTTGCAGTCACTAATCTGGGAAAACAAGATATCATATTGGGTTTCACTTGGCTTGAAGAACACAATCCCGAAATTGATTGGCAAACCAAGGAAGTCAAGATGAGTTGATGCCCAGACAAGTGCCTCACCTGCTGCATGGAAATCTGCAAGGAAGCTTCTGCCTGGTGACACAAAAAAAAGGTAGAAGTATGACACCTTCTGAAGTGCCGCGTGGGTCCGCACCCTACCATTGTAGAAGAGGCAGAGGAAGAAGATGAATCCAAAGTCAAGGATGACTCATTATCAGACACAGATGATGAGGAGGACCCTGTTGCGCCAGAGGACAGATTTGAAGAATGCGACCGGCTGTTCTACATTAACCTCCCTTCAGAAGCTGAAATTATTTGAGCGACCCAAACAGTATCATCCAGATTAGCAGAAGCCCATAGCAAAAATACCAAGGCCAAAACCAATATACCTGAGTACCTAAGGGAGTTTGAAGATGTTTTCTCCACGAAGTCATTTGACTCCCTACCACACAAAAAAATATGGGACCATGCTATTGAACTGATTCCAGATGCCAAACCAAAGAATATGAAGGTGTACCCTCTTTCCCCTGCGGAACAAGCCCAACTGGATGATTTCCTACAGGAAAATCTAGATTTGGGCCAGATCTGGCCTTCCAAATCGCCTATGGCATCACCAGTTTTCTTTATTAAGAAAAAAGATGGAACCTTGCGGCTGGTACAAGACTATAGAGTGTTGAATGGTATGACTATAAAAACTTGTTATCCTATTCCATTGATATCTGAACTGGTCAACCAACTCCACAGAGCAAAGTACTTCACCAAATTGGACATCTGGTGGGGTTATAATAATGTACACATTAAGAAGGGAGATGAGTGGAAAGCAGCCTTCCAGTTGAATCGAGGCCTGTTTGAACCACTAGTGATATTTTTCGGACTTTGCAACAGCCCGGCGACGTTTCAAACTATGATGAATGACATTTTCCATGACCTCATAATGGAAGGTGTGGTATGCATCTATATTGATGACATTCTTATCTTTACCAAGACCATCATGGAGCACCAGCGGGTAACCAAACTGGTACTCCAACAACTGAAGGAACACAAACTCTACCTCAAGCCAGAGAAGTGCGAATTCGAGCGGATGCAAATTGAGTACCTGGGCTTGATCATCTCGGAAGGCCGAGTGGAAATGGACCCAGTCAAGGTAGCAGCTGTCACTGAGTGGCCAAAGCCAGATGGAAAACGCGGAGTACAATTGTTTGTTGGTTTTGTAAATTTTTATAGATGTTTCATCAAGGACTTCTCTCATCATGCTCGACCACTATTTGATTTAACCAAGAAGGACATCAAATGGAGGTGGGGCTGCATGGAACAAGACACCTTTGACAAGCTCAAGGAACTGATCATGACTGCACCCATCCTTATATTGCCTAGTGATTCAACACCCTACCGGCTGGAAGCAGACTCGTCAGACTCTGTGACTGGAGCCACACTGTCTCAACTCTTGGAAGTGGACAGAAAATGGCACCCAGTTCCATTTATGTCCAAAAGTCTGAGCCCAGTGGAACGCAACTACGAGATACATGACAAGGAGATGCTAGCTATCATTCAGGCATTGGATGAATGCGACATTTCCTTGAGGGGGCTCAACACAAATTCAAGATCTGGACAGATCACAAAAACCTGCAGCACTTCATGATGTCAAAGAGCTTGAACAGGCGTCAGGCAAGGTGGTTGTTATTCCTATCGTGTTTTGACTTCACACTTCACCATAAACCTGGCCGGACCATGGGGAAGACGGACGCACTCTCCTGCTGGGAAGATCATGGGTCTGGCAATATAGACAATAAGGACATTACGTTGCTCCCGCCGAAATGTTTACAATAAGGGCTTTGGAAGGGGTTACAGTGGTCGGAGAGGAATGCGAGGTGATGAGAGACATTAGGAGAGGATTGAAGGATGGGGAATTAGAGGAGGCAGTGAAGACAATAAGGACATTATGTTGCTCCCACTGGAAATGTTTACCTTTGGAAGGGGTTACAGTGGTCAGAGAGGAACGTGAGGTGATGAGAGATATTAGGAGAGGATTGAAGGATGGGGAATTAGAGGAGGCAGTGATGAAAGTGGTAGAGGAGCTGAAGAAGAGTAACCTCAAGTCAGTCCACTCAGCAGAGTCGTCGAAAACCGACAGATTATTACTGTTCAGAGGAAATTCTACGTGCTGCTAGATCCTGAGCTACACAGACAGATTGTGTTCCAACATCATGATACTAGCATAGGGGGCCATGCGGGACATTGGAAGTCACTGGAGTTGGTCACTCGCAATTACTGGTGGCCACAAATGTTTAGATATATCGGTCAGTATGTCAAGATTTGCAACCTATGCCTTAGAACCAAAATCCAATGATGGGCTCTGATTGGTGAACTGGAGCCCCTTCTGGTTCCTGAGGCCAGATGGGACACTGTCAGTGTAGACTTCATTGTAGAGCTTCCGGATGTGCATGGGGCCAATGTAATTGTGAATGTAGTGGACTTAGTGAGTAAATGTGCTCACTTTATCACCACCAATACTACAATCACAGCACTCGGTGCCACACAGCTCTATCTCAACCACGTCTGGAAACTGCATGGACTGCCCAAGCAAGTCGTTTTGGATCGGGGCCCACAGTTTGTTGCAGAATTCACAAGGGAGCTGTACTGCATGCTAGGCATCAAACTTGCAGCTACCATGGCCTACCATCCGCAAGCGGACGGACAGACCAAACAGGTCAATGAAGAGTTGGAACAGTACTTGAGACTGTTTGTGAATCAATGACAAGATGACTTGGATGAGCTACTCCCCATAGCAGAATTCCAATACAACAACCATGTCCATTCATCTACTCAACAGACACCATTTATGTTGGATTCCGGGCGGAACCCACATATGGGCTTTGAACCCCAACAACCTGCATCTAGACTAGAGACAGTCAACGAATTCAAAGACCGCATGCAGGAATCACTGGAAGAAGCAAAAGCAGCCCTTACCAAGGCAAAGGATGACATGCCACGCTACTACAACCGCTGGAGGACACCCCTGTCAGAATATCAGATAAAAGACAAGGTCTATCTAGACTCCAGTGACATCAAGACTACCTGACTGTCCCAAAAGCTCAGCCATCATTACCTAGGGCCATACAAGATTGTTGGGAAAGGTGGTCGGCACACCTATAAGCTTGAACTCCCGCCTTCCATGAAACATATTCACCCTGTCTTGAATGTAGTGAAGCTTTTACAAGCCCCCAATGACCCAATTCCCGGACAGAAAACTGATCCACCTCCCCTGCTGGAATTAGTCGACGGTGAAGAACACTATGAGGTTGAAAAGGTGTTGGACAGTAGACTGTTCTGCAACCGCCTGGAGTACTTGGTCAAATGGAAAGGGTATGGGTATGAGGAGAATTCATGGGTAGCCAAACGGGACATGGCTGCAAAAGATTTGATCACACAATTTCACCTTAGGCACCCTAATGCTCCCCGTCAGATCTGCACTAATGCTTTCAATTCACTGGATTTCCGACAGGTCAGACAAGTTCACCATACATTGAGGATGCCGTATTCTAGAGGGGGGGTGATGTCAGGGGATGACCATAAATTTCCACCCGGGATTATTTTCAACAACAATAATCACCAGGAAACATTTTCATCCGGAAACTGTCAACCCACATGTTTCAGAATTGTTTGAATATAAGGGCCTTGAGAAATTTTCAAAGTTCCCTTCTCCTGGTCTCTATCAATTTTAATCCCAAGGATTTTCTGGATTGGACCAAAGTCCGTCATTTGATATAAACTCTTGAAGTTATTCTTCATTTCCTCCATCGCTTTCTTGGAGTCTGAGAATAGAGCCATGTCATCTACATAAATAATTGCCATTTTTATCGATTTTTCTTCCATCTTGATGAAGATACATTCATCAGCTTGACTTTGTTTGTATCCCAAGCCTAAAAGTTCGCTTCTAAGCTTAGAATTCCATTGTCTTCCAGCTTGTTTGAGTCCATAGAGTGCTCTATTTAATTTTAAGACCTTGTTGGGGGTATCTTCAAATCCAGGAGGCTGTCTCATATAAATTTCTTCCTCCAATTTGGCATTAAGGTAAGCTCCTTTGACATCCATCATTTCTATTTCCCAGTCAAATTGATTCCCAATTGATAGAAGTGTTCTGAGAGAATCAAATCTTGCTACTGGGGATGTGATATCATAATAATCCATCCCTGGCTGTTGGGTGAATCCCTGGGCTACTAGCCTCGCTTTTGCCTTCTGAAAATTACCATTTTCATCGCTTTTGCTAGCATATACCCATCTACAACCTATGGGCTCTCTTCCTTCTGGTAAGTCCACCAGAGTCCAAGTTCCAATCCGGTGGTGTTGTTCTATTTCAGTAACCATGGCTTCCATCCAGATTGGGAAGTCTGTTCACTTCTGTGCCTGAATAAATGTGTCCGGTGGACTGATGGAGGAGTTGACCTCATCATTGCCTTTTCTGTCGAGAATCTCTCCGAGAGTCAGGGTTGTTTATTAACTTGTAATCTGGGGCTGGTCGTTTTGCTGCTAGTCTATTACTCTGTCTTGTAGAATGACTTTCTGTTTCTGATGGCACTTCTGACTCTATTCCTGTTCCTGGGGCTCCAAAATCCTGTTGCTCACTGTGTGATGGCAAAGATGGGAGTGGTATATGCTCCCCCTGAGCTGAATTCTCCCCCTCGAGAGGCAGGATAATTTCTTCTCCTTCCTCTTCTGGAATTGGGTATAGTTTAGTGTCATTTGAGTCAGATGTAATGTTCCTTGAGTGTTGGACCTTCCCTCTTTTGGTGTTATAATATTTCCAAGACTTTGAGAATTCAGAAACACCAATAAATAAATGTTGCTCCGCTTTGGGCTGTAATTTTGTGCACCGTTCATCTGGAACCATTATCCAACATTTTTGACCAAATTCTTCGAGCCTGGAAACATTTGGTTTCTTTTCAAAAAGTACCTCAAACGATGTTGTATTAGTTCCAAGTGCTTGGGCCGGTGTTCTGTTCTTGATATAATTAGTGTACGCCACAGCTTCGGGCCAGAGCTTCTTTGGGATATTTTTAGCGAACATCATGGCTCTCGTGTGCTCAAGAAGTGTTCGGTTGAGTCGCTCTGCAATCCCAATTTGGCTTGCTGAATAGGGAGCTGATGACTCCATTATAATTCCATTGTTATCACAGAAGCTTTTGAAGGACGAATTGAAGTATTCCTTTCCATTGTCAGTTCGGATCCTCTTGATTTGGTGTCTGGTTTGGGTTTCAATAAATGCCTTGTAATTTTGAAAATTCTCAAGGGCATTATTCTTGTGGTGTCCAAAATAAACCACTGTGTACCGAGATTTGAGATTTGTGAAGGACATATAATATTTCTCCCGCCCTGGGCCTTCTGTGTTAGCCGGTCCCCAAATATCAGATGTCACAATCTCCCCAATTTGGAGATCTTGATGTGTCGCCTCCTTCGGAAATGGTAAGACATGCTGCTTGCCTTGTATGCAAGCAGCACACTGAGAAGGTGACTCTCCTTCATCTACATCCATGCCATTTACTAAATTATTTTTCTTCAGCAGTTTCACTGCACTCATTCCAATATGGCCTAATATTCTATGCCATTTATCCCAAGTGCGTCCTTTTGTGACTGCTGTGAAATCCGGAATGCTGTTCCTAGTAACTCGTGCCTTCATTTGGAACATGCGACCAATCCACTTGCCTTCTGCAAATGTGACTCCATTGCAGGATCTAAATTTGACTCCATTTGTGTCAAAAATAGCAGTGTGTCCTTTCTCAGCCAACCTCCCAATGCTGATAATATTATTGGGAGCTTCCGGGGCATGCTTTACATCTTTTAGTAGCAACTTGAAGGTCTTTCCTTTGACTTGGAACTCTATAGGGACCGATCCTTGGCCTTGGGTGTATAATACTGTTCCAGGAGCAATGCCTGAAATTTCAGACTTCTGGACAGTATAATCAATAAAATTATTCTATTTCAAGCTATATGCGTCGTTGAGGCTGTATCTGATAGCCATTCCGATGCCGAGATCGTCGTGTCACTGTCACGTGTCACAAACGCAAGATCGTCATTCTTCAATTGATTTTCTATGGCCTGTTTGGTCTCCTCTCTTTTCTTCTGCTTGGTCTTGTACCAATCCGGGGCTTGGCTTTCCTTGCCTCTCCCTTTGTCCCAGCAGTCCTTCTGGTAGTGACCCTTTTTCCCACAGTTCCTACATTTTCCGGTCACTGCTCTTCTGGGTCTAAATTTAGAACCCTTCTTCTTTTGTTTATGTGCCTTGAGTGCCGTCTGATGCTCTATTTCCGATTTTCTGGTTTTATCCTCAGCCAATATTCTTGAGATAAGAAGATCAGAAGTCATTTGCAGCATTGATGTGTGAATTGCCGTGACAAATGTCCTCCAAGATGATGGTAATGATGTGAGGATTGTAGAGCAAAAGTCTGAATCTGAAATATTTTCCTGTCGGCACTGAAGGCTTTGGTGCATCTCCTTAAGCATGCAGAGATGTTCACCAATATCCGTGTCCTCATCAGCGAAGGTTCGGAAGAAATAACACTGTAAATTAGTTACATTAAGTGTATCCTTCCCTTCGAAAATATTCATCAGGGTCTTCCATAATTGTGGGGCTGTTTTTATTCCATCCGCATATATGAGATACTCATCACTGATTTGCAGTGATATAGTTGCAAATGCCCTCCTATCCATTCTATTCCAATCCACAATCACCCGTTGTTCCTCCTGTGTTGGGTGCTCCCCATTGGCTGGTATTGGCCGCATGCTCGGCGTTGATACGTGATCCCAAAGGTCTTCATATTCAAGAACCCATTGGATCTTCTGTCACCACGCATTCCAGTTTTCTTTGGTGAGTGGCTCGACCTTGTAGATTTGATTAGTTGATGACGACATTGTTGACGGTTGTTGTTTGATTGTGTGTGATAGAAGTGTTACTCGAGATGGTAATTGATATTTTTAGTTATGGCCAGCCCCCATAACCTATTGTCGAAGGTGGATTAGAAGTGGTTTTTAAAATATAATTGATTCTTAGCTGGGGGCTACTCCCCCTGCCTTATATACCTTGTAACTACATTTTCTAAGAACTACCTAGAATGTACTATATAATACCGGAATAATATTTAAGTCCAATTATAAATCAATCTAGCAGCTTCGAGTTACTGCTCCTATATGCGCCACATATCTCGTGGGCGCCAATTAATCCCAACAATTTCCCCTCTACTAGGTGAGACTCCCTTCACATGTATTATTCGTTTATCTATATATCTTTGGATTTCCCCATTCAGTATAGGTGTTTTGGTAGTTTTCTACTGCTGAATAATTCTGAATTAAATCCCTTGTGTCAATCACAACAGGTGTAACCAATCCTAATTTTTCTGGATTTTTCTAGTGCGTTCTAGCCATCTTTTGTGTCCTCACTGAGCATCCTCATACACCATCCTCCTTCCAGCATGCCACCTGATTGCACCTCTGCTGAGCCCAAGTGTAAATCATGCACTTGGGAGTCTCCTGTTAACCATAAACCAAGAACCAAAAAAAAAAAAGAGAACACTGATGAGGACAAGGAGGATGAGGAGGCATTGCAGGTAGGGAATGCCATCAAGTATTATGGAGCATGCATGCCTCAAGTATGCTCAATCAAACTCATCTCTTAATTTGATGCAGCAGCTACACATGTTCCATAGTCATTTGAGGGTGACAGCAATGCAGACTGTCAAACAAACAAAGTTGGATTGCTTTGACCAGATTGATGTACTGCCCAACGTGGTTTTCCCGAGGAATGCCAAGCCATCAACCTTACTGACAGTGCAAGGGGATTGGTTAAAGAATCATGTAAAGAAACTGCTTGACTCTGGAGTCATCATGGTTACATTGTATGCTATATTTATGTATCCTACATAATTTAACCACCCAGTCCCTCAAAAGCTGTGTTCTCGCCACCTCCACAACTGCCATCTTGTTACATCCTGATATGGAATACACCTGGTAAGCCGCATGGAAGTATATCAACATATCTGGTCGGAAACGCCAATGACTTGTACTGAAGGGACTTGGCTTCAACTTATGTGTTGCGCCCTGCAGAGTCGTAGGTTGTCCCTACTTCAGAGTTCAAGAGTAAGAGGTGAGGTCAGAGCCGGACAGGAAGGGAGACCCAAGCAGAGAAACAGACAAGAGAAGAGTTAACAGAGAATATGAGATTCGATTTCTGACTGAGTAAAAGTAGATACAAATGAGTGTATTTAAATATAAATAACCGAGTGGAAAAACATTGGATAAAAAGATAATCAAAGATGAATCATAAAAATATAATTGGCGTGATAATACACCGTGCGAAGCTGGTGGGAAAATAACATAAATAATGAAGGGTCAAATAATCAGCTGAATGATAGGCAAGAAAGAGCACATGGTGCAAAAGATAAAACAGATAAGAAAGATAAAAGAAATCCGGTCAGAAAACAAAAGGTTGAGTCAACAAGAAAATAGTAAGAGTGAAAGCCACACAGGGAAAGTAAGCCGCGCTGAAAAGAGTCTGAATGAACGAATACAAAGTGAATGAATCAAATGAATAGAACATGGATAGAAAATAATATATGAATAGAAGCCGGTCAGATCAATACTTGACAGTGCCCCCCCGTTAAGGACGAACCCATGAGGACGTTACTAAAATTTGTTGAAACAAATTCTTGAAACGTGTAAAGGTTTAGCCGAGTCTGGCATGTGAAGTTTCTGGTTGTCCAAAAGGTATAAGTACCGGTGGGTCTTGAATATCGTGTACTTCAAAATTTTACCCCACAAAACTAGTCATGACCGACGTCCCAATCCCTGCCCATATCCTTGCCTGGAAGGCCTCGACCGACGTCATCCGGATGGGAGAAATTCCATCCGCAGATCCCAGGAGAACCGTGCGAGGCTTTGTCCCTGACAAGAAATTTGATGCGCCAGCACCCATGTTGGCCTTCGACGACCCATATGAGGATGATGAGGATCGCCTCAACAAAGTAAGTTTTTGATTTTGCCGCACGGATTTCGTGTCTGATTTTCATATAGGTCAAAAAATATTGGAGGGCGCGTGACAAGGAGAGGATGTTGAGGGAGGCTCATTACAAGGAGCTATTGGATGCTGAGGTGAAGGCCGCCGAGCGGAGGAAGGCTAATGAAAACGCGCGGGCACTGGAGAAGGCTAAGGAGGAAGCAGCCGTGCAGGAAAGGGAGAAGGAGAAAGAGAAGGAAAAGGAGCAAGCCTTGGAAACAGCCACGCGGAATAAGAAGACCGTGGAACTGGAAGACAATGAAGTGGGGCCATCCGGAGTCAACAAGGGCAAGGCTAGAGAAGTGCCCAGGACGCCTAGAAAGGTGACTCCTAGAAAAGTAAGTCAACAATTTTCCGGTCGGCCCTATCTGATTTTGTTTGTAGTCCCAAACTGAAGTCTGGTCGGGATCTGAGGGTGAGGAAGATGAAGAAAAGCCGCAGTGTGTCAATTGCGTGAAGAAGAACATTACTTGTGTGCCACAAGCTGGCAAAAAGGCCTGCATCACCTGTGGCCGGAGGAAGATGAAGTACGAATTCTTCGACAAGTCTTCCTGGGCCGTATTGGATGGGACCAAGCAAGTGGTGGAAGCCGTGCGGGAATTGGCCAGGCTGGAGAGGCGTAGGGATGCTAGCCAGCTTGAGGTAATCTGGCATGATCACCAACGCTATATCATGGAGATAGAGGCCCGGGCGGCAGCAGATTCCTCGGCAGCAGACGCCAGGATGCTTCAACTCTTGGAGTTGAAGTCAAAAGGTATTGAGGTCCCTGAAGACTTGGAAAAGAAGATCCGCGTGAAGCAGGACTTGGTCCAGGCTACTTATAAAGAGCGGCTGAATGACCTTACCAGGCGGATGGATAGCATCCAAAAGCGCACAGCTTGGACCAAGAATGGTCTTCTAAGGCAAAATCCAGAGGTTCCTCCGGCGGCCGCACAAGGGACTAAGAGGAAGGGTGATAATGAAGGGGACCGCGTGGAAGGTAGTAAGAAGAAGAAAAAGAAAAAGGTGGCTGAAGCAGAAGATGAAGAGTCTACAATGCGGTGAGGGGTAGTAGAATCCGGGCGGAATGTAAATAGAATCAATATGTAAAATAGGATAGAGAAAATTGTAAAACTTGAATCATAAAATTGTGAGAACATAAGAACTAAAATTCTGGGCGGAAAATAAAACAGAAAAATGACTTAGCAAAAATAAAAATGAA
>KN837141.1:387555-409981 GCA_000827215.1 Sphaerobolus stellatus SS14 | reverse complement strand
TATCTGTTTTATCTTTGCACCATGTGCTCATTCTCGCTTATCATTCAGCTGATGTATTTGACCCTTCAACATTTACGTTATTTTCTCATTGGCTCTGCACGGTGTATCATCACACCATCATACACCAATTATCTTTTTATGATTCATCTTTGATTATCTTTTTATCCATTGTTTTTCCACTCGGTTAATTATATTTAAATATGCTCAATTGTATCTACTTTTACTCAGTCAGAAATTGAATCTCGTATTATCTGTTAACTCTACTCTTGTCTGTCTTTCCGCTTGGGTTTCGTTCCCACTTGGCTTTACTCTCAACTCTACTTTTGAACTCTGAAGTAGGGACAACCTACGATCGTGCAGGGCGCGACACACAAGTTGAAGCCAAGTCCCTCCAGTACAAGTCGTTGGCGTTTCCGACCGGAAACATTGACTTCCTTCCGTGTGGCTTACCAGGTGTATTCCGGATCAGGACGTAACAAGAAGCTACACCCAATCACCTTCACAGCAAGGCTGAATCACCCAACCGAACAACACTGGCATCTGTTCGTACTGGAACTAGCAGCCACAAAATACACCCTCAAGCAATTTCACAAGTATATCCTAGGAGAGCAAATTATATTGGTAACTGACTGCCAAGCAGTACACGACATGCTACATAATGATTCCCTCCTGCCGCACATATGAGGTGGAAGGAATATATCTTATCACATAACATCATCAATTTTGTTCACATGCCAGGAGCGAGGAACCCCACAGACGGTATCTCAAGGTGGGCGTGCCTATCCCAATAAACAAGCGAACCTCTTGACCCAGGGTGGGAGACTATTGAAGGAATCACCAACAATGTATACCATCACCAAGCAACTTGTCTAACATTCATAGAGCCTGACCCGCACACTATCACACTACTCAAGAAATTCGAAGGCAACCCGAGACTATCTATATTGGACTGGTTAATGAGTCTAACTACAGATGAAACCTTATCAGAGACCGAGAAAGCGGACCTAAGGCACCAAGCCTGCTGATATTTCATCAAACAAGGATTTTAGGCCAGGAGCAATGAAAAAGGTAGAATGCTTAACAAATGGAGATGGATACGCTCGCATGAAGACCTTCCACGAATCCTGTCATTGGGCGAGGGACATATTAATCGGAGAAATGAGAGCAAAGTACGATTGGCCAAAGCTCAACAAGCACGCAACTGAAATCCCATCCACAGGCGTGAGATGCCAGCATTTTGGGCCCAGATTCTTAAACTTCCTCCAGCACCCCATTATCCGCCTGCACCCATTCGACATGATAGCAGCCTTTTACCTCAAGCTACCCCCGGGAAAGGACGGGTACGGTGAAGTCCTAATGATGGTAGACTACATGACATGCTTCGCGTGGGCAAGGAAGCTGAAGAAGCCCGCGGATGGGAAGTTTTCGGCTACAACCATTGCTGAAATATCCTTCCAATACAGAGCACCCGCTTCATTACTCGCAGACAATGGTTCGCACTTCAGCGGCCCCGAGATGACTGCCACTTGCGACTTATACCACGTAACCCACGAATGTTCGCCAGTGTACGCCCCGCACTGCAATGGACTAATTGAGAATGAAAATAAGCTCCTTCTTCATACCTTAGCCTAGCTATGCAATCCCGACTTGTCTTTGACAGCCGAGGTCACAGTAGGTTCAACATGGCCTATCTACTTCTCAAGAGCCATCGAGATTCTCAATGATCGAATCACACCGGTTCTTGGAACATCACCCCGAAGCGTACTATTCGGATCGGTAGACGACACAACGGACCTTGACCAACTGGTCGACATAGACCCCGATGTAGCCCTCCACTTCGAGTTCTGTACCGCCTGTGCCTGTTGCTTCCCCGCCGTCTGTAACGCAGCAAGAGACGGCGGAACATCGAGATGCGAGTTCGTTGTTTGGAAGATCGGGCGGCGTTGACTTGGAGGAGTTGGAGTGTAAGTGCTCATCGTTTCATTACGTCGTGGCTACATCGTATGCTATATTTACGTATCCTAGATAATTTAACCACCCAGTCCCTCAAAAGTTGCGTTCTCGCCGCCTCCACAACCGCCGTCTGCGCAACCGACACTACTACCACCTCCGCAGCAACCACCACCACCACCAACGCCATCGGCGCTGGAAGCTGAGCTAAGGACCCTAGTGGAGAATCAGAAGCAGAATATCAAGTTACTGGTTAGTGATAAGACGAGCTTGACGGCGCAGTTGGAGGGTGTGGAGAAGTTGGAGAGCCTCTATACTCGCTATATAGCCTATATAGCATTTGCTAGGTTTCCTGATGCCTATGTGACTCACACGCTAAAACAAATTGCCTGACGTATGTTTATCTACTGGCTATAGGCTATAATGGGGTGGCAAAGAAGGTAATGCGGACCATATTGTTAAGTTTCAACTGAGGACTGTTTGGAGTCGGCCGACCTATTTATCTATCAGGCCTCCTCGGCTACAAAGGATATCGGCATGAGTATGAATTACTTGCACCGGTATCCTCGACGAGAGCTGCGGCAGGCACAGTTCACCGGAATGTACTAACTGTCCTTAGGCTGAATGCTAGAGACTTTTTATAAAAGTCCCGGCGCTTCTACGGGGCTATATTTCGATATACACTTGGGGTTCCACCTTAGAGCTGGGGCTAACTGGGTCGCTCCAAAGCAACTCTCCACCAGAAGTAGTCGTACAGAAGCGCCGGGTCTTGCAAAAAGTCTTTATTATCATTCATGGTTCTCTGTTCGAGCTCTACTGTTTGATGTGCTGCGCAAGTTCAAGCGGACGCACCATCACAACCTCCTTAGGTGACAAACTCTAAGGCTGTTTCGATTCATGCAAGGTCAGTGTCCATGGCCCAATGGCCTTCAGATTTCTCAGCCACTTCTTTGACTCATATCGTTTATAATGCACTACACGAATTGACAGACGCAACTAACATAACCCTATGGCCATCATCTAGACTCAACGCAAACTGTTGATCTCTTATTAATCAGAGCAGAATAGCTGGCCGTTCTGGCAGCTTTACGTGGCACTCGTTCAGCTTCACTCACGTTATATAATTAAATTGCTGAACTTACTGCCCAATATTATTAGCATCGAAGGGACCGCAGCATAAATCTCCCGTGGGACCTGTAATTCGTAAATACAAATCTAGGGCCGGATTTTTGAAAACTTACATTGACCCGCCTATTTATCCCGAATCGTGGTATGTTCAATGGTGATGCAGAAAAAAAATGGTTTCACTTACAACATTCTTATTACCTGAAAGCACGTTAGATAGACCAATAGCAAAGAAAAGGGTGGGGGCTCTTACATTGATTAATAGGGCCTCCTTGTGGACTGGGTCCTGCGCTGACACAGGCCGCAAGGACGAAAACAACGATAGCGGAAAAGAAGGTAACTTGAACCATGGTCTCGAGATTCGATGAGGACTACCATAGCCTGCCTTCTCTTTTATGCCCTGTCATTGAACCGTCACCCCATTATCATCAGTTGGAGGTTTCCCTGCCTGGCTTCTTTGCACAGCCAGTCAAGCGATTACCAGACCCTTAAGGGCACGGGTCGCACCGTTTCGTCGGTAATTTGCAAAGTAGCCCAACGTTAAAGACGATATTCTTAGAAAATAGACTGCGGTAGCCTTCAAATACAAGCATAGATATTTTGGGATCCAGCTAATCTTTTGTAAAGGGGTCCATCTCAGCGGTGGATGACATCAGAAGGCTAACCTGTGGCTCACAGGACTACCATAGCCGTAACTCCGTTTTAACTAGTGTCAATGACAATTCTCTAGCGAGAGCCGGCTTGATTGAGCTAATAATTCATCGCGCTCGTTTATTGTACTTCCTACTGAGCTATTTGGTTGAACCAACTACAATAATGCCTATCTAATATTTTCCCGTTTCTAACCCAACTACATCATTGAGCATAAACGCAAGTGTAGTAGCTGAACAGCTTTCTCTGGATCGCTAGATAGTTATTTTTCTAATAATATTCCCGCTTCGATCCATGAACTTACCGGGGGTTGTAGTTCAGCGTCAGGTACCACCTAGCCCCACCGTTATATATATATATACTGGTTCCGAAATTTCCGACAGAACTCGAACGAAGGTAGTTCAAATTCTAGTGTAGAGCCGACTGTTACCACTCCAAGCGATATTTGATCGCATCACCAACGCGCCGTATGAGCCGAACCAAGAAGCAGGACGCTTCCCCCAGGTTCTTCCGCATGGATACTACGACTTTACGACTTCGATGCATTCTACAAGGTTTCTATGCATTGTTTAGTTGTGGGAATTTTCTTACCTTAATATTCAAGGCTCCTAAAGCGAATATAACACTTGATGTACTGAAGATATATTGATAAATGAATAGGTAGAAGGGGAGACTCAGACAAGTAGGCAGGCTACAAAGCTTAATTATATATAACATGCATAATACCAGTCCTCAGCGCACTCATGATCGGTGTGTCAGCCAGCTACAACTGGTCACGTTCACGTAATTGTAAGACCAATAAAGAGTGAAATAATAACAAAAACTCATAGAGGAAAAATATAAATATATGGGTAAAAATGGTAAAAACATTAGAGTATATGCATACTACCACGATTCAGTGGCTCATCTATTTAGAGTCGATAAACCTTCTTTCATAGGTTTTAGGATTGTAGATGTATAACTTACACGAATTTTCTAAAGCCTTGTAGATGACCAATGAGTATACTATTTATTTATTTATTCCACTACTAGTAGTTGCCAGTGGTGCTATCCATGAATGATTTTCTTACGTTTTTTTTTTTGGATTCGTTTAACGCCTCATGGTTTAACGACATTGGAACGATCCTCAAGCACTTTCATAACTAGCTGTCCCAATTGTACAACACGGTGAGTCGAGCGAAGAATCAAGAAGGACTTTCATAACTTTATCTAAGTGCACTGGCGGTATTGAGCCTTGGCTCCTCGGGAAGCTATAAACATTGTCAATGGTCACACTCCCAATTGTAAATGATACAGAACATTTAAGCTTATGGAGCTTATAATTACCTTGGCTACTTAGTATAGGAGTCCTCCGGGTCGTACAATACACTATAGTGGCCAGGAGGTGATTTCTAGTAAGGCACTCCTCAACCGATTGCCGAGTGGTAACGATTGACTACAACTCTTGAAATTCATGTCAATTGGAATTGATTTGTTACAGGGAGTACCGCCGGTCCGCCTGGTCAACGTGATATATTCGTATCACATATCACTTAGTAAAAGCTCTTTATGTAGAGGTCGGTAATGCATTCACTAACTTGATTTCTAAACGGAGTTCGGGGATTTCCTTGCCAATTTCACAGACGGATACTCCTAAACACCCGTTACCGGCAAGGAAATTTGCACTCAAGACTCTTCAACGACATCCGGGTGAGGATCATGCGCTGCTATGTTGCTCCCCCTCCATTGAACTTCCAGAAATTCGCCGTCGTTACTTCTTCCCGGCCGCGATAGAAGGCACCTAGACACGACCCGAACAGCCAGTACTGTATTCCTCGAGGGAATAATCCTGGGGAGAAAGGGTGACTTTCTGTAATATTCATTATGGGGTTCATTGAATCCCTATACCAAAGCGGAACTCAAATGGGGACGACAAGAATGTTATTCCGGCACTGGAGCACCCGGCATACATGCGAAGCGTTACAAACACTTTCTCAATGGGTCCCAATATTACATTGACTAGAGATATGAACGGGTATATAAACGTCCTGAGAGAAAAATCAACGAAAGAGCTGCATCAGTAAGTCAGGTGATATTGTCCAGCCCTGTCCAGCGTTTCCTCGTCGTCCCGGATCACGCTGGAACAGCCGGGACCAATTACGCGGTTTAGTGATGCGGAGGCAGAACTCAGTCTCATGCGTGAGGGAAAGAATATTGAAAGATCCTACCTATTCGTGGTTACAACCCTATATTACTCTGGGAGTGAGAAATGTCGCACTGGAGGTTGATGTACGCCCTACTGAAATCGGCTAAGAGGGCAACTCTGCCAACCTAGCTGAAAAGGCGCCAGAAGCATTCAGTGGTCTATTAATCATGTTCTCTCACATTAGAGAAGTACTAGGAACGATGAAGACCATGTATGTAGGCAGGATTAGAGGACAAAAGGCGCGTCGCACCCTCGATTTTGTCACGAGCAACAAGGGCTGGACAGACCGGAATCACTGATAGCCAATCATTCAACGTCCTCAGAGGCAGGGCAGGGATCTGCCCATCCTGATTGGATTTATGCTCAGGATGTAGCCGTAAGGAGGCACAAGGGGAATAGGAATATGTTCAGGCAATGGACGAGTTCCAAGCGAAGTGAAAATGTTCTGTGTAACATGTGATTCGGAACAGGTGATACTCAGGCGGTTCTTCCTTCCGACCACGGATTACGAACCCGATAATCCCTCATCAGGTGTTGCTTAGACAATCTCTACCTAATCTATGAAAGTATGGAGGATAGACTGGAGGTACGCACGTCGGAGCGAGATTCCTTTAGCTCCCATAATCCCGCTCGGGGGGGAGCAGATATGCCCCGAAGAAACTCGGGCTACCGTGGGTTTATTTATGTCAGAATTGAGATAAGGGGGAATGACGATCGGCTTGAGGAATCGCTGAGCAAGAGTGGCCTTGACATCGGAGTGATCGCATTAGTATCTGATTGGAAGAATTTGGTAAAGCAGCAGCAACGAACCAGATAACCCTCTGACCAAGGCTGTAAACACTTTAGGGTGATAGGATCAGAGCAGATCATATTCGTGCAGCTCTTCTCTACACGAAATTAGACAGTGATGTTGCAGAGGCTCTGTTCAAGGCTACTATTTTTCTTAAAAACCACTATTTGACTACATATTAACGTTTGATGACATTGAACGAAATTTCGAAAGAGGATGGGGGTAGATGCAAGAAGAACTCTCTTTTCGATTGATACTTGAGAACAACGAAAACTGACGGGAAGAAAATGTCAAAGAATTCAGTGACGGATCAGCACTGGAGGTGTAGAATTCGGGACCTTCGTGAGTCATGTACTCTGATATCAGTGCCTGGCTTCTTACCCTTAAAGTAATGCATAGAAATGTCTGAATATGTCAAACGCACCTAACATTATCATCGGAATTAGAAAATGATTTTCAGCGGTTAAAATCGCAGCGCCTTTATACGTTCGTTTTGGATCGGCTATTCATTCAAAACCCCGACCCCGTTACGTATAATTTGGGACTGCGGCTGCAAAATTTTTAGTATTGTGTACTGAACTATAGATAGATATTGGCAGATTGTGGGGCAACGATGACGTCAGCTGCAATATGGAGAACTAAGAAAAGTAGAAATGATTGAAAAGTCCTTCGTTCCTACCCAAAGTCGAGATCATTCCCTAGTGCTATCCATTAGAAGGTAAACAATGGGCTTGGGATGGAGAGGATCATCGTGGAATCTGGATCATCCGATGACAGCATACGGTGCCACCTAGCGGTAATGAATTATTCTATTTGGCAACCCCTCGTGGGAAAAGAATCCCCACCTCTTATTTGGAAATCGGGGGTTCTACAAGGTTTCTGAGCTTAATAGATCGGGCATGGCTAGGGGAAGCCGTTAAGTGCCGTCTCACATATCATACGTGCCTGGAACTTCAACATTGCCAACCAAAACGTAAGCGCGGGGGGCGACAATTTCGAGCTCACCATCTGCAATTGCCAGGTGTCTACTTTACAACTTTGATAACCTCCCAATGCACTCGAAGAATAAACTGGGACAAAGGGCTTCGGGTTTGATTTGATTTTTGGTTGGGATTGGAATTTCTTTGGGGGGCCCTTAGCGGCGGCATTCAGGGGATTTTTGCACAGCTTACTTTTCAGTAGAATAATAAAATGGCAAGTTTATCCTGTGCTTCTACACACTGAAAAATATTTCTTGAGAATTGAAATGGTCGAAGACTGGAGGGAAAATGGCTCTGTTGAATGTCGGCCGCTCGTATATGCACCTTGTAGGTGAATAGTACATTCGGAAATGTTATTTGAGATTTGTTATCAGTCCCCTATTTCCCTTAATTCTATTCTTCATATTTTCTGTAGCATCTCATGGATTGCAATAATATTCTGTTGCCTACGTAGAGTCGCAGAGGCCTGCAGAGGCAGCTCTGGTAAGGCATTGGACGCCTGATTGCCGAGCGGCAGTGTGTTAACGATCAAGCTGCCCAGGGATGATTTTCGCTAGTTCAATCGTCTCAGATCCAATTCAAAAGTGCAATTTGTGTAACTTTTGAAGGGGGTACTGCTGACTCAGCGATTACCCCGGGGTTTCCTTTCCCACGGGGGGTTGCCAAATAGAATTATCCCCTAGCGGTAATGACCACCATTGGCTAACAATGTACCCGCGACCCGCTATTTCTAAAATAAGTCATGTGGCCGGAAGACGCGGTGATCCGAAGAGCTGGGGTTGTCGTGAGTTTGCCGGTGAGTCATTTGCCACAGACTCGCTCTTTGGCTTGATAGCTACCTTTCGGGCTACTCATCAAGAAGTCACAGAATGATTTATACTCAGCACCTGTATCCGTATGACCCGCATTTATGGCGCCGTAGCTGTACCGTTGAGGATTTCGATGTATGGTACGGATATGGTACGGATGGCAGCCGTACATCACTGTACACTGTACGGCTACGTACGTATACGGTACCATGCCGAGCCTAACGATTCATGAGACATATTTTGCGCATACTTAAACATTGAGCAAAGGTGGCTAAAAGTAAGCATTTCCCTCATCATTCAATGTTTTTTAGAATCTCATTGGCAACTATCAGGGCTCCATGCGAGGAGTTCAGGAGGTCTCCGCCCGAATTGCCACGTGTTTGGGAAGAATGCTGATAGTAACACCATTTTTGTAATATTTGATATCCTCAAGACAAGCATCATAGGTTGGTCATACAGACCCTGGCCCGCGTGGGGTTTTATGTTCGACCAACCCTACTTCGAGGTCAGTCGGTCTCAGGGACCTGGGAGTGAGTACTTGCAGCATTTTATAGTAGCCCCAGTCTTGACTTGCTTCCCGCATTGAAGCAATTACATAGGAAGACCTTCTGAAAGGGATTAAAGAAGGCTTGTCACGCAAGATTACTCAGAAGGATTGGACGCTACTTCAATATGCAGGGATCTTTCCTGGAAAGAGGAATCTTATAAGACCATTATTCGCGCGAGGCTGCAAGACGAAGAGGCGAGGATCAAGCTAGTTCATCTGCTGGGCGATAGGCTAAATGGAACGTAATTGGGATTATCAACATTGGTTTCTATTACCTAGATGTGAATGTTCAGGAGAAGTGGGAGTGGCAAGATGGGTTAGACGGCGTAATGGTACGCAGATGGGTGAATAGCTGTATGGAGTCCTCCAGGGATTCTTAGAAACGCACTGTCCGTTCATTACGAGTTGAAAAACGGCATTGATGGCTGAGCGCTGTACATAACGTATGCATGTGTCGTACACGTTAAAAATAAGACGGTCTACTGCTGCGTGTGTATCGTGATCTCGTGCAAAATCTATCCCGTTAGTACTGGTACACGTATAAGTTGTTGGTGCCGGAGGAAAGGTATTTCAGTGACATGTAGAATTCTGCGTACTTAATCTTTCTAAAATCCATGGCGTCTCCAATGCACAGAGAAAGTGACTGGCTGCTCATTCCCGTGCTCTGAAGGAATTCGAATTTGCATTGAAAGTTGACCTCTACCAAGACAATAAAAACTCCACTTACATAAAACCCAAGACTATAAATAAAGTGTTATAATAGCAGTTAGGAGGCCAGGTATGACATCATAATCAATGGTTAACAAGGGCGATCATGAAACATTAGTACGGTATAATCAGTAGTGAAAATATGTAATCTGAACAAGAGAGTGTCAAATACTTACCCAATCCGATATCCGAGGACAAAGCAGGCTATTATAGGGAAACTTCGTTCATGGCTTCCTGTTGGACTAAAATAAAACAATACATCAGTTCTCCACCAATAACGCAATTCCTGAATCCAAGACGCACCTACTAATTCATATTCGGAAATGGAACGTTCGTCGGCGGCCTCTTAT
Source organism: Sphaerobolus stellatus SS14 (assembly GCA_000827215.1). NCBI lineage: Eukaryota > Fungi > Basidiomycota > Agaricomycetes > Geastrales > Sphaerobolaceae > Sphaerobolus > Sphaerobolus stellatus. The sequence goes on along the minus strand of KN837141.1, from coordinate 399,886 downwards.
CCGAATTAAGCAACTCCCGCGCCTTCTTGCCATCCTCATCCAGCTCCAACCTTACAGTCTCATCTATCATGACCAAACTCGGCACAGGCGTGATCACAATCCCAGGCGCATACATCCCCAGCTGAAATATCCCTATCATAAGCGTCCTCCGCCGTCTCCAACAGTGAACCCGCCTCGAAATAGATCCACATGTCCAGTTCACAGGGCGCCTTTAGGTAGTCAGCAGTGATGATGAGCTCGGAGAGGCGCGTGTTGGGATACCGAAAGCGGCTGGCTCAACTCAATCACCCAAGGATGCTCCTTCGAGGACAGTGAGTTCTGTACCGCCTGTACCTGTTGCTTCCCCGCCGTCTGTAAAGCAGCAAGATACGGCGGAACATCGAGATGCGAGTTCGTTGTTTGGAAGATCGGGCGGGGTTGACTTGGAGGGGTTGGCGTGTAAGTGCTCATCGTTTCATTACGTCGTGTTTACATCGTATGCTATATTTACGTATCCTACAGAATTTAACCACCCAGTCCCTCAAAAGCTGCGTTCTCGCCGCCTCCACAACCACCGTCTGCACAACCGATACCACCACCACCTCCGCAGCAACCACCACCACCACCACCACAGCCATCAGCGCTGGAAACTGAGCTGAGGACCCTAATGGAGAATCAGAAGCTGACTATCAAGTTACTGGTTAGTGAGAAGACGAGCTTGACGGCGCAGTTGGAGGGTGTGGAGGAGTTGGAGAGAAGTGAGTCCATCTCGTCGTACTTTTGCGCGTGAAGTGTGCTGACTAGCCTCGGTGTGCGTAGAGTATGCGGATGGGGAGGCTCAGTTGAAGTAAACGAAGGCTCTCTCGGGCGATTTGGTTAGACCTGCGGAGGAGAGGGAAGAGACAGCAGGGAGGTTGAAGGAGGTCAGAAGAGGGAGAAGGCTGCAGCTGAGAGGGCCAGGGAGCAGGTGCGCTTCGTTCTGCTTTAGCTTATGTTTTTATGCTGATGCGACTGTAGGAACTGGAGCTCGAGGACGCGCGGCAGACGACGAACGACCTAATGTCCCGGTTGCAGGAGAGCGAGAGGAAGTTACGGGCGTTGGAGGAGGATGATAGGGCCGTGACATTGGAAAGGAACTTGAAGGCATCCCAGGATCGGGTTACAGAGTTAGAGTTGCAGATTGGGAAGCTGAAGCAGGTGCGAGGATCGTCACATCTGACTGCGCTGCTTTGTACTAACTTTGCTCTTAGAATCTTACGAATACCAATCACGAACGTGACGACTTGAAGAAGAAGATGGACGAGTTGACTGAGAATAACGAGGCTGTTACACAAGAGAAGACGACATTGCAACAAGAGCTCGAGGAACTAAAGTCCATCCACTCCACCGCGTCCTCTTTCCTCTCCGGTGCTGAACAAGCTCGTTCTTCCCCCCAGTTCCTACTCGAGGCCACTACAGCTACCGTCGCCGCCTTGCAACACCAGGTCTCTCAGCTGTCATCAGACTCGCCAGCCATGCACGTCAGCTCAACGAGACACGATCCGAGCAGGAGGAAGCTAGACGTCGTGCCGCTGAGGGTGAACAGAAGAACGAGCTGCAGTCGGAGTAGTCGGGTCTCCTTGTGTAGTTGGAGGAGATTAGGCCGCGGGTGGTCGAGCTGAGCAACAAGAACGCGGAGGACGAGCAGCGGGTATGGGCTGCGGAGAAGAAGGTCAAGGAATTGGAGAGCGAGGTAGAGAGGCTTGAGGGTGTTGGGCAGGAGAGGACGGACGCCTTGGAGGAGGCAGAGGGCAAAGCGAAGGCGTTAGACGACGACATGAACAAGATGGGGAAGAAGCATGGGAACGTATTCAAGACGCTGGGAGAGAGCGTCAGTGATACCCAGGCGTCGCATGTGGGGTTGGCGCATGAGTTAGCAGATAGCAAGGCGGCTGTTGCCAAGTTGGAGAAGGAGGTCGCCGAGTTGAGGAGGAGGGACGGCGATGTGGGCTTTGAGGTCAAGAGGTTGAATGATGAGCTGGAGAGTCGGACGACGGAGCTGCTTACGGTGCGGGAGCAGTTGGATAAGAGCCAGGCCGAGGAGCAGGAGGCGGCTGCGATGGTGTAGAGGAGTCAGGTGGAGGTGGAGACGTTGAGGGAACGGGAGGATGTGATTGTGAAGTTGAGGAAGCGGGTTAGTGCATCGGAGCAGGCGTCGCCGACACAGCCTTCTGGGCCGAATCTCAGTGACGAGTTGCTGTTCAACCTTCGACAGCAGCATGCGTTGGATATGTCGACGGCGTATTACCGGATTCAGGAGCCCGAGACGCAAGTCTTTGTGATGCACAGGCTCCAACCCACAAGTTCCAACGTCGGGTTACGCAACTCGAAGATGAACTGGCTTAACTACGTGCAAGATCGGCTCTTGCCAGTCCTCAGTCCTCAGTCGATCGTCGTGCATCACTCAGCTCCAACCGCCCTCTCACGCCCCCGTCTCTACATCGCGTTCTCGCCCCTGGTCCAGTCTACGAAGACAGCCTCCCCGCTGAGACGCATCACAAGCGGAAAGTCAGCCTCAGCATGCTCAAGGCCCGTATCGAGAGCGAACGCACAGCTGCCTCCGCGACACTCAACTCTCCTCGATCGTCTCTGTCATGTATACCTATATCTGAAGCGTACGAGCCTACCGGTGGAACGCATACGCCAAAATCGGAACATTCGCATACAAAGAGACAGCCGAATGCGTTGGATGAGGCGTATGTGTTTTGGTGCCATTCGTGTAAAGGCGATTTGGTTGTATTACAGGGTTGGAATGCATATTCTTATTTTTGGATTGGACGTTTTCGTTAGTGTAAAGCATTAGTATTGGGCTACGATAAAGTGTTTTATACAAACAAGCAAGTCCACAAAAAGTCCGTTGCAATAGAATCAAGAGCCAGCCCTGGAGGTTTTATGAAGCGCTGATGGTGGATAATTCAAAACTCTCTGGTTCCAAGTCTTCCATAAAGAATCGACGGAAGTGCCGCGAGGAGAGGTGGGTGTCCTCTGTTGATGGGAGGCTGGATGCATGAGTGACTTTGGTGGTTATGAGGAGACGGTTGGCGAGGATCAATGGTAGGACGAGGGAGAAGGATGTTGCCAGTTCGTTGAGAGTGCTCTGCGGGAGTATACGTAAGAGGTGGCACCATACGTTTGTGTGCGCGTACCCTGTTGACCACCCAGATACCAAGATTGACGGCATATATCCAGAATATCCTGTCGAATAATTTGTAAACACTACGGGGACCTGCAGCAAAGGAAGACATACGCCATGAAATAGAACACCGAATGTCGTACGAGTTCCTGGAGGAGTCCCCGTCTTCCCAGAGGGCCGACACGATACAGTCGAGCTTTGTATAATGCCATGCATAGGAGGACCATCTCTGTGATTAGAATGACGGCATAATAAAAGACAGGCCAGCGAGGCGAGTTGGGAGGTATGATGTCTGTGCAGATGAAGACTCCAGGGAACGGCTGGCTGGTTACTAGTTGGATCAATTAGAATGGGACAAAGTGGACAATTCTCAGTATGTACCTATCAATTTTTCTTTGGGAGCCCCTAATGATACACCCAGAGCGAGAGCTTCGAAGAGTGCAAGTAACACCTGGAGAACAGATGAATTCCCCTTGGAGTCGGAAGGCATTTCACGAACCATAGCAATCAACACTGTTTTTGTACTACCCCACATGGCCCATATTCGCAGTTGAAGGATTACTGGAAGGAATTTAGTATGGAAACGACGAGATGGTGGCCAATGTTTCGTACGATGTATTGAAACAGTTTGCAGTGTCGCTCCAGCGTTGAGCCACGAGATAAATTGATAGCCTATACAAATGATCGTTAGAACGCTCTTTAAAGATGCAGTAAAAATGTACTAACATCTGCATCTCGGTGAAGAATATGCTGTGACTTGTAAATAAGGACCCACAACTTATAGACATCCTTATTAGAGTCATATATGAGTTCACGTTGCATCGGGCTTACGTTCTCGGAGGGATGATTCCACAGAAAGACTGTGCACTCCTTAGTCAGTATTCAACATCAACATCGAAGGTACGTACAAACCGCATTTGTACTGCAAGAAAGATGGGCATTATTGTGAAGCTTGAGCAATTAGTGGAGAACTAGCTGTACTTACACGTTAAAGGTTAGGCCGTAGTATCGATTCTGGGTGTGTCTTGAGTATATTCGCTCACGGGAGGTCGTCGAAGACCTACCCAGAGAAATAGCGTCTTCGCTGCTGACCATCGCTTCATCTACCGGTCAGTTATCAGCACTACGACCCGGATGGATACGGAATGTAGATTTACCCAGAAAAATTGAAGCTAAGTTAACCACTTCGTAAGTTTTCTGGCTATCAAGTCGTGTAGGACACCTACTTCGTGTTCGAATCCCAGGACTGCCAACGAATGTAGCGATCCTTTTGACCATTATAAACGAAACTTACCATGCTCGTACGTAATCACAACAGCACTGGCTACTACACGCCGAGATGAAATTAATGCCGAACGGGACTTCGCAAAAAAACTCACAATATGCCATCCGTACCCATTCTGCCTCTCTCGCTGCCGCGCCGTTAATGTTGATAATCATATGCCTGCGTCAGTGAAGTCTAGGACATGTAGGGGAGAAAGGAAATGCATCCGTCTTCGGGCTCGCATGTCAGTCCCTTTCTTTAAAATGTCAGTTAGCGAAAGCTGGCCTGCGCGCCAAGACGAATTCAAAGCATAGTTACCTCTTCCCTGATCTTGAGTGTACCAACCGAAGCTATGGTGATGATTCTGATTGGGTGATGAACTTTAACTTTAGAGGTGCATGCAATTTGGCTGACTGACATACCTCCATGCCGATCCCATCTCCTCCAGTATGTAATGGACGTTAGTCCTTCTCAATTCTATTCCGTCCTGTTGTCCCTAACCGAGCTTCGGCACGGCCTGTAAGGTTGGCGTCCGACCTGCTGGTTGCTTAGGGACATTAAAGAATTGAGAGCTTGTCCTGCGCGTTTTCCAGCTACTGTACAACTGCATACGTAAGCTCGATAAGAACCACAGAAGCCCCGACATAATATGGGGGGCCCGCCTCCTTCACGTATGCCTGGGCATTACTCTACCCCCCGCAATGCAAGGGTCAAACCGAGAAGAGCCGAAAACGCCTCATCCTCAGCTTCTGCTTGGGCCAGGAGTAGAAGACCGAGCGCAGTGAGTGACGACACCAAGCATGATTTGGGCGAACGGTGGGCCTTGCGTAACACACAGTCACAGCGACAGTGTCACGGATCCCATGTGAGCGTTCATGAGGAGGAAGGGGAAGTTTTAACCTAAACTTCGCAAAGCGTCGCGGATCAAATGCCAAGAATACAGGGGGACCAAAGAAACAGCTCTAGGAGTTTAGAGTTTATGGTGGATTGGTACCATCCCCTTGGCAGGCCCGGCGTCGGCTATCTTCCCACTAACTAGATATCAGATCGCGCAGGCAGCATCGCCTCCCTCGAGCTCCGCTGTTAACAAGGTCCCAAGATGAACCCAGGACACCGCTGTCAGCGTCTGCTTAGGAGGCTGTCACTGCGCCGTCACAGCTGCATGGACATAGGTATCCATCCCACTGTAGACATAGCTTAAATACATACTTTCAAGTATCCTCTTCTATTATGACTTATTTGGAGTGTTGATAATTTGATTATATTTACAATGTATATACCAATCGAAGAGACCCCGTGTAAAATCCTGAGACTCTATGAATATATTCCTGTTGGCCAGGCAGCAGGAGGAGTGGAGGCCAAAAGCGTGTGGGAACCTTGAAAATAAGATTATTTAGGAGGTTTAAAATCCGGTTATACATCTTTGATAAGCGTATAAAAATTGGTGGAGGTGGCGTGTAAAACTCTGGCGCTGTAGGAATAAATGCTATTTAACTTTGAGGAGGAGGAGATGGTAAGAAGTGTGTGCGAACCTTGTAAATAAGGTTATTTAGAGTTAGTAGAATTCAACTATACATAAATAGTAGATGTATACCGCCCAGAAATATCCAATATAATATTACCTGTACCGGTTGACTAGGGGTCAGAGTTGAAGCTGCTGTTCCCTTTCTCACGTGACTGGACTGGGAGGCAGTCACAGCTAACACAGTGGTTGAAGTGACCTTACGTGTTTTTCTTGGTTTGCGTGGCTTCTTGGCTTGTGATGTACATCCTGCAGATTGACTCTGATCTATTGGAGATAGATGCGCTATAAGTGAGGGATCAAACAGGAAGCTGTTAAGATCAAAATGCCGAATCTCAATAGTCCCAGAGCTGGATTTTCCCAAAGTCTCAGCCTCCTTGCAGACTTCGTGACATTGATGTTGCAGGGCTTGGAGCTTTTGAGCAGATATATATATAAAGTCTAGGTTCCTTTTGTGAACATTTCCAGTTGCACAAGTCTGAATTCTCAAAGTTGCCTCTCTGAGTGTTGCATCATCCCATAAGTTTAGTTAAAGACATTACAGATGTAGAAAATGAATCAATAATTCCATACCAAAATGTGAAGTTAGATGGGCATTCTTCTGATCCTGGGTGAACGTTTCAACCTTATCCAATGAGGACGAGCAAGAGTAGCTGTAATGTATGGTTATCTTGAAACTAAGCTTAGTTAGAATGGTTAAAAATTTGACAATTAGAATGTGAAATCACATACCAAGTTTCAGGATTGGCACACCATTTCCCAGACTACAGAATATTTCTTCTTTATCCAGTGAGGACGACTATGGGCAGCCATAAAGTATGGTCATTCTTCTCAATGAACACTTAATTAACAACGGTAAAGGTCATATATTCAAGAATGTCAAATTAAATGCCAAACATCGTAACTGCTTCAGCCTCCTCCGGACCATGATAAATATTTCGCTGGCTCATTGGTGAGGAGACAAAGGAAAGGACCGAAACATTCAAATAGCAACAGTAGCTAACTCATTTCAAATGCTATGATAGAGATAGTCACTGGATATCCGGGATAAAAAAAGGCTAGAGTGCTTTACAATGGCAGGATGAAGTTGCATGGTCAGAGAAGCAGGCGTCAGGGAGTTGAAGCAATGGAATTGCTGACTGGCCGGGTGCCAGCAAGCTATTCAGCTCTATGGGAAGCAGTTCAGTGAAGCATAGAAATCTAAACTTAAAATATCATGACGAATGTATGCATCATATGCCAGAGATGTCAGAGAAGAACAATTGTTTAAGAAGAAACACCCACACACATCCTGTATGACATCTATTATCTCAGAATTCTTTTTTTCTGAGACAATCACCATCATAGTCATGTCTTGTGGGACCATTGCCTTCTGTTCTGTATTCCTTGCATGTCCATTACCTCCCAGTCACAGCCAGTGTTGACCACACTAGCAGTGAGATACTTGGACCTCACCTGTATTATAATATGACTACAGCTGATGAATTCAATATTACTGAGTGTAAGAAGTGGATAAGAGAATAGAAGATAGGAATAAAGAACATGTGTGAGAAATTCCGAGACATGCAACCTATAGATAGTCGATAGTACCTTGTTATTGGCATAATAGCTGTAATTGACGGATTCTGTATATTATTCAGCTTGTGTATGCAGGCTTTAAGTTCGAACCGCCTGGTGTGTGTTTTTTATTCTTCATTCAATGCCCTTTAATTCCTAGTTATTTATTTATCTGTTGTGTGTTGGCATTTTTCCCTACAATAAATCAAATAGTTCGATAGCTCTGTCAAAACTCCAACTTACACAATGCTATTGGGTAACTAATAAGAGAGAGGCTTAGTAGAAATTAGTTTCTTGATGTGCAGTCTAGCTAAGATAGGCAACGAGCATAAGAAATCGATCGGCAAGACGGTAGCTGGGGGACTGGCAAAGGCAAAGATAGCAAAAGTAGTTATTGGCAAGAAGCTGCATCAGCAACCAGAGGCGCACACACATTGGGTGTGTGGGCCACCAAAACCCTGCCAAGCAGATGGTACCAATTGACACAAAACCAAGGAGTTTATGGTAGAGTGGTACCCATTGCTTGGCAGGGTGAATCGGCCAGCAACTCTCCTATGCCAGTAATATACCCGCCTTTGATCGTTATTAGGTACATGGGGCCCAATAAGACTATTGTGAAAGGTCACATGGATCTTTCTAGCCTTGAGCTCCTCAGGGAGTTCAAGTACAACATTGGAGCTCTCATTCCAAGCTTCCAGGACTTTATAAGGTCCTATAAACTGGTAAAAGTTTATGCGCCCTACCCTTGGGTAGGTTCAGGTTCTTGGTACTTAAGTATACCAAGTCACCAGGGGAATATTCTTCTCCTGGTCTCCATCTTCTATTCACATTAACTGTCTGTTTAATGTGATTTGCTATAATGGCCTCATGTGTCACCATTATATTTCACTTTGATTGTTCAGCAAATTGTTTAATACCCTTATATTTGGTATTAAAATCAGTGAGAAGGCTTATATGCGGCATATAACCATATATAATCTCAAAAGGAGCATATCCCGTTTATCTGCTAGTACTACTATTGATAGCGAATTCCACCATTGGGCAATGTTCTGCCCAGTTCTGCTGATTGTCAGCAACTACTGTTCTCAGTATTTGCCCAATCTAACAATTGGCACATTCTGTCGCTCCATCAGTTTGAGGATGGAACGAAGTAGACATTAATAGATTAGTACCTATTAATCGCTGTAATTCACTCCAAAATATCAAAGTGAATTTAGAGTCACGATCAGTTATGATTGACTCAGGTAGTCCATGTAATCAGACTACTTCCTTCAAATTCAATCAAGCTACTCCTCTGGCTGTAACCCATACATTTGTTGGAATTAAATGTACTTGTGATGAAAATCTATCAATGATTACCATTAAGTAATCATACTTTTCATCCTTAATTCTGTCCTCTGGAAGGGGTCTGACAAAATCAATACCTATCGAGACCCAAGGTCCATTAGGTATTGGAAGGCTATGCAGTAGTAAGCAAGGGGGAATCACAAACATCAGTGTCATGGAGCCAGCATCACAGTTAGGTGTACAATGTGTTTCTTGTCCCTGGCCAGGCAAGAATATTTCTGATACTTGGGCAACCGATATGAATGCGTAAGTTCTGTCTGTAGTATAGTATTTCATGTGGAATTAACAGAAAATAAAAAGTGATTTGATCTACGCAACATTTATAGCTCTTGATGGTAACTATCAGCTCTCCCACAATGACAAAGGTGGTGATGAAATTGTTGATCCTTCCTTTTTTGATGATTTTGCATTCTATGTGCCGAACACCGATTACAAGGATTTTTGCAGAGTGCGAGCAGGAACTCAGGATGAAATAGGAGTTTATGGGTGGTCCTGTGTAAAAAAATTTGAATTTCGCATTATACCACTGAATAATTAATTTCGTTATACATCACTGCAAATCAGAGCAAATATTTTTGTAATACGGTACCGCTTATTTAATTTTCGTTATAAACAAGCCACATGATGCAGAATTATTTTTGGAAACAAGCATGTGACAATTATTTTCGTTATAAACAACTCAAATTTCGCGTTATACCACTGAATAATTAATTTCGTTATACACCACTGCCAATCAGAGCAAATATTTTTGTAATACGGCACCGCTCCTTCAAATATATTTACATTATATACATCCCAAGGCTTCCATAGATTATTATACGTATTCTGCTCTAGATACCCAAAGCCTTCACCAGCGGGGACTGCCACGTTCTATGACCTCGAAGTCAAGCAAGTAGGCCAACTATTTCCGTAATTTAAGTTTTGCGAACTGAAGTGGTGCAGTGGTTAACGGCCACCCAGTGTTAGTCAGCTTTGTGTAAGGTCCGGGGTTTGAATTCTGTGTTTGCTGTTTTTTTGCAGTTACCAGGTAGGTGACCAATGACCGCACCTCTATATGATGTCATTTCATTCTCACGCAAATGACAACTCTCACCGTATCTATATGTTGTTGTTGAAGTCAAGCCCTTGAAAGGTTCTTTTATTATTTATTAGCCTTAAGTCCACACCCAACAAGCGCATGCTCCCTAACCTTAGCCTAATGATTGTGGGGAAGGGTCGAACTCAGCTAACTTATCGTTCCTTTCAGCATTCTCCTTCCTCCTTCCATCCGTCCTCACTACGTTACATACTGGAATTCTAGTCATATTCCGGAAATATTGATATGTAATGGCCTCTCTAATGGCGATCAAGAGACTTGTTGGTTCACAGCGGAATGGCAGTGATGACAGGCACGGTGTGGGACGGCAGGATGGATTCTGGTGAGCACTGAGCATTTCTTTGGCATTGCTCATTTGTATTCACCAACTACATCAATGTTTAGATCTATATTTGATCTTAGAATACTTGAGTTTCTGCGATGAAAAGACATGTGCTGGTACAGTGCTGGACATATCTCACTATCACAGCAGCAGATATGGGGAGGATGCAATTTCCAGCATTAAAATCGTACTAACTCCTGGTCATCTTCATTCTTTATAGATAGTCTTCAGTGGAATATGAATATATTATCCTATGGGAAGTTCCTCCACCGTCCATTGCTTATTGTCCAAAAAGGCCATAGGCACGCACACACCAGTGTCCGTTAAGATGTCTATTGTCTCGGATTTTTTATTTTCTAAGATGCTAGGTGTCATAAAGGGTGAGTTTGGGTGCTTCTCCTCAAAGAGGACTTCGCTGATATTTGCTTGATAGATGATGCATGTAGCATGCCTTCTCAAAGAAAACGATCGAGAAAGAAATGATAATGGCCTTCTGGTTGTGGCATTTTTAACCTGTATTGAAGCTTTGAGAGACGGAAAGTAGGTGGAAAATGCCCTACAAACTGTAATCTATGTTGATCTGATCTTATCAGCAATTCGAACTCCGGTAGGCGCCCGAACATCGCTGGCAAAACTCTCCGAAGTTCCCCGCCCTGTATCGAGAACTAGGAGTTAGAATGACACCCTGTAGTAGTTATATAGAATACTGTAGCGCTTCGACCGTAGGCTCGGGAGCGCGGAACGCAAGGGGTCCGAGCATTGCCTAATTTACCCTATGGAACGCGGAACGCAAGGCCAACGAGCCTAAGGTCCAGTGTTCTCAAAACGAAATTAAATAATTAAAATCGTTTATTTTTTCACCTAAAATCGCAAAAATAGTTGTAAGAAATTGCAGAAATTAACTCCTATCCTAATGGCGCTTCCAGAACCTCTCGTCCGCATATTTATGATTCAACTTCGGTACTCTCCTACCTCTTCCTAGCTCCTCTGGAGACACTTCTGGTGCTTTTAGAGAATATGATTCATAATGTAAATATTTATTGTATGGCACTTAGTTCAGTTGTAATTCTGTGCTCTATTTTGCGAATGTCATGGTTCGAATCACCACCCCAGGCTGTCACCTACCTACCCCCTAATAGGCCCAAGGCGTCCAATTACAAGCTGAACCTAATAGGCCTCGCCATAGGAGAACCTTCGTAGAACCTTCGCAACCCCTGCCATATTATTTATAGTCTACTGTGAACATTCAGTAATCTTCTCTACAAGCGCTCAGTAACATTAGAGAACCTTCCTTCCATTACCGATGAAGATTTGTATAAGCTTCCTTGACCTCACTTAATCTTCATCCCAGCATTGTGAAAGTTCAGTCACCTTCTCGTTATCTTCCCAAAACATTATTGCCCGCCCTATCATCCATCTTGATACTTCACCGTGGTACTCATGCGTAGTCTTTAAGTAGCTTATACTAATAATGTATTTATGTGTGTTCCCACAGAGCCAAGGTCAGGACATGTTGCTATTATAGCAAATGTATGAAGACGTACTGACGGTGACAAAGGCATTTTCTTTACTGTTTTCGCCAGGGATGGAAAACCAATCCTATGACTCCTTTCATAATTTACCAGACAATTTATCCAACCGACAAAAAAATAGATAGAATTTGATTCGGTTTTCAACCAATCAACTGAAACGTTCTCGTTCGGTTCCCCCCACATCCTACCCATGTTTTACGTCTCCCCCAGCTAACATTTTAGACACTTAACATAATCCTTTCCCGCGCACCGTGCTATGGCCGTTTTGATTCAACTAACTGTCCCGGCTGCAAGGAGCGCCCCTGTCGACAAGTAAGACTATGCGTTGGATTCTATTACTATATATTTCACTTACCTAGTACAATTGAAATAAGCCAAATTTTCGGGAGCTGCCATTCGACCGGTCTGGCCGAATAAGGTGCATTATCGTATGCGATCGCAATAGTGGCAAGATCAGCAAAAATCGCAAGGAACACAATCAATTCGATATAGATAGTTTCGTTCAAGATGATCAGACAGCGTCTAGATATCCAATGAGGA
>KN837141.1:321196-344755 GCA_000827215.1 Sphaerobolus stellatus SS14 | reverse complement strand
TTGCACCCAGGTTTTCCCCTTTGGTCCATAATTATTTAACCATTGCGACAGAGTATTTACTTTGTAAAGGGTAGAAATGGTCATGTTGCCCGTCGGATACGAATCACAGAATGGATGCATTTGTTTACTTAGAAATTTGAGCTTTATATAATGTTCAAGGTTCTTCTAAACGAAGTCGCAGCGTCTGATCCACCTATAGTTTCATATATCATCAAACTTAGCAGATAGCTAGGTGGATGAACCTATCGAGATATAGGTTGCCGGCGGTGGCCGTTCATCCAAGCAGGGCCCATTTACAGTGGCCTTTGAAAGTATTTTCTCCCCCTATCTTCAGATACTTAAGGTGTTTCTTCCCTGACTGCCCTCTACACATCAGGAAAGTTGACACGAGTGCTTAAAGCCTATCTAGCTGGTCAATTCCCTACCTAGTGCTATGTAGCATATTTTTGCTAGGAATCACTGGCCTCGCTTAGACATCACTAAGCATTCAATGAAGACTGCTTTGAGTGTCACTCAGTTTGAACATATCACATGCAGTGCTTAGTACCTTTGCTTCTCTACTTTGAACCATCACTGCACATTGTATCGGAAACCTCAAGTTCGTTGATTGCTCAAGTCATTCCCCTCTTCTATTCTTATAGCTGGCACTTGTTCCCTCTGCTCCTGCATTATTGTCTTATTGGTACTCCAACTCTTTATGACTATTGTCTTCAATCTTCGGGCATCGGCACCGCCTTTCTGGTTGTTTCTTTGCTCTCAGTCTCGGCCTCTGGTCTGCTGATCTGGCACTCTTTTGTCTTGATCCACTTGTCTAGAATCTCAAACCAACTGAGTTCACCTAAAACTGCTCTCTGCTGCTGACCCAGTTTATAGCCCTTTATTGGTGTCTATCATCTTGTCCCTATAGCTAGTTTGATAGTCATGTATTACCAGTAGATATCTTATTAAGTATTCAATAAATAAATTTTAATTGTTATTTATATGCTAAAAAATAAGGAATAAAAACAAATAAAGATTGACTAGACTGGATACTAGAGCTATGTAGAACCGCCTTCATGCTATATAGTACTTGGCTAGCATGCCTCGGCAACTGCAGTACATTTCTTAGGCCCTCGCTAAGCCAGCGATTTCCACTACGGAAGTGTACCTTCGCTAAAGCAGCTAGAGACCTATTTAAAGGTATATAGCCTATATAGCGTTTGCCAACTTTTGTGATGTAATTTGACACCTTGTCTTCGATCTGGGTAGGGGGGAAGGGAGATGCTAATCGAAATTATGGATGTGAAAGGGATTAGAGTGCATTCTACAAAGAAACTGATAATATTATGAGCGATATCAGGTAAAGTCGATCCAGTGGAATAAGGTTATCTATCACAAGAGAAAAAAGACGAGATGGCAAGCAGCTAAAGCTTCAAACTTCTAGGGTTGATCGTCATCTATTGTGACGTTTGCGAAGCCACATTCATCCTCTTTACGGCCAGTCTGGAGGAAATATCCTATGCCTGAATATTTGATAAGTATCAACGTCGGGACTTGGAAGGTTACCGGAAAGGGAGGGGAGACATATCGGGGGCATATATAGTAGAATACAGAATTTGTCGATGAACGGTGATCGCGATGAGAAATTCATCTGAAGTCAATACGTTTTGCAGATTCGGATTCCTGTTGGACCTCAAGCGATAAATTATCTTATCCAAAACCGAAGCTAGCTTAAACGGATTTCTCTACTCCGGCAGGGCAGACATGGGAAGGAGTCAATACTGAGTTCCATGTCACGGGAAGAAGTTCGAAATCAGCTTGAGATAGTACTTATCGGATGAATATTGATATAATAAACATGGGAGACAGCACCGGGATCTCTGACATCCGACGTGTACAATCTCTTTTTCTTTGTGTCTGGTCGAAAGGTAGCCAGTGTGTCTTGTCGATAAGAGTGCGGATTGCCCGATGAATGACAAAGAAGTAGATCAAGATTCAGCCAGCTAGACCTCCAGACGATTCTCAACGCAATTGTGTCGGATGACTGACCGCTGCAAATTTAGAGGCCAGGAGCTCGACAGTTTAGTCCAATATCGTTTGGCGATTTTGGGTGAAATATATCTGATATCTCACTGTTCGAGACGATGTAATAGCATTGAAAGTAAGGGGAGTAGGTCTTGTTTCTCTACATCATTGTTGTGCCTGCTTTAGATCCCGAGAGAGGAGACATGGGAGCCCGTAAAGAAGGATAGAGAGGTGACACTTCAATCGAAAACAGAAAGTAACAGAGAGTAGAGATAATTTTTTGATGAGCAGAGATGTATTTCGTCGGGATACAACTACTAATACTGAAGCTGTAGCCTGTTGTGAAAATCATAATTAAAAAACAGCGAGAGGATGTGCACCCTGAATCTCTACTGATAACCACCATCCAATCACTATAACCGCCCTACTCTTGCACGTAGCTTTACGAAATCGTACACTGACGGATATGGTCACGTACAAAAGTGGTCAGTGAGCCAATAAAAGAAGAGGATGGGGTATATGAGGATTGTACGAGGGTGAATCATGTGGTCCACCTTCGACGCATTAGATGTGTGACTCAGCACCAGCTTCCAAGGGTGTGAATGCCGGGGGTCACAGTAGTCTCCTGAGTATCTACGTATCTTGAAATTTATTTCAGTGCTCCCACATCTTCCAATGACCATCACTGCATGCTATATCTCATAGTCATCGAATACGTTGAAGTAAATTATTGTTCTAGTATTCCTGAAGTTCGACTGAGATGCGATGGGATGGTCCAGTCATGCAGAAGGTAGAAGGACGCACGCTTTGGTAAATTAGATAGTAAGGCATGACATGATGCATATCCATGGGACACTTGGCAACTTTAGTAGCTAATGCACATTGATACCGGCAGCCGTTGGTATATTGACCCACCAAACCTCGGATTTAAAGGATAAATGCAGTATAATGATTTGGATACAAAGGAGCACTCTGATTTGACGTAGGATGTAGATAATCTTGCTTCGTATAAGACATCGAGGGGGAGCTGAAAGATAAGAGAGATGTCTTGGAACACATTAATGCAGATGGAGTGATTGTCAGAGAAAGGGGTACCGCTACTGAGTGGAACTATATCTCCAGTATTCACCTGTACTGGTGGTAAGGTGGAGCTGTCATAGACGCATACAAGAACGAACGACGTCTTAGGACTGATATGCAAAGAGCTCCTATCATTAAATATTGATTATACACGTGTGCACAAATTCTGAGAAGTAGACTATGTCTCAATGCGTGAATTGATTTAATTTGGGAGATTCGTCGTGTATGAGTACATGTGGGTGATCTTTCAAAGGCCGTCGGACAGGAACAAATATCGCAAATATAAAATGGGTTTATATAACCAATGCATTGTTTCTTGGGATGCCGGAGTATCAACCTTTGAAAGGGCGCGGCCGTCGAATGGTGAGGGAGGGAAGACACAATGGGAAGAACTTCGTGCTGGTTCATATAAGGGTCCGACAGTTGATAAAGCCTGCACGGAATACATAACAAAATCGTAAAAAAATGGTAAAATGAAACAGAATAACCCATCTGATTCAAAATCATCAGGAAACCGTGCAACTGTACATAAACTATATAGCACTATATAGCTTGTGTAGTTTTCTGTAACACCAGACGCTCGAGCTACGAACGTTTTACAAGCTACATGGAGCTATATAGTTTATGAACATATATAGTTTATGAACACTTGCCAGGTTTCCTGATAAAGTGAAGCCAAGAAATTCCAGCTCCCGAGGAATGAGTGAAGCTTGGGGAGCATACTAAGGCTGCGAGTTCTTCATCATGAGCTCAAGATTATCTGCTGAGAAGATTTTAGTGAGATGTATTGGAAGTGAGCGTGGATGTACTGCAGTTGGTTCCCATTAATGGGTTACAACAAGCCGCACGGACCCTTCTTAACATCTGGGACTCTCTGCAACAAGTAGACGTGCGTTGTCTTGTCCATGTAACCTGAAACATCTTCCAATCACCTGCAGATGAATCGTTTGGCTTGTTCTCCTAGATGTTAGAAAACTGTTAGGTCTTCCACTGCTATGAGAAATATTTTAATGATTGACTGTCACATACATTTCCTACAAGCATTTCAACCAGAGGAAATCCAGGGTTCCCACACCGGCTAACTTAGCCTAAATGTTTAAGCAGTCTTTTCCAGAGATTTTCTGAAGCTTTTCCTCCGATGCAGAAAATAAAAGTTCAAATTATGTCTATGTAAATAAATCGAAAATGCAGCTTATATCACAGCTTTCCAATCACATATATTCAAGCAGCAGGATACCTTTTCTTTGCATTTCAGATTACTTTGGGGATCTGGAATGCAGTTTTTCATGTTATTTTATTGGGCAATGTTTAAAGATTTATCATAGATGAATTCATCTGAACTCATCGAAATGCTACAGTATGCTTCAACGAGGCTGAAATGCGAGGCATATTTGACATCAAGCCTGGAGCCCATGCTTCACGTTCTAAGTTAAGGCTGTTTTTGAGTCATTGGTGGATTTTTGGCAAAGGCTCTTCTTTTTCTTCGAGTCAGCCTGAAATATGATAGGAGAAGATCAAACAACGCTCCAAATCTCTGATTAGTAGTACGGCTCATGCTAGCTAGCAATTCTTCTCCCGTATACGGGCAGGACACCCAGCCGCTCGCTGGCTCGGATCATACTAGTATTGAATGGACCAGAAGTGATGATTCCTGAAATTGAAAATTTAAAGAAGCATTTCAAATATCGAAGCTGTATGCTATGCCAATCCCCAGATAGGACCCAACCTAGATATAATACCGTGGTCCCACCCAAAGAACCCCTTCAACCCTTTCGCCCCATCATAGGGCGCATAATTGAAAATGCGCTCCTCCACAACCCCCATCGCTGAGCGCGCCCCAGTGTTTGTCTCGAGCTCCACAAAACTGATACCGTACGCCTTCCCAACGCCAAGCGACACACGCGTAATCCGCTCGTTTTCTGCCAGATCCAAACTTAGCGTCGAGTCTGCTGTTTTAGGGGTCCTCCCATGTACCGCGGTCCATGTCTCGTCGGCACCGTAAAAGATCTGCATGGAAGCCAGGACCCTACGACCCTGATCGTCGAGAAGCATGTGCATCTCTATCTTGGAAGGCCAGTTGTGAGTAATACGCTGGCAAGACATTTCATGGGCGACGTTGAAGAAGTCGTAATCGTGATCAGGACGGTTTCCGTGGGCTGGGGTCCCTCGCGGCTTGTCGAAGCGGAAATTGGAAAACTCGTCGCGATGCACAACGTCATCGAGCCATGCTCGCTCGTAGGGGGTTAGGAATGAGCCAACAGAAGTAGGGTCGTATAGCGGCGTCGAGCCAGGTTCCTTGCTAGGGTCCTTGTCGACTGGGGCTGAAGCCTCAAGAGGAAATTTGGCAAACAAGTCTTTGAGTTTGTCAGTCGCTTCCGCTGACTGAATCTCGTTTTTGTTAACCTAGACATAAGATGAGTTCGAACACCACCGAGACAAAAGAGACAGCTAACGGGAAGTCGAGTCGTGAAGGCCTCGGGTGACTCAATCTCAGACGAAGATTCGATTTCTGCGAGACTTTCTGGATTCTTGTCTCTAAGGTTGGACCATGAGAAGGGAGCGATAGCCGAGGTGAGTACCTACAATTTATCGATCTCATCTACAACGAGATTCATCATCTTCTTGACGACACTCTTCCTCGTATTGACCAGAGAAGCCGCGCCAATCTCGAGAGCAGATGCATTTCTGCTCTCCGTATAGTCAGCCGGATGCAGAAGAACATCTTGTATGACAGCCAAAGTGTGTTTCCAGCCCACATACATGTCGAGCAGGTCGGACACGTAGCGCTGAGTGAGGGTATACTCGGGTAGAATGAGGCTGTATTTCTGTGCGTAAGCACGGAAATGGATGTTGCAATCGTACCGAGTGAGGATGGCATATGTGCGTTTCGGGCAGGCAGCAACTTTAGCGGGAAACCCTGCAGCCGCCTTCAACAGGCTCTCGAGAGACCATTCTGCGCCTTCTGTCGAATTAATGGTTAGGATTACTCGGAGCTTACTCGGGAAACCTACCTGGTTTGATCTGCTCGCTCCATTAGTTCATGATCGAAGTATGTTGTTAAAAACTTACTGCGCCACCGCCAGAGTAGTTGACCGTTATGGACGTCTCAGTCTGCCTAAGAATAGATGATAACGCTGATTCACTCCCTGCCTTGCTGAGAGTGAATTCCGATTTCTCGGAATCGTTGAGAACACTTTTGAGTCTATTTTATAATCAGTCGAACATATACGAACAGAAGAAGGGGTTAATTACTGACTGTGACACGATTTGCTCCTTTTTTGAACTTTCTAAGACTTTGATGGATACGATGCCGTGAAGGTCTCCGCCCTCGACGAAGCCTGAGATGTAACAGTCACCGTATTGCTTGCGAAAATCCTGAATTTCCGTGGGAGATGGTGGTGCATTGCTAAAGATATCTTGTTCAACATGATGCTCTTCATGTACCATAGAGATTCACAAAACTGATGCGTCCCTGATTTTCTTCTGTTCTAAGCAGAGAAATTAACTTCCCATGTCACCAACTTGGCACAAAAAAAAAATTATGAAAACCATTACAATGTGCCGGGTGACTAATCGGCGATGCGTGTCTACTCAGCGCAAGAGCATAGCTTGTATGACGAGGAGAAGGTCTGCTCAGCCGGAAGGGGCACTGCTAAGGCTTCAGTCAGAGTGCTTTTGGATAGATAGACAAATATAATAAAATAGTGTTTTCAACCTCATCCAGAATGGCTGCCTGCTCCGTTAATATTCTAGCTATTTGATATGTGAGAAGAACCAAGGAGCTGCATAGTGGGGAAGGGGGTGCCTCTCAGTTATATAACAATGTAATCAAATCATATCTTGGTTATAATATTAAGCATCAGTGATCAGATATGATCTGAATTCCCCTCTTCATTTTATATAACTGGATGTCTTATGAGGAGGTGGACATGGCTGCTCTGGTGTGGATTCCCACTCCCACTATTTTTTCATATACCCTTGATCACTTGCTTGAGTTACCCTATCACCATCTTGTAAGCACCTGTCCACATTCACTGCTCTACAGAGATACATGCTCACATCTATATTGGTTCCTGACCTCACAAAATTTGCACCCCTTCCCATTCACCACCTTGCCAAGGTAGATGATGCCACCTATATTGGTGCCTCACCCATTTTCCAAGTTCCCCTCCCCATTCACCAAGGTGCAGAGGTACATGCTGGCATCTATATTCTGCCACATCTTTCATCCCCGAAGATCTTGTTGTTCCATCTTCCATCTTGGCCTGCAGGAAAGGTTGGCCGTCGTTATGAGTACCTGGTTGCTTGGAAGGACTTACTGTCTGCCAAGAATTCTTGGATGCCACTCTCTGACCTTCCTATTTCTCCTTATGCTTAAGTATGGATTTTTGGCAATTGTTCAGCCAGGCTACAAGTGCTCTGTCTGGGCTACCAACATGAGAGGTTCCCCAGGGCTCCATGGGCACTCACTCTCACAATCTTTCTACCTGGCTACAAGCACCCAGTCCATGCACCCAGTCTGGGCTACAGGTGCCTAGTACAGACTACCAACACCCAGTCCAGAAACCAGTGTGAGTTTCTTCATTTATTCAAAGCTTAGAATCATTTCAAAATTGTCATTTGTGGTGTATGCCAATTATTTCCTATTTTTATTATTGGTGTTTAGTGTTAGGGTAGATATGTGCAAGGAAGGGAGAAATCACAGTGGCACTGTTGGCTTAGTGGTAAAATTCCAAGTGTATGTTACCATTGGTCCTGGGTTCAATTCCTGGCCAGTACATTTTTGGCATAGGAACACCGGATTAGAGTGTATGTTACGTCGCCCCGGGTTTCGCACTGAGTGAAGTTACTTTGCCAGTGCCTCTGTATAGCCTCTGTATTGGAATGGAAAGGTGCTATGGCCAAAGTCTGTTTGAGTGTAACACTATTAAAATGCCAATTACTGTCAAGCAGCAGCCCTTCTGCTCCAAAACACACATGGCCATGATGCCTCTTAACCAACTCATCCGTTAGGTTGGTTGAGCAATACTATGTTGCCTGTCTCACAAACATAGTCTGGCATTAGATTGGGTTAGTAGCTGTGAATAGGCCATGTCACTCATGTCATTCACCACCTTACCAAGGTAGATGCTGCCATTTATATTGGTGCCTTACCCATTTTCCAAGTTCCCCTCCCCATTCACCACAGTGCAGACATACATGCTATCATCTATATTCTGCCACATCTTCCAAGTACCTGTCCCCATTCACCAAGGTGCAGACGCACATGCTGGTGTCTATATTCTGCCACATCTTCCAAGTGCCTGTCCCCATTCACCAAGGTGCAGAGGTACATGCTGGCATCTATATTCTGCCACATCTTCCAAGCACCTGTCCCCATTCACCACTGTGCAGAGGTACATGCTGGCGTCTATATTTTGCCACATCTTCCAAGCGCCTGTCCCCATTCACCACCATGCAGAGGTACATGCTGGCGTCTATATTCTGCCACATCTTCAACATGCCTGCAGAGGTACATGGTGGCATCTATATTGGGACCTGAACTGCCACATTGACTCTGCAACTCTAGCTCAAATTCTTTTTATCTGTCCAATGTTAATGTATGCTTATGGCTACAGAATTCAAATTTCATTCCATTCCAAGTCTTTCATGGAAGCATCTTTAGTCAGCTGATATTTAGTCAGTGTGCAAATCTCACTCCCGGATCCCATGACTCCCTTCAAAAACAAGCCTAATAATCAAGGCTTCCCACATCTTCATGTCATCCAATACCTTGCTAGAGTGTGTATCTTTTATAACATTGCCAATGAATGCTAAAACCCATCTAGAATATCTTGCTGGACCTACAATGAGCTTTTAAAGGATCTTCCCTGGCACATTCAGCTTGACCTCTGATGGTCTCATAAGACATCTTGAAAAGTCCCATGGCATTCCAGAAAAATTAATCACTATCAAGACACTGTTAATACCGGAAGATCCCAATGCTAACCCCCCAAAGAGCCTACACCATACGTTCTTTCCACCTTCACCACTATTTCATTCTGCTCATGTAGACTTATAGTGCCATGGAGACAGAGGCAGATATTGCATTGCATTCACAATGATCAACACCTTATTGCACTATTTGTGAATATCAAAGATCTGCCAGTTACCTGGCCTATGCATCACCACGACCTCTGACCACCCTTGTCAGTGATGATCACATGCATATCACCTTTGAAGGCAAAACACTCAGTATCATCAAGTGGAGAGCTGCACTCCAGCAGCTCCCAGATGACACTGACACACTGTTGGAGAAAATCTTGCTTGATTATGACTTTAACCTTGTTATTCCTCCTCACACCTGATATCTGGTCATCTACCACACCTTGCTACTCTTATGCCGTGGCTACAGCATTCCTGCTGGGGGAGCACCATTTGCTGCAGCATTACCTTTCTCAAGGACTCCTCAAGACTGTTATTGAAGGCAATGTCATCTATGATCATGCACAGATCTGGGCCATCATGAAAATTCATGATCAGCTACTGGAACACATGTTCATGAAAGGCTATCTACTATCTATATTTCCACTCTAATGGGCTAGCCCTTCAGCAGGGACTCGCTCATTGCTCCCTCTGTAGTAATGAACAATTTGCTGGCCCGGCTTGAACACACAGCTTGGTGAATCCTGTCAGGATGGTATCAGCATTACCAATAACAGCTGTAAAGAGTCAACTGAGGAGAAGCTCTAGATGAAGTGGCAATGTGGTATCTACAGGGGAAAAACTGAAGGTGTTGTTAGTCCAAATGACTTCATTCAACTACCAAACAGATATTCACATACTTGATAGCTTGGTTCAGTGGCCCATCTGCAAGAACATCAACCTAAGGCCATATTGATGTGCTTAAACGTACCCTATGGCGTCCGCAATGCCGTTGATGACAACTCGACCAACGCACTATAGATGTTTCTAGAATCCTTAAATGGCTAATTCTCATCCTTGCTTGCACACATACCTTAGGAAACACTGCAAAGAATGGTTACATTTAAGGGTGTAGAGAGTATTAATGAGGAGAAGGGAGCCCACTATTAACCAAGTAAGTCCAATGACACTCCCATAACTAGAAACAGTATCAGTGGCACTGTCATGATAATCTTTCCTGGGCATCTCACCTAATTCCAAAATAATTATTGGACTGCTCGGACTATCAAGGCAGTCCATCATAGTAACAATATCGCGGACGACTGCAGTCTAAGTCGCTGGATGAGGGTATACTGGTGGTCAAATATGAATTGTGGATGTACAGTTCCCCATTGCCATCCAAACATCTTTGTCCAAAATCTCTTATTATAGAGTCTGTCTGATTCAAAAGAAACGATCCAAATCCGACTTCCCAGTGAAGTTCCCAGCTTCAATGCCATCATTGATAATGGTACCGTCGAAGAATGCCTGCAGCTCATCAGGAGCGCGAAAGCCACATGTAAGTGTAGGCCTGTGGAAACGAGTTAACGTCAATATACTTGGCCGTGAGGGCTAAAAAATATAAAATCCTCTCGCACGAAGTTTGATTGAAGCCACGTGGATCCCATCTTAGAATGAAAGTAGATACATGAGTATAGTGTATAGCGGTATATCACTCGGATTTACATACCAACGACATTGTACTGTCCTTTGGTGAATGCGTTGAAAGCGGATCCCAGTGCCTTGACCTGTTCTACGCCACTCTCTCCAGGACCGCCTAGTAATTGTCATCAGTGCTCTATCCCTTATTCTAGATTGGTTAGCTATCACCTAGGTTGGAGAAAACGGCGCCTAGACGAGGGGCCCTTGACGATTGGAGTCGTGCGAGGGAGAGTGTTGCCGACCCAATTTCTGGGTGTGCGTAGTCCAGCGGCATGTCGCAAATTTCGGTTTTTCCTGATCAGGCCTGAAGACCTGACGGTCACTGATCAGGTAGTGTCAGGACGGCTGTGTCCAAATCAGGCCAAATCAGAGCTAGATCAGAATATTAGGAAATTCTATAAACTTCATAAAAGGCTAGAAACCAGTATGATGACATTGAATTGGAACTGAGGACACTTCAATAATATTGTCTTCCGGAAATGCCAGAACTGAAAATCGCATACGACACTCGATCATTCAGCTATAACAGCATACAAAATAATTGATAAAAAGTAAATCATGTTTTTGGTCCTGAACTATTCTGCAATCATTTCATTTGCTTTACGGCATGCGGGATTCATCTGTTCATCGGGAACTCGCAAGGCAATATCGTGGAGAGTTTTGGATCGACTTAAAATAACGCATAAATATGAACAAGACGTACTCTGAAATTATACACAATCAAAATAGAGTTTGTTTTTGGGAGATCAAGTTGTACCGGACACCCCGAATGGCCCTGATGACCGTGGAGGGGGCAATACAAAATAATACTGGGGCATAATATTCGTTAGACAGCAAGATAATCTTCACTAAATGGAAAGGGGTCATTAAACACCACAATTACCTTTTGAATCTGACCATTCATTCCCATATGTAATACTTTTACTTGCCACAGCGACGGACCCCCATGTCAGAGAGGGCTCTAAATCTATTGGCTCTTGAAATTTTGAATCCAGATGTACTGTCAAAGCATTTCGTGTGTAACCCAGGATTTAATTTGATTCAACAGAAGCGGCCATTCGTCCTCGGAGTCGAAATGTGGCGGGCCAGCAGGCAATTTGTCACATAGGATAAATGGATGGTTCGGAAGATATCAGTACAAGGGAATGATATACCTTATAGAGACAGCCATCCTTTGAGAAGACATCATTCTAATAATCTTCTTGCCCTTAGGCTTTCGACGAGCTTTAGACTTCTCATTGAGGGGAACTGGGACTTCTTTGCTCAATGTTCTCAAAGATATTGATACAGAGTTGACCTGAGAATGAGCTACATTTCAGTCAATTTATGATAAGGTCTTGAGAGACGCACCCCTGGTCGAATGCCATATCCATATCCAGTTTCAACTTAATGCTTCGAACCTGCCAGTGAGGGTTCAATGGAGGGCAATCATAGTAAGGAACTCGCGGGTTACAGGTTTTAAAGATCCAAAGAACAAGGAATAAGAGCAATGCGAGTAACAACATATAGTGTTGTTTGTGAATTCTGAGCTTTCCATCGTCAGAATCATTTGTCCGTTTTGACTCGTCGGTTTCCAATTTGATAAGCATGGGGCCAGAGACAGCAAACAAATCGTAAGGGAAAACGGTGAGATAACGAGAAGAACGAGCCTTAAGAACGAGCCTTGAAAACGTCTCGAGGGCGTTGCGTACACCGTGATCTAAAAATAAGTCGCGGCTCAAAGCGTACGCGGAGGTGGGGCTCAACTCCACTCGCTCTCTCATTCGTTCTGGGAGCTCCACTTGGTTTGCGCGTCCCCTTAGATATAAAAGACAGCTCTTAGGTCTATATCTCGCCCCATAGTTCTTCCCTTCGACCAACTACTATTCCTTTCCTTCCACTTCAGCTTCAACAATGTAAGTCCTAGTTTTTAACCAGCTCATCTATACTAACATTGACTTCTCAATCATATTTTAGTGTCGGTTCTATATAGCTGTAATAATTGTAGTCATAGTAGTATTCATGTCCTTCGTTAGACCTTAATAGTAATGTGTTTCGCCGTATGTTCTATTGGTGTGAATGCGTGTATTGGCATTATTATGATTTTTTTTTGAATCAGAACTGGGACAAACTGATCAGCAAGTATCAGACAGGAAATCACTGAACAGCTGATTTGTTTCTTCAACCTGATCAGCTGAACAGGCGGCCTCGATCTGGAGACCTAATCTGGCCGTATCAGACTACTTCAGGTCATTTCGATTTTTGCGACAAACGTGAGAGTATGATTAGCACTGCTTAGAGGTGTCCAAGGAGAGTTCTAATCTTGTAACTCGCATACTGGATGTTGGGACTGTCCTGGAAATTATGCCAACGAATGGGTTCAAAGCATTGCTAATGATGTAGGATATATAGGAAAAGATCAGCAAAAACATACTTATAGCAGAGATATAATCCTTACACTGTGAGTACTTGAACCCTTGACAATCTTCAGGTCGAAATATAAGCATAAAAGAGCCGATCATACTGATAAAAGGCGAGTGTAAAGCATCTTCAGATTGCTGTAAATTCCTTTACGACACCCACCTTTTAAATACTCCTCTAGTGTAGCATCGGAGGACTAATACATCCTGAGCGAGTTCCTTCAGCTGCGCGATTCCTTGCCGTCACGATATGCCGTAGAGCCTGTAGATCAAGTTGCGGAAAGCACAGCCCGAATTGTCTGTGACGAATCATTGAAGGGTAGAGCCAGCTATTCAAAGAGAGAGTCTGGTACAACTCGCTGTAAGCAGCTTTCCGTCTTGCTGTGCAATGATCACCACTGCACCGCATAGTGAGGTTGATAGGCCTATTGCAAATAGAAGGGAACTGCGCCATGACATCACAGCGCAAGCACCTTCAGCTGTTAACGCTCCATCTTTCTCTTTGACAGGACATCGTGAAGCGCAGTTCCTCACCCATACGTATCATGTGTTTTCTTAGGATGGGCTATCCAGGAAACTTAGGACCTAACAATGTGCTCCGTTTGGAATGAAATTTGAGTCAGACGAAGCAGATTTATTCATATTAGAAGTCAGAGACACTTCACGAGTTAATGATATGGCTCTGGTAGAAACATGAATTCTTAAGATGCTGCGGCAAGGGGCAGTCCGTTAGGGGGGAAAAGCGTTTGGCTGACTGAACAAACTTGTCCACTTTCAGGCAGCTATGAATCAATCTGTTAGCCAATAAAGGCATGTATACTTTTGATACATACCTGACCGGTGACAAGATAGGTTGCAATTACCCCGAGTGTGCATTCTGAAACCTCGGCCAACGATGTATGCTGTATATATGTTGTCAGAAAGGCTGAACAGATAGAGGCTTTGCATCTAGACGTACCCCGAACCCATCTTGTTCAAGTAGCCCAGCCGATGGTCCAAGCATATCGGCGATCTTCTTCGCATTTTGAAATGGGGTCTTCGGATCACCCTGATAGCATTTCAGAGACGGTGTCCCGAAACATGAACTTAGGTTCCATACCTTATTTCCGATAACCAAAATAGGGTTTTCAAGCTTAGCGTTGAACGGTCCCGTAAACCTCTCAACGGCTCGAACAGGGAAGAGGTGGCAGTTGAAAAGGAGCTGGAAAAGGAGTGAGAGAGAACAAAAACCCCGAGTCTACGCGATCATACAGTAAGTGGTGTGCCGATGACCTCTCCAACTGCAGGATATTGTGAGCTCTACTACAATGCATGATGTATTCGTGCTTACAAAATGGAGAGATGGTTTGAGTAATACGAACCATCTCATCGTAGACTTGTTTTGTAGTAACATTTCCTTGATCAATGCTATCCAGACATGGTATGACACCGATCCTGGATTAAGCATGAGAAACCAGATAGAATGAAAAAGAAGGAAAATTTTACGCGAGAGCCGCTTGCAAACTAGGATCGATAGTACTTGGCCGCGTTTGCATCAATTTAGCCAACGTAAGAGCCTTCTTCATAGACATAATATCAGTGATATTCGTTGTTGACTGGTTCGTAAGGCTGTTTCTAATGGAGATCAGCGAAGGCACGAGCACTTGATCCCATGTAGTCGGATTTGACAAAGTGCTGTAAATCACCGCTAATTCGATACCGCATTACAGTGACCATCTCACCAAAAGATGTGGAAAATGACTCACCACGAACGTCAATCGCGGAGAGAGTTGATAGGCCAGCCTTATGTCTATCATATGCCGTCTAGACGGGATTGGATTAATATTGCCGCGGCTCTCCCATAGAAATGCCTACATCGATTAAGTCGCCTATATCCTGAAAAAGTGATGCGCCGGTTGCTCCGGGTGTAGCAAACGAACAGTTCGCTGGTCCAGCTTGAGCACATAGGTCGGTAAATCCTTTCAAGGCGACATCTGCATCGTGGATAACAGCTGGAATTACACGGTTATTTAGGAAACCCAACGGAAAGTGAATAGTTTCCTACTGGGTATTAACTGACGGTATAATCATATCGTTAATCTACGTGCAAGAATACACGCTTGAAGTCGGCCACAGACCTTATACGTCGGTTCAGTAGCCCACCTATAGATTAACGTCAGGCTACGTGAAACAAAAATAAAATCTCAGCTCACGTCACAGCATCTACGACACCATCAATGACCACGCGGCCAACGCGCTTTGGAAAGTTATAAGCCGTTGCCAATTTTTTCAATCAAAGTGCCTGCGCACCTTAGGAAACACTAGAAGAAGCATTATGTAGTGTGGTCGGTTGAAAAAAAAGAAATTAACGCACTATTAACTAGATAAGTACCGATTACGGTCCCATAGCTAGATATGGACTTAGGACAGGAAGCGAGGGTATAGCTGTCAATTGGAGTCACCTAATTCCATAGTAATTGATAGGATTATCTGGACCTTCCAGGCAGTCGGCCATGGATACAATGTCGCGAACCACGGCAGTCTAAACTCCAAATAAAAACACTCCATGAAATAATCTATAATTTACCCACCGTTCCTAAATACTTCAGGAAGGACCCATTGTCTTCGAGGCATTTCTGTCCGAATCTTCGTAATATGCTGTCTGTCTGATTCAGAGTTGAAAAGAAACGATGAAGGTCAGATTCGTCGGTAAAATTTCCGTGGGCTTCAATTCCGTCATTAATGATGGTCCCATTGAAGAAACCTTGCTGCTCTTCGAGGGATTGGAAGCCGCATGTGAGTTTGGGTCTGACGACTCGTCAATTGGATACTTCAATGTCTATAAATCCACACGCACGAGGTCTGGTTGATGCCACGCGGGTCCCAACCTATAAAGAATGTAGAATAGGTTGGTGAGAGGGAAAAATAAGCCATACAACGGCCAGACACCTACCCACGACGTCGTACAGTCCGTCGGCCAACCTGGCCACACCGGAGGCTATTTCCTTAACAAGTTGAGTTCCACTACCGCCAGGACCACCTTGAAATTTCCTCAGTAATTAAATTATGTCATGGAAAAGACTGTCTCGAGCCTGGGTTGACAAAGATAGTGCCTAGGCGCGGGGTCGTCGGGCTGAGAACCCTTGTCAGGGCTATAGTTGCCGAACCGATTTCAGGACGTGCGTAGTCGAGCGGAACCTAGAGTAGGAAATAAATATAGGAAGAAAATGAACAGAGGAAGAAAGCAATGACTCTATAACTAGCGCATTGAATGGTCGAGCCTGGGGCACTGTCCTGGCATTCTTCCCAGTGAATAGGTCCAAAGCATGTCTGGGAACAGGAGTCAATAACTGTCATGGTATATAGGTACATGAAACGGATGGCTCTTACACTGCGAGTGGGCGACGCTGTCACGAAGTTGATGGACAATACAGGAAGCAAGATTCCGAAGAGGCGTTTAGAGAACATCGGAGGGTCTGTTGGTTGCTACATTTCCGTTCGACTTTAGCTTATTAAAGGCCTCCTTGGCTCAGTTACATCAGCTTCTGGCCTAGCTTGGTTAGGCTGCCGCTTATACCATGATAGACCTGCGCAGGTTCGGTGGTTCGGCCGCGCCCATACGATGATCACAAAGCTGAGAATTAATGCCTCATGGAACTTTCTATATTCTCCAGCTAGCATAGAAAAGCATACCATTTGAATGGTGGAAACTGGTGCTAGGTCGGTAATTTAACGACGCGCTATCATAAGCGACCCTCCCTCTTCTACCTAGTAGACCTCTAGAACTAACTCTATCATCGCTCCTTTATACGATGAAACCTGATTGGAAGGCTTTCTTTGGATGACCAATCCACTATATCCGTTGGCCGCGCAAAGAACTTCGACATCATGTCTTAAGATCAGTTAGACCAGAAATAGTTTCCGGAAGAGAGACAAAGAATGATTGAATCATCCTCGGGAAAAATTTATACCGCAGACTAGTGTTGCCGCGGTTCGGCGCAGCGTCAGCTAAACCGCAGTGTACAGTTGATTGGTACCATCGGAGATGGATCTGATGGCATCATTCTCACACAATCTCGCTAGGGGACTTCCCCGGTAGGTCAAACACAGAGCCCCCAGCCACCTGAAGAGACGTAGATACAAGTTTAATAAATAATATGAGTATATTGGTTCCAAATGAACTATGCTAAAAAATGTGCTTGAGCAGAAAGTGACTAAGTAGCTACTAGAATAAAGGATCTACAATTCAGGTGAAAAGTTCTTAGGGAAGCAAGCATGCTCAAAAGGATGATACCTATATGTAAGGAATCGGAACCTAAACTTACTAATCGGGATATTCGGATCATTATTCCTTTTGCTAATTAACTGTGACACAGGTTCTATTTAAATTACTCTGATGTTTCTGACTTGAAGTCAGTCTTGCAGGATATATAAAGGGTTGTAGCTAGCTCATGTACTTCAGTAGTTTTTGTTCTCAATCTACAGTTGGCATCGACTAGTGATTTCTGGCTGATCTAACGGAGTTCAAATACAAAAACCTCACATTTTTTGACTCGTCTATAAGACCAACCTCTTACTCTCTACAACCTCTTTATCTTTTCGTTTTTTTTTATCTCACCTCTATCTCTATACTCTTTTTCCCTATCCCTATCAGCAAATCCCAAAATCATCTCTTATATTATTTGGTGAGCAGTCGGATTGATCACCCGTACTCTTCACTATTATTTGCGTAGTATATACATCTAAAAAACAAGCTTTAAATTTTTATTCTGCGGTATACATTTAAAAAGTAAGCATGCAGACTAGGACTGGAAGAACTTACGCTTCGGCAGTCAACGTGAGCACTGTCCCACCCAAACAGGCGGCTCCAGGTATCAATCCATCAATTTCTGACAACGGCACCCTCAATGGAGTTAACGGAGTGGTGACCGATCGTCATGAACAAGTAATTAGTCCACCTATTCTATCCAATAGAACGCGCCGCCCACCTAGTGGGATGAGAGCTGCGGTGCGCCCCCCAACAACTGGAATGAGTGCGACAAACAGTACCCCTACCCTCAGTTCATCTGAGCCTGGTTCGCAGGGTTCGCGCCCCCATCATCAGATGGATGGAGCTGGAGAAAATACTGGTAGTATTATTAGCTCTAATAATATAGGCGTTATGGCGAATCCAAGGTTGGATAGCAGTAATTATTCCGACTCATCTTTGAGCTCGGACTCTGTTAGCCATAGTACCAGTGATAGGAACAGAATTTTACTTGTTGATAGCGAAGGTTTTATGCATATCAGACAGCGCATTAATAATGCAATAAGCTCCTGTGAATCAACCACTAAGAAAAGTAGTAGCACCAGGAGGACGGTCCCTAATAACCGCTTTGCTGCATTAGAACATGCTCCGAACCTTGATCACGCTTATGCGAATATGATGCGAGGTATAATGCAAGAACTGGATCGTGCTATTCGCCAAAGAATTAAGGAATGAGCCCTGATT
Organism: Sphaerobolus stellatus SS14; assembly: GCA_000827215.1. Taxonomy (NCBI): domain Eukaryota; kingdom Fungi; phylum Basidiomycota; class Agaricomycetes; order Geastrales; family Sphaerobolaceae; genus Sphaerobolus; species Sphaerobolus stellatus. The sequence goes on along the minus strand of KN837141.1, from coordinate 326,197 downwards.
ATGTCAACTATGCCTACTAACGAAAATAGCACCACTACGGCCCCTGTTTCTAGCAGCCGCACGCTCACTGAACATTCCCGAGGGAACCGACAATCTTCTAAGGGTAGAAGTCATGTTGAAACCATTGTTAGCGAGTGGAGAATGAATGTAGTACCCGCACCCATTCCAAGAAATATATTGCGGCTCCTGGTAATTCTACCAGCTGGGGGGAATACATAATTTAAACAGAGTCACACCGTTTGGTCTGAAAATTTTATGTGTCATAGTTAGCATTAATATGAACAAATCTAGCTAGTTTTCTAAGAAATCGGCAGAGCGGTTCTGGAGATATAAAAATCACAATATTTAATATAAGTATGAGGAGAGGGTGAATGAAAGTAAAATGTTAGTCTTGCATCTGATGATGACTCATATGAAGGCACTTCCTAGTGTCTATGATCCATCTAAGACACTGGGCACTCAGAGATAGGTTGCAAATGATCAAACAGCAGGAACAGAGAATGTAAGCGTGCAAATCGGGCAAAAAAAAAAGATAAAATAAATGCATACATCCTGTTACGGAATAATAACTGCTGATGAGCCAGGCAATGTTCAGGTTTCGTCAAATACCAATAATCCAACTTCTGCATGATGCCTTCATATTTGGTCTGATGGATAGCACCATCCATGGAGACTTTCTGGCGCACACCTTCTGAATATTCTTGAATTGTGTTCAGAAGCTAAAAAAAAAAAAGTTAGCATGAAGATGAAATCAAAGTTAAGATATAAAGCTTACTGCGACAGATGCAAGAGCAATGGTAGCAAATGGCATCAGCTCAAGAACACTTGATTGGAGCCAAGCCGCGCCATCCTTCATCTCAAATGCAATCTTCTGGATTAGCTTGATATGGTGGGATGCCCGAAAGGACGTAAACAATGTTCCTAAAGAAAGCTGAATTAATAAATCCAAAGAAATCCGACTAAATGAATACTTACATTACCATCCACATCAAGCTTGAGGAGACCATACGTCCAATGGTACTTATCCGTGAGATATTCCACACACTCTTGAATCTCAGCTGCGTATCCCGACAGCTCATAATAATTCTCAACAATTGCCATTGCAGCTTCCTTCCAGTGATTGCAAGCCCTGGAGATGTGACATTGAAGCTATAAATGGACAGTAAGCATGATTCAAGCATTTTAAGGATTCTTACCAGTTTTTCAATTGCAAGAAGCATCTGTTGATTTGATGCCTCAGAGTCAGTCTTCACAAGATCCCAGGCCTTACCGATGAAGACTTGTATGGTGGTGGTACCAGGGAAGGTGTCCTGTGTTGCTATGTAAAGGTTCAAGTACCTTTTCGCCTGCATGATCACCATAAGCCCAACACCTGAATAATGACTCAGCTGGTCATCTTTTGTGCTCCCTTTCAACTCTCCACCAGTTTTACTACCTGTGCCACTAGGAATACCAGATTTCGATGGCGCAATTGAAATGTTGCTACCTGATATTGATTGGGATATGGCCATCATCTCTAAAGAAGACTGCCCACAGACAGCGGTTGGTGCTGGGTTGGTGGAGGGACGGACAAGACAAGGTCACATTTCTTGGATTCTTTGCCGAAGTACTGGGAGGGATAGTTGTATATGATATTAGATAAGTATAGTGCAGGATAGTTATAAAACGAACACGTACCTTGCATATCCTCCCTTCGCTGCTTGACTGGAATAAAAACTCGAATTTAGTAGGTTAAAATTGAAGATAGCCTTGATGACATACTGTTCACAAATCACCCGGATACTGTCAATTGATGGTAGGCCTGTCTTCGATGTTTTTTGCTTCTTCCTCAGATGGGCATCAAGCACATCGTGTTCGGCTTTGATTACATCATCCATAGTGGCTCGACTTGTGGCAGGGGTCGGAGCATTGACGTTATGCTGAGAGTTGCTGTCAAAGGTGTGTTGAAAGCATTGTATTGGAATACTCACCTTTCTCTTATTATTCATCCTCTCTTTAGCAGCAGCCAGCTGCTGTTCGAGCAACTGGACGTTAGCCATATCATCAACATCCATCCCATCCTTCGCTACCCCTGGCTCTGCCTCCTCAACTTGTTCCTCTTCCTCAGCAGCTCCTTTGTCCTCTTGTTCCAGTGGAGCTTCTTCGGGTACGTAATTGTCATCCTGGTCTGACTTGACTAGACCCAACGGCTCATCTTGATCCTCAAGGTCATCCACATCTGAGTCGATAATCAGTCCGTCTTGTGTACTAGGTTGCATGTCATCGATCTGTAGAAAGAAGTATTTAATATTAAACTAACTATATTACATATTAAATGAGCATACCTTGTTAGAATCAGATTCCACATCGAAGTCGTTGTCAGCAACAACAGTGGCCTTCAACCTAGTGCAAGAACTGTTGCAAGTTGAAGCTGATGGCTTCGTAGGTGGTGGACCCTTTGTTGCTGCAGGAGGGTGCATGAAAGTAGGTGGGATGGTCGAGCGTTGAGAAGGGGTCCACTTCGGCTTTGGTGGCAGCTTTGTTGCAGCTTTGGATGTGAGCATGGCAGGCTTGGCAGCGGATTTGGGGGCGGATTTGAGGTTGGATTTGACAGCAGGTTTGGAAGCCTTGGCAGCCTCTTTCATCTGAGCTTGATGCATTGAGGCGCTACTTAAGTGGGTAGCTTTTGCTAGCAGCGGGGCATTGTCCTTCTTTGCTGAAGTCGTTGTAGCCTCAGCTTGGGTCTTGCCACGGGTCTACAAAAATATGGTAAGTAACTGATATTATTAAAGATAGAGGACTTACCCTGGTTGTGGCTCTTGGTGGAGCCATCGTGTGTAGAGGACAGGGGGATAATGAGAGTCTGAGTGAGCGAGCAAGCGCGGAGTTTCAACTTGTCACATGTCACAGCTCGACTACTTGCTGTGGAAGCACCTAGGAGAAATATGGATTACCATAGTTACCTAAATAGAGATTTAGGTAATATACGATACTCAAGATGTAATATAATTGACTTAACAGCTTACAGCCTGGTGAGAATTGTTGTAATACTTGCATGTAATAGTTGTGAAGTCTAAAAAAGCCAATATTAATAGCTAGCAACTTTAAATGATTAAGAATCTCAATTCTTAGTGTGACTAAGGCTTGATCCGACTCATAATCGCGAGTTGGGCTCTTTTCTCACGAAGTTCGAACATAAAATGCTTTTAAGAGGGGAGATACAAGATAATTTTTTTTTACAGTTTTCTTCTAGCTATTTATAAGAAAATAAAATCAGAATGAATGGAGATGTATACTAATTAGTAAAGAATAAAAGGAATGGGGTTTGCAACAGAGGAACAGAGTGTGACACGGATGTGGGAGTTAGGGGCTCGGTGATTGGTCCTCGGATAAGGTTGTGCCTGGATTTGTTGCTCAAAAAGGAATGAGCAGTTGATTGCGTGCCTACAGTCCCTAATTCGGTCTTGAGTAGCCTTCGCATTTTCACCATTGAGACATTAAAATCCTGCATTATCAAAGTATTAGTAATATGAGAGTTATTACCCTCTGTAGGATTAGAATGTAAAATAATATAAATTTAGAATTAAGTCCGAATTTGGTGTTTCCGGGATTTTCCATGTATATACGATCTATCCCTTCCACATCACCCAATCCCATTGATCTACACTGCAACTTTGACTTTGGTAGAATAGAAAATCTAAAAAAATCTAAAAAATATTATATTTATTATAATGATTACACAAGGCATTTTTCTGCAATAATTTCAGCTCTATGAGACTGCAGTCTGTCACAGTAGAATGGAAGATGTGTTTAATCTCCAGAATATAATGCATAGAAGGCAAGTAACTTCTCGTGCATAGCAATGAAAATTCCGAGATGTTTCCTGCTGTGTAGTTCTTAAAATATCAGATAATTCTCCTGACTATCAAATTCAAATTCATAATGGATTCTTCCGAGTATACTATATCTGCATGTTTATTCCCATATAGAAGATGAACCTTGCTAAGTATAGCACAGAAGGACAATATATTCTTCTGAATAAGATATGAGGAAGACACATGTGAGTCTTCTACAACATATCATGGTCTTATTATAGCCTCTTCTTCACCATTTAATAGCTTAATTCTCGCTATATGCTGATTGTCTCATCCTTTGAGTCTTTGCACTACACTCTCATCATGCCTCTTTGCTCTGCTCCATTGTGCAAGAAGGCATTCCCTACACAAAGAGGCCTTCAAGCACACATTAATCAGAGCCCTGCATGTCATGCTGTGCTTCTGAGACAGACAACCCTTTTGGGTAGTCAATCAACTCTCGACCCAAGTGACCTAGAAACATGGCCATCTAGGCAAGAGGAACCATCTGCAGACTTATTGGACCAAATTAATAACTCTCATTTTGAGCACATTCTTGCTGATGATATTGGAGTGGCAACTTATGATGAATTAGATGATCCGTATGGAGGATGATTTGAGTCTGATGTGGATTCCGACTTCAATGATCCTCCACCAGACTTGGAGTCTGATATGGATATTGAAGATGTTGTCCTTCCTTCAATTTCTGGTCCAAATAGTTTACTCAATCCAAATGGAAAGGAGGTCCAAAGATATTCTTTCAATCCTTTCAGCAAATCAACCAAGATGCAGAAGACCACCCGTAGAATTCCATATGAGGAGACAAAAGCTGAAATCCAGAAGAATCTTGGTGGTATTGATACATATCCCTTCTGCAACATTCAGGAGTGGGGATTGGCTAAATGGTTGGGTACTTCTAGGCTTCCACAAACACAAATTGACAATTTCCTCAATTTGCCATGGGTGAGTAGCAGTTAATATATAATGTCATCTGTCTTATTAACTTGATTTTCAGGTCAAAGACCGAGATGTGTTTGCACCTACTTTTAAGAGTGCAAAACAACTCATTTCATGGATAGAGCAGCTGCCAGCCCAGGGTGCTCCTGCTTGGAAAGGTGCCTGGATAACTCTACCTGAAGCTCCAAAAGATCCTCAATTGCTTTTGTAC
>KN837141.1:262781-279680 GCA_000827215.1 Sphaerobolus stellatus SS14 | reverse complement strand
GGCTATTGCAAAGACCAAAGAACATCACTAATGGCTTGAAAAGACCCCTGTTTGTCCGAAAGGCTGCCTTCCATTCGTCTCCCTTCCAGATCCGTACATTATTGTATCCCCACCGGACGTCCAGTTTGGTAAAGTACTTCGCGCCGCATAACTGATTGACCAGTTCGGAAATCAGTGGAATAGGATAGCAATTCTTGATAGTTATCCCGTTCAATGCTCGATAGTCTTGCACCAGCTGCAAGGTTCCGTCCTTCTTCTTGATGAAGAATACCGGGGAGGCCATTGGGGATTTGGAGGGGCGGATCCGTTTGGAATCCAAGTTCTCTTGTAAGAATGTGTCCAGTTTTGCCTGTTCCACGGGAGACAACGGGTAAACCTTAGTGTTCGTGGGTTTCGCATCCGGGATTAACTCTATAGCGTGGTCCCATATCTTTTCGTGCGGAAGCGAGTCAAAGGACTTCTTGGAGAAGACATCCTCGAATTCATGCAAATACTCTGGTATATGCGTCTCTGCCTTGACATTTTTGCTATGGGCTTCGGCCAATCGAGAGGAAATGATCTGGGTGGCACGGATGAACTCTTCCTCCGTTGGGAGATTGATGTAGAAAAGCCGATCTCCTTCTTCGAATCTATTCTCTGGCGCAACAGTGTTCACCTCATCATCTGTGGTTGATGATGAGTCGTCCTTGACATTGGATTCGTTGTTGTTGTTGTCGGCTTCTTCTACAAAGGCAGGGTGCGGACCCGAGCAGCACTTCAGAAGGCGACGTACTTCAACTGTCAGGGGACGCCTCCAGATTTCCGCCCGGAACTATCCCTCGCGTCAACTACCCTCAAGTAGTGATTCCGCGCGGGATTCACCCTCAGCACATTTGTCGACTCCTGTGGCTGGAGAGTGGGAGGTTTGGTTGGAGACAATGGTCATCTGTTGGAGGGTATATGCGCATATAGTCATAGCGCATGAGTGATGGGTTGTTTAGCGCTGGTCAGCTTTTGGGATTGTTCCATTGTTTCTCTGTTCGCTTCCGCTTCCTTTATCTTCCCTCTCATTGGTTCATTTCCCCTTTCTTTATTGTTTCCGAGTTCATCAGATCATTGTTCACTTTCCTTTCGGAGTTTGTGTTCCCATTTCCGGACGGTATATAGTGGGCTCACTCTGGCAGAGGCAATCCAAGTCTTTCTCTTTGGATTTCCCCTCTGCTAGGTGAGGTTCCCTTGCGTGTATATATTTTGTTTACTTATATATCTTTGGATTTCCCCTCTGCTAGCTTGCATGATGTCCGCTCGGCTTCAATGGTTGCCCTTACATCAACTTTCTTCTTGTGTCTCCGGGCGGAAGCTTCCTTGCGAATTTCCATTTGGCATGTGAGGCACTTATCGGGGCAGCGGCTCATCTTCACTTCCTTGGTTTGCCAGTCGATTTCGGGGTTGTGCTCCTCGAGCCAGGTGAATCCCAAAATCATATCCTGTTTTCCCAAGTTGGTGACAGTGAAAAAAGTCCGCTCGGTGTGATCATTGTAGCACAAGATCAGGTCCACGATTTCGGTGATAGAGCCTCCCTCATTTCGAGTTCCATCCACATTGAGCACCGGAATTGCGCGGGCGAGTTTGTGCGTGGTGAGTCAGTTACGGCGGACGAAATCGGCATCCATGAATTGACCAGTGGCTCCACAGTCGACCAACGCGGGTGTGGAAAATACTTCACCTGTGTCAGTGGTTTGAACAGAGACCTTGAGAGACAGAGACTTTGAGCTGGGGGTTGCGGCCAACACATATTTGGTAGGTAGCCGTCTTTCCCATGCGGGACGTCGATAGAAGGGAGTCGAATTCCGGGCGGAAACTGGGGGTTGTACTGCGACTTGTAATAACGGTTTCTTGGATTGGGGATGTTGGGTAATAGTAGAAACTTTATCCAATATAGAGAAACAATTATGTACAGGCAACGAGGGCACAGTGTTCACTCGTCGCGCTTCGCAAAATCCTCCCGCTCGGAAACGACTTCCTCTTCTCCACTCTGCTCTGCTCCAGGGTTTTCAGACATGTCGAGGTCAGCCATGAGTCCATACAAGAGCTCTTCCTTCTCCTCGACGGTGAGGCCTCGAATGTCGAAGTTGGTGTCGCAGAACCTAGCTATATGCCCTGTCTTGCCGCAACGCCTGCATACAATGTTGGATATGCTGGCCTTGCCGCGGGTCCGGTCGACATCCATTGGCACGGGGCCATCCAGAACTTTGGTGGGTTCAGGGCGAGTATTGGCGACAGGGATGGGAAGTCGAGCCTGGTAAATGAACGTCCTGACAGGCGGAGTGGGGGGCAGTGTCCTGAGAACAGTGGTGAGGGCCTTAGATCCGTGCGGTGCCGGTTTCTCTACCGCTCGGATATTCTCCTCGAATACCTTGCTAGTCTCCCTCGCATCCGCTACTCTCTGAGCTGCCTCAATCAATGCTTCCAAGTCATCAAAGGCCAGGGGCGGGTTCATAGTCGACACCGTTGTCCGTAAGGATTTGTTGAGACCCTTCTTGAACTTGACCACTAGGTTGGCTTCGTCGACATATCCCGAATGGAAAACCAATTCCCGGAACCAATCGGCATACTCATCCACTGAATCTGAACCTTGATACGACGAAGATCCCTCTAATTGTGTGATGGCGGTGACCTGTCAGTTCCGAGGTGTGAAGTGTTTCTTGAACTCTAACTCGAAGGCACTCCAGTTAGCGAAGTAGGGCTTGCCCATGCAGGATTGAGTCCTGAGAATCCGGTCGGCAAAACTGGCAGCCTGGACAGTCTTGAAGAAAGTTAAAGCCCAACTAATATGAGCCTGCTCATCTTGAAAGGCGCGTCCAGCAATCGAAAAGTAAAGACTGCAGGAGTTGAGAAAGGATTGTCCTTTCTCGTGGTCGCCATCGAAATCTGAAGGGTTAGAGGGTCGAACTTGAAAACCTCTTCTGGTGGACATCTCTGACGGGGTATCTTCATCCATAACTTGTACAGAGGGGGCGTTTCCGGGCGGGGCCGGTTCAGTAGTGGCCCGTGCTGGATTCAATAGCTTGATAAGTTATTGTAGTTGATTCTCAATCCGCTCGGTCTTCAAACGTTCTTCCGCCAGCGTCAACTCCAAAGTGTTCAACCGTTCAGCTTCGGTGGTCATGGCTGGTAGATTTCCGTACGGAATTCCAAACGGCTGCTGGGAAGGGGACTCCGGGGCGGTTGCTTCACTCGCGTCGGGGCTCTCGTCTGTGAGGCTGAAGGAGGGAATGTTGGCGACGCATCCGGGGTCCAGTTCCTAACTGGAAGTCTTTCTTCTGTAAGGGCAACCCTCGAAGCCGAGCAGACGTCATGCAGAGCTAGCAGAGGGGAAATCCAAAGATACATAAATGAATGAAATATATACACGCAACGGGAATCTCACCTAGCAGAGGGGAAATCCAAAGAGAAAGACTTGGATGGCCTCTGCCAGAGTGAGCCCACTATATACTGTCCGGAAACGGGAACGTAAACCCAGAAAGGAAATGAACAATGATCTGATGAACTCGGAAACAATAAAGAAAGGGGAACAAACCAATGAAAAGGAAAACAAAGGAAGCGGAAGCGAACGGAGAAACAATGAAACGATCCCGACGGCCGACCGGCGCTAAACAACCCATCACTCATGCGCTATGACTGCATGTGCATATACCCTCCACCAGATGACCACTGTCTCCAACCAAACCTCCCACTCTCCGGCCACAGGAGTCAATGAATGTGCTGAGGGTGAATCCCGCACGGAATCGCTTCCAGAGGGTGCTTGACGCGAGGGGTAGATCCATACAGAAATATTCCGGGCGGAAATCTAGGAGTGTCCCCTGACAATCATAGCTGCAAGCTTAATGCCTAGCACTCAGTACAGCACTCTTATGAACTCAGCGATGAACTGAGGACCTTGATTGGATCTGACTTGCTTGGGTAGATTGTGTAGCTTCCAGACGTGGCTGAGGTAAAGCCATGTGGATCCGAGTGCAGTGATGGTGGTGTTCATTGTGATGAAATGAGCTCGTTTATTCACTGAGTTGACCATGTTCATAATTGTGTCTGCACCATGTACGTCTGGAATTTCTACAATGAAGTCTATGCTGACTGTATCCCACCTGGCCTCCAGTACTGGTTGGGGCTCGATTTCTCTGGTCAGGGCCTGCTGTTGGATCTTGGTACAGAGACATAGGTCATAAGTCTTGACATACTGACTGATGTATCTTGACATTTGTGGCCACCAGTAACTATCACTAACATTTCGAATAGGCCCCTATTTGTCTGAAAGGCTGCCTTCCACTCGTCTCTCTTCCGGATCCGCACATTGTTGTATCCCCACTGAACATTTAGTTTGGTGAAGGACTTCGCTCCGTGCCGTTGGTTGACCAATTCTGATATTAGTGGAATAGGATAACAATTCTTATGGTTATCCCATTCAACACTCTGTAGTCCTGTACCAGCCACAAGGTTCCATCCTTCTTCTTAATGAAGAATACCAGTTAGGCCATTGGGGACTTGGAAGGACGGATCCATCCAGAATCTAAGTTCTCTTGCAAGAAGTTGTCCAACTGGGATTGTTCTGCGGGGGATAGGGGGTAGACTTTCATGTTCGTTGGCTTTGCGTCCGGAATCAACTCAATAGCGTGGTCCCATATTTTCTCATGCTGAAGCGAATCAAAGAACTTCTTGGAGGAGACATCCTCAAATTCTTGCATATACTCTGGTATATGCATCTCCATTTTGAGGTTTTTGCTGTGGGCTTCTGCCAGTCAAGATGCCACAGTTTGGGTAGCTCGGATGAACTTGTCTTCCATTGGGAGGTTTATGTAGAGAAGCTGATTGCCTTCCTCAAATCTATCCTCCGGCACAGCAGGGTTCGCCTCATCATCTGTGTCTGATGATGAGTCATCCTTGACATCGCATTCATCGGCTTCTTCTACAATAGTGGGGTGTGGACCCATGTGGCACTTCAGAAGGTGATGTGCTTCGACCTTCTTCTTGTGCCTCCAGGTGGATGCTTCCTTGCGAATTTCTGTGCAGCAAGTGAGGCACTTGTCGGGGCAGCAACTCATCTTCACCTCCTTGGTCTGCCAGTCAGCGAAGTAAGGCATGCAGGTGCTGGTCTGGGTCCTAAGAATCTGGTCAGCAAAACTGGCAGCCTGGCCAGACTTGAAGAAAGTTAATGTCCAACTGATATGAGCCTGCTTGTTCTAAATGGTGTGTCTGTCAATCAAAAGTAGAGATTGCAGGAGTTGAGAAAGGCTTGGCCTTTCGTGTGGTCACCATCAAAATCCGATGGGTTAGAGGGTCGCATTTGAAAACCTCTGCCCATGTTCATTTCCAACTGGGTATCTTCATCCATAGCTTGTACGGAAGGGGCTTCTCCAGGCAGGGCCGGTTCAGCAGTTGCCTGTGCGGGATCCAATAGCTCTAGTAGTTGTTGTAGTTGATTCTCCATCCACTCAGTTTTCATACGTTCTTCCGCCACCATTAACTCTAAGGCATTCAAGCAGTCAGCCTCGGTGGTCATGGTTGGCAAATTCCCATGTGGAATTCCAAGCGGCTGCTGGGAAGGGGACTCTGGGTCAGTCACTTCACAGGCACCGGGGCTCTCGTCTGTGAGGGCAAAGGAGGAAATGTTGGTGATTGTGTTCAGAGTCCGGTTCCTAACTGAAGACTTTCTGCTGTAAGGGCAATCCTCGGAGCCAAGCAGACATCACACAGAGCTAGCAGAGGGGAAATCCAAAGATATATAAATGAATAAATAAAATACATGCGGAGGGAATCTCACCTAGCAGAGGGGAAATCCAAAGAGAAAGTCTTGGATTGCCTCTGCCAGCATGAGCCCAATAAATACCGTCAGGAAACAGGAAAAATTGATGCCAAGGGAAATACACAATAAGGAAACACAATGAAGCCGGGAACAATAGAAACTGAAATGAAGGGAAAAACCATAAAAAATACCCAGCACCAACTGCCCTCCCACCAATGCATGGTGGCTACCCATATAGATACTTCCCACATGGAGTCCACTGCCTCCAACCTAACCTTCCACTTTCTGGCCACTGAAGTCGATGAATGTGTTGCTGGGGAATTCTGCACAGAAAAGCTCCCTGGGGGTTATTGACATTGGGAATAATCCCGGACAGAAAAGTTCCGAGCGGAAATCTAAGGTCATTCCCTGACAATAGTGTCCCAAACAAACAAAGATACCACCCTCCTAGCCAATCAAGGACTTAGACCCTGACTTTCTCAGTTTAGATCCTAAGTTTTCCATGTCTGCCAACAATCTCCATTTGTCACAATTTGAATAACCACTCCCTAGATCTCCCAATCCCAACCTGCTCCTCATACCTTCCCAATTTTATATATAACCAACACTGAAGATATAGCTACTTCTGAGCATTCAGACCCTAGCAAATCAATGGCTGCCTACCAGAATATCCAATTTTCTAACCAGTAGACCCCCTCCATCACTCCACACAGCATTTGAGAATAGTGTCCCCAAAAAAAACAAAGATACCACCCTCCCAGCCAATCAAGGACTTAGACCCTGACTTTTTCAATTTAGACCCTAGGTTCTTCATGTCTGTCAACAATCTCCATTTGCCAGAATTTTCATAGCTGCTCCCTATCACTCCCAATCCCAATATGCCCCTCGTACCTTCCCAATTTTTTATAATAGGAACAACCCAGATATAGCTATTTCTGAGCATCTAGACCCGAGTAAATCAACTCCTGTCTGCCAGAATATATAATTTTCTAACCAGTAGACCCCCCCCCATCACCCTCCATGGGATTTTTTGCACAGGGTCAGGGGTGTCTCACCAAGTACCAAGCTTTGACTTAGGTTTTTTTGCCTAATTTTCATCAGCTGGTCTTCCCACCAGGTACCAGGATCTAAATCCAAAGACTTAATTTTATTGGTGAAATGTTCGTCAGCAGGTCTTCTCACCAAGTACCAGGGTCTTGACTTAGGTTTTTACTGCAAGTGCACTCCTTAGTGACAGATAAATTCCTTCCGCCCCCCATCCTGACCCAAAAATACTCAAATCCAGCAGGTCCTGGACCTGAGAGATCTGGCTAAATTTTCAGCCACTTTTCATCTCGGACCTATGTTCCCACAGCCCAGGCTTATGGGATCTTCCCATACCATGGCAATAATTCAATATTAACTCAACTGTGGGAAGGTCACGTGCCAAATATAGCAGGTCCAGGTTCCCTGTGCGAAACATGCAGAATGGTGCTAGAAATAGGCATATCCATCAGACCGATGATGCAGAATGACAGGAGGGTTGAATGTGGTACCAAATCTGGTAACCCATTTGCTCCCCAGGATACTTTGTTGACACTTGCCAAGTACCAGGGTCTCGACTTAGTTTTTTCATCACACATGCCCCAGCAGGGTGTCTCACCAAGTACCAGGGTCCCAACTTAGGCTTTTTTGCCAAATCTTCATTGGCAGGTCTCCACCAAGTCCCAGGGTCTCAACTTCCTGTGCAAGCAGAATATAGATAGGACTCTCCATTACCTTATCACCCAGACCACCTGCTCTTATATCTATCCAGAACCTCTATTATATCACTCTGTTGTACTTCGGACTTCCATTTCTTATCTTGGTTATCATTGATATATATTTTTGTTTTTATGGAGCAATAACAAATGAGTAACAAATAGCATAGCCATTCTTACTTATTCTGCTGTTTGTACTGTTGTTCACCAGCAAGGTTTTATAGTTTAGACAAGTAGATAAGAAGCATAAGGGTTAGAGGCATAGGGGAAGAAGGGCATAAGCGGTCTTAGATTCCAAGCTGGGAAAATGCAGTTACACACTCCGTCAAGTGAGGAGCTCATTGTTTGGCATTGCCTAGGGTGGCTGCCAAATCTTTTCTCTCATACCCACCAAAAACCGGGCGATGTTCTGTGGACGCAGACCACAGATATTGTTAGTTTGGAGTATACCTCCCCAGGTCCTCTGCATTGTCAAACTCTTAATTGCTTTCATCTTGAAACAACCATCATCAGAGCAGGCTATTTCTGTGTGTATTTTCACACTTATACATTTTCTCCAGCAGTTTTTAATCTCATGGTCTTGTTGTTGTGTCCATGTTTCTTGATCATTATCTTCTCATCAATTTCTTGGCATCTCACTGTATATAAGGGCTCACCCAGCAAGGATATCCTTAAGCTTTTGTCTTTGAATTTCCCCTTGTTAGGTGAGATTCCCTGTGTTTGTCTGTATTTGGTTTTCTTATATATCCTTGGATTTTCATGTGTGTGATACTCCATGGAGCATCCAAGGGTTGCCCTTACAGACTCAAAGTCGAATGCGAGGACAGAGGTTCACTGTAGGTTCACTGTAAAGGGGTCCAGAGGCAAGACAAAGCTCAGAATGTGAGACTATGAGACTAAGTTCACAAGAGAATACAGAGGAGGTGTGGTGTATCATGTTATATTTCTTATCTTTCCAGATTTAGAATGAAATACAAACAAAGTGCGAGTTTGGGAAATAAGGAGTTCGGGGCCAAGGTAGGATTTATAAGGTATGACTTGTGATTCTTGAGGTGAGTTGAAACCATACATTACACTGTCAAAACACTTCAATGCGGTGGAGCACCACTATGAAATACATAACAGAACTTTTTTGAATCTCTAATTGAGGCAGTCTTCTGAAAATAATATGTCTTATCCCCATTTCCTAGCTGAGAAAACACAACTGAAATTTAATGTATCTTCCATATTTCTGACATGAGGAAATTGCGAGAAGGGATAAGGTTTCCTTAGCATTTCCTGTGCCAGGAAAACTGCCTAAAATAAAATATTTTTACTGCATCCCTAAGTGAAGAAATTCTGCTAAAACACAGAATGTTTCCTGAAAGTTTTCAACATCTAGAAATCCTCATAATACATAATGTTTAACCATAAAGAAAACCTTGGAGGACATCATGTTTTCTTAAGGTTTTGATCTCAAGAAATTCGGAAAAGTGTGTACCAGATCCCCAAGATTTCTTGGGAGTTTTTTTCTTGAGGAAGTTTAAGGATGTCTCCAGTGTGCAGGAAAAACATCGGTTGGTCTATATAACTATTTAGAGCTGATGCGAAACTCACATTGGACCCGAACCATCTAATTTGAATCGTTTTGAATTCATTTTAGATCGTTTCGAATCTGGTTTGGATCGTTTTGAAAGGGGGTTTGAATTCACATTTAGCGTTTTCCGCAGTCCTCAGGGTTAACCTTGTCTCCCTCAGTCATTCTTCCGCACTTGGGTGAAGCACTGAATGAGAAAAGCTATTAGCTATATACTCGGACTGTGCTTAATGCTGATTATCATCACCAGAGCCCTCTGGCTGTGGAGTAGATGAAGGAACACTTATAGGGTGACAGTTGATTGATATATATATCGGCAACAACAATTACATAATCGCCGCGGGATTTCAATATCTCAGGTTTCAAATTTTCCAATGTCCATCGAAGGGAATATCTCAAGGATGAGCCCTGGGAGTCATTCTTCGATAGTGGCCACAGAAGAGTCTGCTCCACAATCTCTGGACACAATTTATACCAGTTCGAAGGGCACTAGCTGCACCCAGGTACTGGAGGAAGACCAATATCAGAGTGGAACAGGTACAGCAGGAAGCCAAGAAACCGTACTTTGCCGACGCAGTAGTTGGCTACCTTCCCCCAAGATACTCTCCATAGTTCAATGTGTCGATTCTGAATCATTTTCATATGATTAAATATTCCTTTAGCCGGATTTTCTATTGAAGCTCATAAATACCTTTTTGGCTGTCTTAACGATTACCTCAGGCTCTGGGATGTTCATTGATATTTTACCTAGACTTCTCATAAATCGTTTCATGGCAGATATCGGTGAGCTGGCTCCACGTGATACCACTTCCATTCCACTTCAGAACTGAAACCACAGAGAATGTGGGGGACGTCGGCAAACTCAGCGACCTTGTTCGTTGAGAAGATATATATGACATGCATATTCCTTCACACTATCAACTACTTAATGCTGATCAATCTTTGGCTTCTAATGCTAATGCACTTGTATAACACATTTCAATGATGCATAGTGCTTTCTCCGTTTTCCAGTGGTATTAGCGGACATCAAAAGCCAGATGCCTTGAACTAGTTGGGGATTTGCCAGAGCGAACGGGCTGTATCTCTCACCTGCGGTCAATCTCACATTCAAAACTCCAAGGTCCTTTGACTTTGGAAGGGTTTATACCCCTCCGGCTATGCAGTCCTGATGGCTCCACGTGATGGCACTTCTATTTCATTTTGGAACTGAGACCACGGGCAGAGTGGGGAGTTTCCCCAGATGACGCCTGCCAACGAACTTGTGGAGCCATCAAAAATCACGTAGCTTCATGCGGTGGGGGACCTCAGCACACTCAACGAACGTGTTAGTTGGCAAGCGTGGGGCCAGAGGTGAAATACAGCCTGTTCATTCTTGCGAAGGCTCAACTAGTTTGAGGTTCCCTGGCGTTTGATGTTCATTAATACCACTGCAAACGTCAAAGCCGAGAAAGGACTACCCATATCCGAAACGTGATATAAAAGTGCATTAGCATTAGAAGAAGATTGATCAGCATTAAGTACTTGATACCACTGCAAAGCAGAGGAAGCACTACGCATCTTTGAAACATCTTATAATAGCGCATCAGCCTTAGAAGGTGAGGGTTGATCGGCGTTAAGTAGTTGATAGTGTAAAGCAATATGCATACTATAAAAGGAAGCTGAATCTTCAATTTTAGAGGGTCCACTGTGAGATCCCATAATAAGCCAGTACAGGCTGCCAGGCCTCGAGACCTAATGGCTACATACACACAGGAGTTACCATCACCCATTAGGGATGTACCCCTTTAAAGTTCTCCGAAGGAAACTATACTTTCGCCCCTTATGCCAAGGCCGGCTGAAAAGCGTTTCTGAAGAAACACTAATTATCTTCTCCAGTTATTCAGACCAGTTTCATGCCTGTTTGGATACCAGCCAGGGGAGTTCTTTTACGTAAACTCAAGCAGCCCTGACCCAGTGTGGAGGTGAGCTTGAACGACTGTAGGTGGATGGGAAGCGATGTATGTGTTGGAAAACTTGAGTCACCGGTTTTTTTTTCTGAATTCGCCCTGAATTCCGATCTTCCGACACGGAACGCTGACCGAACGCTCATGTTCCATTTCACACATAGCATAGGTGAATAGAGCGTGCAACGGCATGAAAGGTTTTGAAAAGAAGGGTGCAAAATGGCAGAAGAACGAAGCTCTTCACACCATCCAACAGCTTCAGGTGCAATTCTTGAACGTTTGAAGGTCACTGCCCTTTTGGTATAAAGTTAAGACACATTCGGTACTACAATACTGAATATTAGGTGGTAAATACCGAGGAGACTATGGTGTATTCGAAACCTATAATTATCAAGTGGAGAATTAGGCACGGCCATTCACCTCAATTGAATTGACCCTGCGAATACCCAATAACTAATTATAGATTTCAAATACAGGCTACTGAAGGCAAAGAACCCAATTCTACCGGCCCGTGACCAGCCCGTAGGCAAACTGATCAGCGAGAGAGTTCTGTGGGTGTCATGTATTAAACCAGTTTACTACCGGCCAAATCACCAAGGTTTCCTTATCGAGTATTCATAAGAGCTGAATGTACGGGGAATTCATATGTTAGCTGGCGAGGTTCGCCGGAAGAAACTTTCTGGTTGATCAGTTTGCCTTCTATCTGGTCACGGGCTGATAGAATTGGGTTGTTTGCCTTCAGTATCCTCCGTATTTACCATCTATTCAGTATTTTAGTAGTTACGACTGTGCCTTAACTTTATATCAAAAGGGCGGTGACCTTGCACCTGAAGCTGTTGGACAGCGTGAACGAGCTTCGTTCTTCTGCTATTAGACTCTTTTCCAGGAGCCACGGCTCTTACTGGTGGCACCATTCTTGTTTGCACCTGTGGCTGCATCTGGTGGCTCCCACGTGTCGTTGAACGAGAACAAAGCTGGTTCAGTTCATCGACGTGTATGGTATCATGACGTCATAGTCACCGGATGGAGCGCCGTGGAAGTGTCTATTTTGCACCCTTCTTTTCCAAAACTTACATGCCGATGCACGCTCCATTCATCTATGTTACATGTGGAATGGAACTCGAGCGTTCGGTCAGCGTTCTGGTGCAGTCGGAAAATCAAACTATGGAACAAATTCATGGAAAGACCGGTGACTCAAGGTTTGCACCTTCCCTGATCGCTCGAAAGGCTATCCTCAATGATCTATAAAAGGCGACCACTCTGGGCTGCAATCCTCACAACCCAACTGTACTTTGCAGACAGTGAGTACTCCCATATTTAACCTTAAGGGCAACGGTTTTTTTAACATGTTCTGAAATTCCTTCGCAGGGTGAAGACAACATGAAATTTACCAACGCCTTTGTGCTTCTGCTGTCTTCTGTCACCAATATCTCGATGGCTCTCAGCGCGCGTGTTGACGATGTAACTGCTGCCATGCAATGCGGCGACCTCGGCATTATGCAGATCCCAGACGTCATACCTGACGGCGTCACCAAAGACGACGTCCGCACCTGCGCGGAGCACCCTCTCGGTCGCAACAACACCATGGCCCGCAGCGGGTTGCTCGAACGTGCTACCGATGAGCCCAGCGCGTGCGTTAAGGATACGCCTTACGGCTGCTCCAAAAATTTCTGCTGGAAAGTGTGCGGTCCTAACGGAGAGTGGTGCTGGACGGCGGCCAACCAAGGATTTGGCGAGTGGATTGCATGCAGTACTTTCAACGATTGCAGTACTGCCGATGCCTGTGGGCAAGGATCTTGCAGCGCATGTGGCTGCTCTTGCTAAGGCGTTTATGTGCGATATGTCGACGTAGTGGGCATTTGACATTTATGTAAATCCCTTCCCTTAGCAATGCTGTTACCCCTTTTGTAACGGATATGTTAGATACCGAATATGAATATGCCAGGTCTTATACAGATCGAAACCGGTCATTGGATCACTAGAAATGTGGACAACTGCTTCTGTTGCAGTAGAGCCAGACTCCAAATAATCCAGGACTACAGTTTCTGGATGATGTCTTACGTTTTGTGCGAAATACTGACTGGTTGACCTGTTAGTCTTCTGTACAATATCGGCTTGCGTAAAATAACGAGCTGGTGGTGGTGCATAATTGTAACGGAATACTGTTGCTTTGATAGGTCAAAGCGTTGCTTGAGCGTCAGTCTCTCGCACTTGAGAAAGCTTAAAGCTTTCTCTCGAATACTCCGGAAGATTCTGGCTTTTCATCTTATCAATTCATTACTAAACACTTCAAGTCTGTCGTTTTATTTACTTCAATGCTCTAGAAGCTTCTGTTGACACATAAGCCCATTATGTACCGACACTACTATGAGCATATTGTTATGAAATTATCAATAAAGCTAGGCAAATTTCTGTCAAGGATAATGGAAGCTACCTGGAAAAGAAATGATTTGTAGACAGAGTGTCCCAAGTTCTGCAGCATTGAAAAACTCCTGTGATTGTCTTGTTTCAATACACACACTCTATGTTTTGCTCCGACTAGAGGAGTTAAAGAGAATGAGCATCATACAGCTAATGAGATATGTTAATACAAATATGTTGGAAGGCAGAAATGGTAACATGCAATATATATTCATGAATAACCCCACATGCTACCATCTCCACTGATTGAATAGGCTCACATTCTAGTGAGACAATATTCTCATTCAGAAGAGGGTATAAATGTATTTCTACCTGAAGGAGTATGATTCATAGCAATTAACTTAAACCAAGAGCGCACTCGCCATCCTACACCAAAACTCAAAGATATGTAGTAGCATCGAAGACTCACAGCTATTGCAGTGAACGGTCAATGATAGGTTGAAAACCTGTGAATGAAATGTAGGAATTCAAAGGCCTCAGCTCAAGAGACGAGAGACTGAATATTCACTGACAGTCCGACCATGTGACGATTTTGAAAGAGAACAACGAGTAATATCCTGAAACGGAATCGTGACTAGTCTGACGAATAAATGAATAATAGATTTTACATTTTATTGTTTTAGAAGGAGATTTGACGATACTAAAGTTGAGAAAAAAAAAAATAACAGGTCATACATTCCCGAGTTCCTGCAACCGAGCTAATAGCAGTCGACGTGCAAATAACTGTATGAATAATCGTGAATTAGACATGTTGTGATCGAAATCTTTAGAAACCCTGTTATCCCGTCAGCGTGTCTTCCGCATCTTCGTTTGTGGATTTGGTCATGGTTCACTAGGTATTTTATACCAACTAGCACGCAGCCAGTATATGACGCAAATAGTAGACGTGGCTAGGCGGTCGGCTACTTGTTATAAATATTCGCTAAAGAATAAATAAGTGAATAAAGCCGAGATGGGGATGAGAATGATTGAGTGTGTGAGGCGAGACTGAAGGCACTGGGAGCCTTCGTGAGAATAGAGAAAAATCTTTGAAGCTGTAAAAATCAAGCGCGTGGTCGGGACGATGTGATGGGATTGAGAATAAGTGAAATGAATCTTGTTTCTCCACATCATTAAAAAACGCTATAAGGGAAGAAGCATGGGAGCGTGTTAAGAAAGATGGCGAGATGGCGCTTCAAGCGATAATAGGGAGTGGAAATGATGTTTTGATAGAGTAGGGATATAGTTTGGAGGGTTACAACTGCAGAAACTGAAGCTGTAGCATGGTATAAGACGCATAAAAAAGCAGCGAGAGGGACAAGTACATCCTGAATCTGTCTCTACCGATACTTGATAATCACTAAACGCAATCAGCGGCTGTTTATGCAACTAGCGATGTAGAACCGCATAGTGACGGATATGGTCATATACTAAGGCAGCCAACTTAACAGAGTGGATGGGGTACATGAACGAGGTAGATGGGTGACTATTACCGGTTTTCAAGTATGTGAATGTCAGGGGTTTCAGCAGTCTCCTGTTAGTATCCACTCATTTTGAAATTTAACGCAGCGCTTTCGCCTCAGCCAATGACTTCGGTGCATCTTACATCATATAGTATTCGAATTTTTGGAAGGAAATCACTGTCCTAGCGTTATTGAGAATCGACTGAGTCGCGCAGAGTTTGGAAGGATCCACGCTTTGGTAGTTTGATGACACTTATCCATGCCGCTGCAGGGAATTCCGGTGGTTAATGTACATTGCTACCGGCAGCTGATGGGACATTGATCCACCAAGCCCCAGCTTCGAAGGATAAGAGTGGTATACAAATATGAGGAACAGTAGCGGGATGGACAGAAAAAAGTGGATTTTTTCGGTTTGCCTTCATTGATAGCATTTAAACGTCTTTCAAACTAACGCTAGGAATGGGAAATATGTATGGAATAAAATGTTGAGCCACCACATGATAAGAAAGGATCATTAGAATGTTTGATTTCGAGGATTGCGGAGGTGGAATTTTATACTCCATATCCATTAGCAAAGCATTGGATGCAACGCGAGGCGGGATGGATTCCATTTGTGTAATACCTGGGATCGCGAGAATGAAAAAATATGCGAGGGTATGGTAGGGATGATGATGGGCTAATGGCTGCTGTAGTACATGAATCATAATCAGGGTCCTAATGGCAAAGGGACGTCTAGCATTCTGATTTGACTCTGGAGTTCACTGTGTGCAGTAGAAGTGTTGATCCGGATTGAAACATGCTCATATATTGGGGGAACAAATGCAGAGTGAAGAGAGATGATGAGATGGAAGATGCAGAGTCAGATCAGCTGAATTCGCGAGTCGGGCGACATCATGACGTGAGCCGCAGGTCTCCTGGCATCCAGTACTAACCACCGACAGTTTCAAACATCTCCACATAATCAAAATACCAACAACTTTGCAATCCTTCGACCCACCGAGACGTGATGAATCTGCAATCATCTCATCAGCGCTCTCGAGATCATACACTGGTATCTATGGATGGTGGGGGGTATCAACAGCATAGCTCTGAATATTACATCGCAGACGATTGAGAAATTTTCCGCTAGATAACGGGAATAATAACCATATAATATTGGTTGCTGGGCGGTTACAGCTGTTTTCATTACATAAGGCGGATTCCCACAATCATGTGATATTCGCAAAAAGTAATGCTTCGCAAACATTTTACAATAGCTCCTCAACCACTTCGAGTTAAAATTAGGAAATTTGTAGTATTGGGTTTTCAATGCCGGGAATGAAGCTCCTCTATTAATTTTTTTCTAATATACAACTAATTCTGTTCATTAAAAAATGGCTTGAGATTTGCTCTTAGGGCTCTCCTCCATGAATAGGTGGATGGTAAGATACACAAATCAGTCTAAAAATCATCTAAAATGCACATATATGAATTGGAAAATCCACTCTACCTCAATGTGACCAGGGGAAGGTGGTCCTAGGGTACAAACCTATGCATGGGGACTGTCAGGGGACGACCTTAAAACTCCATTTTTACAGTCGTCCGGACTCCACTTCTATACTGGTTGACAGGATCCCGGAGTCCGAGACCCCTACAGTCGTATGTCCAATACTCACTATCCGTGGTTTAGGAATAGAGACACAAGCGGACTCCGAGTCACAACTCAACAAGTTCGTTCTATGGTTTCGGAGTCTGATTGTAGGCCCTTGTTGTGGCCAGAGAGCAGGAAGTTAGGGTGGATGCAGTGGCAGGTTCGGAGTCCAGATGCAGGGGCGCGGGTTAGGGTGTAGTCAGGGTGGTCCTTATGGTCTTATTCTCATTCCTCGTTCCTGATGTGCATGTGGTCTCTTTATTGTGTATTTCTTGGCATTGATGGTTCCTGATTCCTTGTAGTATTTATTGGGCTCATACTAGCAGAGGTAATCCAAGACTTTCTCTTTGGATTTCCCCTCTGCTAGGT
>KN837141.1:226024-250791 GCA_000827215.1 Sphaerobolus stellatus SS14 | reverse complement strand
TGACAGGAAAGAAACATACTGAACATCACCAGGATGAATAGGAAAAGCAATCAAAGGAATAGTGATCCAATAGAAGGAGATCTTCCAAGAACAATAAGGAAGATGACTGAGGAGTGCCAGGACTGAATGAATGGAGGATAGGAATATATCTAGGTCTGGATATGATCCAAGGTAGTATCCATCATCAAGATAGGCTGCCATACTTGATCCAAGAACTGGGATTCTATAGGATGAATGGCAGGGAATGAGATGAGGGGGAGATAATATGCGAAAATGAAAATACAATCAGGGGGAAATGAGGTGGTCCCCTGACAGTGTCCTTAATTTGGAACAGATCAGAACCAACAATATAAGAGTGGATTTGAATACCGAAGTTCCAAACAAAGTCCAAACAAAGTCCCGAACGAAGGTAGGACTTCGGAGTAAGATCAAAGGTTCGAGGTGAGTTCGGAGTTGGTCCTTGAAGATCATATTCGATTTGGAGGTAATAGAGGTCTGAGGTATATAGAATGAATAAGCACTAGGCTCGAGTTTATAGGAAGGATATACAATAGGTCTATAAGGCTAAGACGTAAAGTAGGGTCTAGTCTAATTTCTGACTGGGGAAACTAGCTAAGATACATGTACTTATATACTATAAGTCCATGGATGAAAATGGAAGGAAGTCTTACAAACAATTAAGTTAAATGTGGAACATAACACAACATAAAGTGATAGAACAATGGGTATACGTGTATCGTCGAATAGCGAAGGTTCAGGGAAATCATTAAACGAATAATGTGAAGGATCGAAAAGGTATGACAGACAAATATGAAATACGAATATAAGCAAATGGAGTATATGTCATGAGAACAAATAAGCGAATGGAAATATACCATAAAAAAAGATAAGCGAACGAAAACAATACAAACGAATTGGAAATGAACATAACGAAGTGTCACCTGTCAGGATAGAAGAAGTATTGAGGACCAATTGTGCCAGGTCTGGGGGAAGTCCAATAATAGTCTTATGGAATAGTGAAGTGGATAGTGTGATAGAACAAAGTATGTGGGCAAAGGTGTTGTCCTCGGGATCAAGAAGAAGTCGAGATGTGGGCAAAGGGTTTGTTGTATGAACACGAAGACGAGATGAGATGGAAAGTCAAACGAAGTAAGATAGGAAGTTGAACGAAGTCCAAACGAAGTTCTCTGAAGGTTTGTGACCTTCTTCGAAGCTTCGTAGAGGTTAAACAAAGTTACGTGTTGTGACACTTAAGCACGGGGCTTAACAAAAACCATTAGTCATATTTAATTTAAACTATTTCTAAGTATTCCTGTTTAATAGTTATAATAATACCCATACGATTCATATGATAAAACTCATATGAGTTATAACTACAATGAATCTTCTTGAAGGAAAAAATTTACTAATAAGGAAAAATACTTTATTATAAATACTCTCTCCCGCTCCTTATTTTAATTTATATATCTTTAGATACAATTTAAAGATTTCCCCTTAATAAATATACATAAATTACCTACAGAAATAGTTTTAGCTAATAACAATACAACGATGGATTAAATTTACCTAAACTTACCGAAGAGCTAAGATTCTTTATCTTATTTGAATTATATATAAGAACATAACTTCTGTGAATTAATAATGAAATACCTTGTAGTTATAAGGTTATAAGGTTATAGGGTAATAAGGTTATAAGGTAATATTATAAGGTAATAAGGTAATAAGGTAAAAATGTAATAAGGTAATAAAGTTATAAGAGCAGAGGATATAATATGTTACTAATTTTAAAATAAATTATAGCCTTCAATAATTATAATTATAATAAATAGTAAAAATTATTAAAGTGGAAATCCAAGGTCTATGATTACTCATTAATCATTACTTCTTACTCATTACTCATTACTCATTACTCATTACTCACTACTCATTATTCATTACTCATTACTGGAGATTAGATTAATTTATGATCTTTACCAGATTCGAACTGGTAGCTACTGTATGAAAGACAGTTGTTTTACCCTTGAACTAAAAGACCTTTTTGAATTTAAAATATAACAATTAATAGTACAATTATAAAAATATCTTTAATTAGAGGCGGGCGGGCGCCAAGGGTGGGAGTAATATAAATCCCAGATAAATAAGAATAACAATTAATATAAGTAAAATTAGATGAGAGGTCCAGAAGTTAGATAAAAAAACATAAAATATGAAGATAAAAATTTAAGCTTAGATGAAGTTGTATATGAAGATGTATAGGAATATAAAGATATATATGAAGATGTATATAATGATGAAGATAAATATAAAGATCAAGATCAAGATCAAGATGAAGCTGAAGATGAAGAGGGAGATAAAAATGAAAAGGAGTAAAATTTGTTAATAAATTATAATTACCAGTTATTAGGTTTAATGGATCAAGGGTCAAGGCTAACATTGCGTTAAATTATTTATTTAAATTGGTTTAAGGAATCAAAAGGGTTAAGGTTAGTAGTTAAAGGAGATGAGTTCAGTACCTAATTAATGATACAGGTATTTTATGAATGATATTAGTAAAGGTATTGTAATTATGAGCTAATTGGACAAGGGAGATAATTTAATATGGATACACCTTATTTTTATATTAACTTTATTAATTTTCATGGGCAGGATAAATAGTTTTTATTATAAGTATAAGTATAAGTAGAAGTTATATAAGGAGTAGAAGTCTTGTGTTATAAGAGTTGTTGTTATAACTCATATGATTATAAAACTCATATGAACAATTAGAAGTCCTATGATTTATAACTAATCTTGTTTTATAAGAGTTATCATATGAACAATTATAAGTCTTGTGTTATAAGAGTTGTTATCATACAAACTTATATGAACAATTAGAAGTCTTGTTTTATAAGAGAAGTCTTGTGAGAAGTAGAATTAGAAGTAGAGTTAGAAGTAGAGTTAGAATTATAATTAGAAGTCATATGATAATTAAAAGTCTTGTGTTATAAGAGAAGTAGTCTAAGGTAAGTTTTATTATACAAGTAATCAGACTTGAACTGATGATCTCTTCTTGGAAGGCAGATGTTATACCACTTAACTATACTCGTTTATTTACCTAACTTTATCATAATCCTCTCCCCTTTATCTCACAGATCACAGAACATTAGGGTATAGAATATTATATCGTCTAAAGATAAAAGAAAAATGAATAAACATAACTCAATTATACAAAGGATTCTACATAAGATTAAATTATTATGATTTGATACCTGCACCCTGATACACGACAGGGAACTCCATCGCCTGTTATATACTATTAGGACACTGGTGCTAAGCAAAGCTCAGTCTTTTGTGACCCAGAGCCATATGGTCATTCGATGTATATATTGTGATATATGCTCCTCGCTTCAAGACATCTTACCAAACAGCAGATATCTTTAGATATGGCTCTCACCCCCGTTACCATGTATATGCTGCGACACCTGTGTCCTGTTTCAAGACATTACCCGTTGATATACAGTATAGTCCTTGGGATCCTGCTCCATGTACTCTTTCCTGATATCACAATAAGCCTAAAATCAATCAAGCACTTTTAATCTACATATATATTTCTAGGTACTTCACCGGCATCATCTTATCCCAGCTGAGCTATATCTTCATGGGTTATAATCCTGCCTTGACCTGCCCTGTTCAGGATATGCTTCAGAGATTTAGAAAACACTCTGTATTTTACTTTTTTCTCAGCCTCTGAAGCCTATCCCGCCATGTTGATATAGCCCAGATACCATATCACAAAGCATTCACCGTTGGTGTAATAAACTAAACTGTCGGAAACGGCAGAACATACCCCAGTAAGGTATTGTGCTCAATCTTTACCTGGCAGCGAGAGTCCGGGGACGTTGTCATCGACCTTTTCTCCATGATGAATTATGTAGACTGTGTTACTAACCTTCTTGGTATAGACCACGCCCAGAAGTGAGAAGAGGAATATTGACGTGAAGTGAAGCATCGTAACTAGTCTGGTAATGTGGGTTTTGGCAGAGTGGCAGTATTTAATAGGCTCTACTGAATAAAGCTTGGATTTATGACAGCTTTAACAGGAAATATGTGAGTCAGATTACAAGGTGTATTCTGACGGGCAACCGCTACCCAACAAGATGCTTGATGAATTGACGAGTTCAATTTGAATGAGGGAAAGTATACTAGCTGCTGGTTTGGTATCGGACAGAGGACTTATTTCAGACGGAGTTCGATTATGTGGCTGCCGCATAAGGATCCATATTTCTGTTCAAATTGAGACGCCTATTAAGCAAGGTTCTATTTGCCCAACGGACGGCTTTTGAAGAAATGTGTCACATAATTTACCATGGTACGACTTCACGTAATACTAACGTTTGAATTAAGTCTGTCTCCAGAAATCCATGTACTAGCAAGCTACTAACCATTACAGAACTACAGGTAAATTTCGAAACTAGAGTCGCCATCTTTAGATTAACAAACACTGATCACCTTTCCCAGATAGATCCATTGAATCATGCGGTCATGAAGAGGGTGCAGATCATGAGAGGTCGGTGATAGTGTTGCTCACGATCATCCATCCCAAATTCAGAAGGATCCTCGGAGATAAAAGATCAGTTTCGGGAGCACGGCAGTCTAGGGTCTGAACCCATGTTGCAGTGACAGAAAGGCCCTACAGAATGTAATTCCTCACTATTTCGCAAAAAAAAGCATAGTATATACCTTGGTAAGAAGCTTGACGAGTTGACGATTAAACCTTCCTGTCCAGAGGCCATACGTATCTTTATCCTCTCCTTGCGATGGTATTGTGGTATCGAAAGCATAATCCTCCATCTTGGTTTGAGCCCTAAATTTCAATAATGAATTGATTAGTATTGTAGGCAAAACTTCAGGCGTTCAAGACTTACCAGCAATCCTTGATCATGTTTGCCTAAATTTCAAAGAATTTGCGGTTGAATCAGATGGAAGCATGTTTTCAAATAGTCTAGCAAGCAATGTGTTTAATGTCACTGCGTTGATACATGCCTTGGTAACGCCAAAGCTAAATAGGAAGAGATAAATGCAGGTACTAAATCAAGCAACGAGGAAAGCACGTACCCTTTCAAGGATTTATGTTTTTAACAGAGTCACCACGAGCAACAAAGTTTGAAGGTAAATCCTTTGCTTTATGATACTGGAGCCAAACAGCGGGTGCTAGTATCAAAAAAGGTGAGTTTACACGTTCACTCATAATGTTGGACGGTGATATACTCACGGCAGCGAAGATGTAAATGAACGGATGGCAGAATTTTCCTTGTCAAGAAAATCCAAGAATGGAATTAACCAAGAAGGAAGTGGCCCCGCTAACCGTAAAGTCGAGGCGTGTGCTCTTACTTCCACTATGGTTTGCGGAGGGTCCTCCAGGCCCAGCCGCCACAGGAATATGGACTACTCCTGATTAATTTCTAACATCGAGTTAGAAGATATAACTGCTTACTTGTGTTGTTTTCTAAACATATTACTCCTAGTCCTCGTCTCTCCTCTTCTAGATCTGGTGTTCAGAACTGCCCAAGATCGCGGGAGACTCCAGTAATACCGAGTGCCTTGAGCCTGGTAAGCTCGCCTCTTTCCCTTCCTTCATTTTCTATTCTTACGCAGATCGTGAAGTGCAGTTTCAACAAGTCACGTGCGGTTCTCACCGCCTTCGTCTCTGCAACCATCACTATAACCTCTCTATATCGAACTGCGCAGCGGACTTTAGTCTCCATTATACTTATCTTTTCTAACATGCTTACAACTATAGTCCTGTCCCTACCATCTGGAACTCCGAAAACTGAGTCCTCAAAAGTTTCTCTGCAAGCAATCCGACTATCTGACAGCTCGTCTCGTCATCCCTTGCCTCTGGTATCTTGCTTGTTATCCTTTTTCATGTCTGATCACTCTTGCTGCTTTCTATTTGTTTGGTCTACCGACAACTTACTTTGGCTATTTGGCTCTTTGTTGACTGCCAACACGGACTCGCAAAGTTAGAGTTTGGAGATCATCGGAAAGTCATAGCAATGACAGAAGCGCGTTCGGTCGGCCTTCGATAATGGTACGTCACATTAACACTTCAACCATATAAGGGACTAATCATAAATGCCGCAGCTAGAGCATTCGGTCTTACAACAAACTCAAAGCCTCGAAAGAGTTCAACAACGGCCTTTCATACGGCCTGCAGCCAATAACTATAGCATTACTAGATTACTAGTTGTATTCTTCACTTATTATCGCTGGTGTATATATCTTAGATGTCTATATAATATATTAAAATATTGTTACTTTTTAAATTCGAGAAATATATATTAAATATATTGGGCTAGATAGCTAGAAGCCCTAGGTGCTTCAGTGTTAAGCTAGATAGCGCTAGCTAGGTGCTGATCGGGAACCCAACGATGTCGGCAAAGCCCTCGCTAAGCATGCTAGGACTACTAGGCAACGGCGGATTCGCTAAACACGCTATGCAGGTACCTAGACCACCTAGCACTACCTGGACTCTGTCAGATTTCGTGATGTAGGAGTTTCCCACTACCGCGCTCTCGCCGTTTACGCAACCAAAAATGCAACTTTCCGAGGTTTACACATCCATACACACGCTTTTATCAACATAATCGCGCTATTTGATGGATCCGATGGAGATAGGGAATATTTTTGGGTTTTATTTCTTCTGTTTACCAGGTACCTGAATTTTTGCTTCCGATTTTTCCATCGCAACTCCCCCCAATTCACCTTCTATTTCTGCTGGACCACCTCCGGAACATTCGAGACTTGTTGGACTATCGACCGCGATGCATACACGAATCACAGAGGCTTTGGGACCCTCAGGAGCTTTGCGGGGGGCTCGGTTC
Organism: Sphaerobolus stellatus SS14; assembly: GCA_000827215.1. NCBI lineage: Eukaryota > Fungi > Basidiomycota > Agaricomycetes > Geastrales > Sphaerobolaceae > Sphaerobolus > Sphaerobolus stellatus. The sequence goes on along the minus strand of KN837141.1, from coordinate 243,928 downwards.
TGTATTTCGTGTCATGGCCAACTGTGACTCGAAACTTCGTGATCGTGGGCAGTGCCCTCTCATACATTCTCTCTGCATCTTCCAGCCTTCCAAGATTCCTGTAGAGGTTTCCAAGGTTATTGACTGTGCCAAGTGTGGATGTGTGGTTTGGGCCCAGGGCTTTCTCTTTCCCTGCCAGTGCCCTCTCATACATTCTCTCTGCATCCTCCAGCCTTCCAAGATCACTCTAGAGAATTCCAAAGCATTCAACTATGTCCAGTGTGGATGTGTGGTTTGGGCCCAGAGCTTTCTCTTGCCCTGCCAGTGCCCTCTCATACATTCTCTCTGCATCTTCCAGCCTTCCAAGATCACTGTAGAGGATTCCAAGGTTATTGACTGTGCCAAGTGTGGATGTGTGGTTTGGGCCCAGGGCTTTCTCTTTCCCTGCCAGTGCCCTCTCATACATTCTCTCTGCATCCTCCAGCTGGCCTTGTTCTTATAGAAATCACCAAATGTATGAGCCAATTCATAAAATGGCTGATTGGAATAATCAATCTTCTCCATGGTAGCATGTAGTGAAAGTGTGTCAATGTGTGACACCCCTTGACTTCGTAACAACCAAGTGTCAAAATTTCCCAGGCCTCAAAAATAACCTTCCAAATGAAGCATTGCAAATTGAATAAAATGCTTCTGTGAGTTGGTTTCCATTCACATGCGTAACCACTCAGAAACCAATGGATGAATGGAAATCATTATTGTGGAGCTGTTATCACGATGGAATTGGAGCAGAGAGAGCTTATGCATATCTGTGATAATCTTCTCAAATTTGATGTAGTTCCATGTGTCATTGTCATTGAAAATAGACATGGGTGATGTTGCTAGCTCAGACTCCTCAATGCTAACTGAAAATATCTTCTCACTTATTGCCTGAGGGTGAAAGAATCCAAATAGAGTGAGAATATCCTCTAAGTCCTTGGAAGGTTGTCCAGAGGAAGAAAGAAGCAGTGAAAGGGACATTTCCCAAGTGGTGCCTACACTCAGTTGATATGGCCATATTTGAGGTATGTCTCTTAATAGGACATTTTTTCGATGGTGGAACTGGGTAATGAAGTCCTGCAGAGGAAGCTTACGCTGTGCAATATATGCTCCAGCTTGATCAATTGCAAGTGGGAGCCATCCTAGGATTTCCAGAATTTGTTTCCCAAGCACCACATCTTCCACAGAATTTTGTCTTCTGAAAAGGAGACAGAGTCCATCATGTTCATCCATCTCCTGCAGCAAGTAATGTGGTGCAAGCTCTTGTAGTCCATGATTTCGGCTTGTAATCAAGATGGATCCAAATGCAGAGATGGGGAAGAGCCAATAGATGTCTTTGAAATTGGAAGGATTATCAAGATTGTCAAATACCATTAACCATGGCTTGGTCCAGCCGGAGAGGATACTCTTAACTAGGTCCATTGCTGCCTCAGTATTTTCCAGCTCACAGGCTGGTTCCAACCACTTGGCAATATTCATAATGTCATCACCAACTCTCTTTAGTGATGAAGCATCCAACCAGAATATCCCTTGGAAATCATTGCTCTTTTTTCTGTGCCGGCAGTACTCAAGTGCAACTTGTGTCTTGCCTGCACCACCCATACCAATCAGTGAGATAACAGTTGTTTTCTCAGCACTCCGATGTTGATTTAACAAGGTGTCCAGCTTGTCCTGGACCCCCTTTCGTTCAACAAAATGTGACACACAACTGGAATCAGGAACATTGTAGAATGATTTGGGCTGAAGCTGTGATAAGATTAATAGGGATTTTTGCATTATAAAGCTAAGACTCACAGAAATGACAATTTGAACAATGCCAGCTATTATATAAATAATTAGAAAAAAATCACTCCAGTACAAATTTATGATCACTCACTGATTTGGGATGTGGAAACAAGTGCTTTCCTTCTACAAAGAATTGAAACAGCATCACCTATTTGAAGATCCGGTCAATGCAATAATAGTCCTTAACGACAGTTCCCCGATTTCCTTCCTAGGTCAACTTTTGTCCCAGATAATGTAATATTTTTCTCGCTATCATTTGAGAATGGCCTGCTTACAGTTCTAATAGCGTCCAGTATTTTTTAGTCGAAAGTGTGGAAGGCACCAATGATTCATCCAACGGAATACCAACCTCCACTCATTCATCTTCTGCAGATCCAACGTCAAATAAGTCATCGACAGATGAAAATTCAGGGCAAAAATTATACATTGACTCAATTATTGGAGAAGCTTTGGGCAGGGTATTTCTTTTGGACGTAAATTTGAGCATTCTATGGCTCAGAAGGAGGAGATTAAGACAGCAGCGCGGTGGCCCCCACATTTCACTTGGTGAACAGAATGATCAACTCCCTGAAATGGCGAACTTTCTCATTGAACTATTCTAGTGAGATCATCGCTTATCTGGCATGCGGGTGGAATTTCCAACTCTACAGATGCCTACATCAGCAAACTGGTTGAGATGGTCTAGCCGGTCCCAACTAGTCCAGAGTGATCTGAGACACTCCGGGAGTAATATGGACTGGCTAGGACTTACTGGGCACCTCATCCAGTTTACTGATGTAGAAGCGCCCGGGCTGTCAGTTGGCTCCAACACATGAGCGCTCAAGGAAATAAGTTTATGTTTGTACTATGATGCGCGTCGCGAAGGAACTTCCGATGCATATGATTGGTATATATGATGCACGTCGCGAAGGAACTTCCGGTGCTCATGATTGGTATATATGATGCACGTCGCGAAGGAACTTCCGGTGCTCATGATTGGTATATATTCGCCTTGCCAATATCCAGTCTCAGTGAATTAACGCCTCCTTCATGTCTTTCTTACTTAGCATATTCCACCTTTCTTTATTTTTTAGCCTCTGTAAAGGTTCGGGCTATGATCCCGTTATCAGCTCAGATTTTCCGGACCCGTCTATTTTGCGAATTGGAGGAAAGAGGTATGCATTACTTCCCCAACTCACGTTTGGGAGAAATTATCCACTTTCCTTAATTATTCGTTTTCTACCAATTCTGGGGGAAAAAACATTCAGGTCGCGGCTTCCCCGATGACCAGACTTGGACACTCACCAACATCGATGCTTTGCCCGTCTTAGGCAGCTGGGCCACCTCGGGGAAAACGTGGGCCCCAGATGTACTCCAAAGAAGCGATGGTACTTTTGTCATGTACTACACGGCACCGAATGCCAGTTCAATCAGCCACCGTGTTGGGACCGCCACGTCCACAAGCCCAACTGGGCCGTATACCCCGCAGTCAACTCCTTTGGCTTGTGCTGACAGCGGAGGGGGAGCTCTTGATCCTGCTGGATTCCAAGGCGAAGACGGAATGCATTGGGTCGTGTATAAGGTAGACGGAAATGCCCTTGGTGGCGGTGGTCCTTGTGGTAATGATGATGGCTCCCATTCAACGCCGATTCATCTTCAACGTCTGGCTGATGATGCTGTAACCCCAGTCGGAGACCCCGTTACAATCCTGGATCGAAGTGAGGCGGATGGACCGGCGATCCAAGGACCAAGTCTCATCAAGCGCAACGGACTCTATGTGCTATCATTTTCTTCTAATTGTGTTAATACACTGTTGTTTGACACCAGCTATGCTACCGCGACGTCTATCAGCGGCCCGTATACGAAGGCGGCAATACCACTTTTAGTTACCGGACAGTTTGGTTTAACAGCACCAGGAGGTGCAGACCTTGCACTAGATGGTAATAGCATGGTATTCCACGGAAATGTTGGATCAGGACGAGGCATGTATACTGCGCAGTTATCATGGAACGGAAATGTTGCCACAGTGCAGGTGCCACCTCCCCAAACAGCCACGCAAACAACATTTTTTGGAAGTAGTGATGTATCCCCCTCAGAAGCTAGACAGACAGGGAAACAGGAAAATGGAAGCAATTCTTCAAAAAGTAAGAAACTCTTGACTCAGAAGATTTATTTGGCTTGTTTTCTACTACAAATTATCCATTTTTACTTGAGTAGAATATTACAATACTGTCTGCAATATTTTTTTATCTTTGCCTAGGTTTGTATCATAAGTACCTGGTGGGCCTGTGTTAGGACCGGTCAGCTCCTTCCCACTTTCGCTTCCGCCAGTCCCAATACTTTGTATTATTTGATGATATCTTCATTTCTGTTTGCTTCTAATCCTTCCTGCTTTATGTACCTTTCTGAGTTCCCATTATCTGTTCTTCATTTCTGCACTTCCAATAACTTGTTTCTGTTATCACCTTTGTTTTCTGTATTCCTGCTCTCTTTTATATTCCAGATTATCAGCCACACAATTATTGTGCAATCCTTGCACAATTGGTGTATCTGCCACATTTCCTGATATACTCTTGATAAGTCTAAATTGTATAATTCTTCTTTTGATTGTTTACTTTCTATGGAAACTCTCAATTAGTATAAATACATGGTTGTAACTATAAGTAGTCTTAAGTTGGAAATCAGCTTTGATAAACACTGAATCTGCACTTCTGCTCAAAATCTATTCTCTGTTTCTGTATTACTGTCCAACATGTTCCACAGAAGACATCTCTGTCTTCATTGCCTACCCATATTGCTCCCTGGATCTGGTACCCGATCTGGTACTCCCTTGATTCTGAGACAACTGCTGATCTGATTGGGATGATTTTTATATGGAAATGTAGGTTTTGATGAGTGAAGCAGGACCTACTATATTTGGAAGGTAGGGTTCCCACAGTTGGGGCAGTTTTCAGGGAACTCAAGAGCAAAAAAGATTCCTTGATTGGGGGCCATGGGAGGTTGGGTCAAGGGTAAATGGTGTGGGAGATTGGAGGCAGGATGGTAAAGTGCAGGACCTGATATATTTGGAATGGGTAGGGAGGGGAATGGGATGTATCGGAATATTTTTGTGTTTTATGGCCAGAGTAATTGCACAATTAAAAAAAAATTGAATGTTTGCACTCTCACACACTTGGGTTTCACAATTCTAACCCTAACCCTAAAAATTGAATATTCACACTCCCACACACTCTGTCCTAAACTCAGTTACATGTCACACTATGATGCACAGCCCGGGTGATATGTCACACCATGTCACACATCTCTGTCATCCCTTTACCGAGATTCCCACACTTCCAACTCCCCCTCCCCAAACCCTGGCCATAAAGCACAAAAATATTCCGATACATCCCATCCCCCTACCTTCCCATTCCAAATATATCAGGTCCTGCACTTTACCATCCTGCCTCTAATCTCCCACAACTTTTACCCTTGACCCATCTTCCCATGGCCCCCAATCAAGGAATCTTTTTTTTCCCCGAGTTCCCTGAATACTGCCACAACCATGGGAACCCTACCTTCCAAATATAGGAGGTCCTGCTTCACTCATCAAAACCTACATTTCCATATAGAAATCATCCCAATCAGATCTATCCAACATAGCCAAGGAATATGAGCCTGATAAAGAAAATTTGTCAGGAGGTCATCATAGAAAACTGACTCCTACAGATCAGAGGGCTGTACTCTCTTTGGTGAGGACTGGAAAGGCCTCTGATGCAGTTGCTGCTACCAAACACATCAACACAATAATCCCAGAGCCTGTCACAGTACAAACTGTCAGGAATGTGCTCAAGGAACATAGGTTAAAGGCCTTTTCTCTCCCCTAAACATAGAAAGGCAAGATTGGCATCTGCTCAGAAGTACCAAAACTGGACTGTGGAAGACTGGAAAAGGGTTGTTTGGTCAAAATAAATCAATTTGGGTCAGATGGGCGCAGGTATATATGGAAACAGCAAGGAGAACCACTTGGAGATAGAGGGGTTGAGCCAACTGTAAAGTTTGGAGGAGGACATTTGATAGTTTGGGGCTGCATGGGATGGAATGGGGTTGGGATACTTTCAGAGGTTGAGGGCAAGATGGATGCCAAGCAATATGTGAACATTCTGCTGGAAGGACTGGTGGAAAGTATTCAGAAATTAGAGGTCCCTGAGAAGAAGGTGATCTTCCAGCAAGACAATGACCCCAAGCATACTTTGAAGCTTGCCTCAAATTGGTTTGAAGAACAAGGGATCTCTCTCTTAGACTGGCCAGCACAATCTCAAGACCTTAATCCCATAAAACATTTATGGAATCTGCTGAAAAGGCAGATTAATGGCTATGAAATGCCAGCCTCAGGAGTGTGGGAGTTGTGGAAGAAAGCAGAGGTGGAATGGGGAAAAATTAGGCCAGAGGAGTGTCAAAAGCTGATAGAAAGTATGCCTAGAAGGCTAAAAGCTGTTACCAAGGCCAAAGGAGGTCATACAAAGTATTAACTCTTTGATTATTGTATACAAAAACACTGGTCAAAAAACTGTCAACATTATGTATTAGAATAGAAAATTCATATCTCCTTCATTTCTCCACCAAAAAAGCACAAGGATTGGATGGATTTATAGCCATGATACTAGGCTATATTTGATACACTGGCACCATGATCTGGTTCAGTCTTGGTCATCCACAATACTGCGCTTTTTCTGAAACAAGCAAACATGTGGACAGTTTTTTGAGTGACTGTACATACCAGCAGCTTTATCTGCTGGAAGCACTTCTCATATAGAGGTGTCCACAGAAATTTTCTGTTGTTTTGGGCAGTGGCTGAAAGCGGCGTACTATACACTGATATATCAGGCATGAACTGTGCCAGATACTGGACCAAGCCCAGAAATCATTGGATGTCTTTATATGTCCTGGGAGTGTGCCATTCATGGACCATTCACATATTATCCATGTCTGCATGGATACCTTTGTCACATTGATGATATGGCCGAAGCAGTCCATACACTCAGAGTAAAGGTCAGCTTTACTCAGTGGGAGAAACAATTGGATTCTCTCAGGGTCGCAAAGACCTTTCTGAGGTGTTCCTCATGATTCTCAATACTATTTGAGAATATAAATATATCATCCAAGTAAACATGGATGAATAGGCCAATATGTGGTCTAAATATAGTGGTCATCAACTGCTGGAATGTGGAAGGAGCATTACAGTCCCTTTGTTGCATTACTTGGCTCTTAAATGTGCCATAGATTGTCAAGAATGTAGTTTTATTGGCATCTTCAGAAACTACCCTGATTTACTCATATGCCTCTGACATATCAAGCTTCAAACAATATTTCACTCATGTGATGTCATTTCAAATGAGGTCCATATCTGGAAATGGAGTGACATCCCTTTCAGTATTTGCATTCTGAAGTCACAAATCAAATACTGTTCTCAGTATTTCTTTCAATTTCTTGAAGATGAAGAGCATCAATACAGCTTGCGATGCTGAGGTTGGTTCCCATCAACCAGTGGTAAGATAGTGATCTATCTTAGCATGTAATTGAGGTCCCAATGCCTCAGGACATTTGGGTAAACAATAGTTAAATCATTTATTGGGATCAATTAGTTTGATCCTGTGATTTACTTCACATATTGGAGGTAATCTAATGGAAGTCTGACTTATACACAGTGTAAGAAAAGGAGTTTCTTCTTTGAAATTCATGCAAATATGGTGTACTCACTGATTGGATTGTTATCCAACTCATCTAGTGGTTGGCATAAATCAGCAAAAGCATCATTGTTACTGCTGTCTTCATATATAGAGAACTAAGCTGCATGTCATCATAGTGAATGAAAAATCAGTAGACAAGACTCCTCACCATTGTGGCTCCTATCTGACCAACATAGACCACTTTCACAACCCATTTAACCCATCTGTCTATTATCCACAGAACAATTAGAGTGTGGAAGGAGAAAAAGTACCATTATCAGTATACCTTTACTGTAGATTGCATTTACATGTAACACTAGATTGCAATATATTAGTCAAACGAGCTTTATATTATACTTATGGAAATGTGAATTACTAAGGATTACTGGAGAAATTCTAAGTGAATAGCAGTGAAAATTAGTGTCACAGTATTTGAACCATACCTCTGGAGGTTGCAGTGATTACTGGTGCCAAGACTATCCAAATGGTTGAAAGTTCACAATTAAGTGTTAGTAGCTCTATCACAGGGCTATTGGGAGGAACTGATTGTGAATCTATAAAACCATAACTTTCAGAAAGAGAACATGATGATTCTATATTAACAACTTACATGGAAGAAGGACATAGTGGAAATCAAATGCAATTATCAAGACAATAGGCAGAAAATAGACACCTTGTGCAAAAATGATGGCGCTCTGGTGGCGCTATTTTATGTTGTGTGTCTGTTGCTCCACCTGTTACTCCACTCGATCGTTGCACAATAAAGTAAAGGCATTGGTTTGAGCTGGTCTAGATGCAAGTGTGGGATAGCTTCATCGAGCATAATGAGCTGCATAGCAACCAGGTGGAGCAACAGGTGGAGCAACAGACGCACAACAAAAAATAGCGCCACCAGAGTGCCATCACTCTTTTGCACAAGGTGTCTAATATCACAGGACCAGGAAAATGTAAAATGGCAAAGTCTTGGCTTGTTTCCAGACATACACCCTCTCTTGCTGAATGGAATGTGAGAATGAGAATAGCCTTGAAATCAGGAGGCTTCACCTCAAAAGTAATCAAGTAATTGTATGTCAACAGTGTCAATGCTACACAAGTGAGGTATCTGTAAACCTGACTGAAAGGTGTAATAAGACACTCAGCCAACTATCCTGCTAATATATTGTCAGATGGGACCATACATATGAAATACTTGATTCAATGATATAGGCGATGTACCATCCCCTAGGTATTGTTCTAACATGACCCAAAGAGGATAAAACAAGTTTTGTGACTTAGAGATGAAGTTATAATGAAAGCCCTGAGATTATCGTAATACCCATTAATTCTGGCTGGCCATTAAAAGGGAATGAGAACTGAGCTGCTATTCCATCAAAAGATATCATTTATATTCTACTACACCAAGTGATTAGTTTTGGTCTTCCATTCACATGAAATACGATCTCCCATCTCAGCTATGATTCTACGGATGTGTTCATCTCAACACCTGTCACCATTATCTTCCCTGTCGTAAGCCGTAACTATTTATACAGGAAATGGGTGCCGATTGGTTCTGGAAGCTAAATCCTGTCGCTATTGAACTCGTCAGGGCATTTAGAATCCGCTGTAGAACTTGTGCTCTACTGCACATCAATGATCAGACATCTCCTGTCTACGTGCCAATTCAAGGCCAACATTCTGACGTTTGCTATACTTAGAAACAAAATAAAAATTGCGGATCATCTTGTCAGGATGTAGGGTGCAACACTCGCAGCCAGGGAGTTCCGATGCCATATTGACACAGCAAACTTGAAGCTGTAAGTTGAACCAGTAATTATCATTGAATTAATCATCTTTGAACGTACTAAGCGTACCTCGACTGCACTTCATCACCTATACAATCTAATAATCCAAGTATTTGCTAGGACAATACTAATAAGGGATCCCATACATCTACAATATTAATTGAATACAGACGCGAAGTGAGACTAATTTTAGGTAGAAGTAAAAAGTACATCAAAGACAGTAAGAAGTCTCAGTATGCTGATAAGAGGAACACGTTAAAAGAAGACCCGAAAAGATTGATATGGTTGTCAATAATCGATCAGCATGCCTTATAACAGCTCCAGTTAGACTGTACCGAGTGACTGACTGGAGTCTAGATTTCTTGAGAGTTGTAAGCTGTCACCGTGACTCACTTCGTAATAGCGTATCCCATCATTGTCATAGTACAGCTCCCTTCAATAAGGTCTTTATGGCATGTTCACGTATTCTTAGTCATCATTAAGTCTTCGTCAACGAATCTCTGAACCTCACCATTACTTTATCACCCTATTCCTCATCTCAATCGCTCCTTTGCTCTTAATCGCGTTTCGTGATGCACGCAGGCGAACAGATTAAACATCAATGAGTGCCTTCTCCTAATATTATTTATCGCAGTTGGTTCATTCTTGTACCGATCGCGAGATGCTGGAGCGGTCAGAATTTCGGTGTAGGTAAAAATAATACTTAGAAATAGTGATTTGAACTTTAGAAAATGCATCAATTGATCCACAGATTCCACACAGTCCTTCCTAGGAAGTCTAAGATGTTCAAGCCAGGCGTGCATTTATATTTTGATAGCTCAAAGAAGTCATCCAGCTTAGATGAAATGACCTTATCGGTTCTGGATCATGTCCCTGAGTTCCTGAGAACTTGCTGGTAGACATCTCATCGTGGCAGGTGCATCTTTCCTCTACCACGATGAGAAGATCTGTCAAATATGGTTATCAGGAATAAAATGTGTGTTATTTCATGATCGCTATTTACCAGATGGTTGTTATCTTGTTCTAAATTAAGGGAATATAATTGGGATTGCCTAATTGATAGATTCGACCCTAGATACTTCGAGCTTGGGATGTCTTCAATTACAGATATCTACATCCATTATTTTATTTACAAGATAATAGGACTGCAAGAGAGACCTAACTATGCATGAAGAATAAAGTTACGACGTATAAAGTATGGGTAAGTAAGATAACGTGTATTAGAGGAAGTAAGGACGAATGTCATGAATATGAGATATCTAGCGAGATTCATTCGTTGCTCTAACTTCACTTTGAATCGCCGGAGGCAACGCTAGTGTTGGCGTTTTTCCACACATTGACGGCCCACGACGACGCCTGCTCCACGCTCGCAATCAAGTCGTCGGCATCTTCGACACCGACGCTTCAGCGGACAAGGTCGGATACCGGGTGCGAGACGTTCAGCGGGTGGGATGCTCTGTGGTAGTAACATATAATTAGTTCATAAAATTCTTCATAATAAAGAAGAAAGATCGCTTACCCCGTGCGTCATCTTCTCCGGCAACTCTGCCAAACTCTCGACACCTACCAAGCTTTCCGCAAGTGTGAAAAGCCTCGTCCTCGTCAAGAGCCTCTCAGTAGCTCCATCATCCACCAGCCCTTCCGATCCTAAACGATACCATCCCACGGAAAGGGAAATCGCCTTTGCCCTTCCGCTCGTTCCCTTCTTTCGCCTCATCAGCAAGGACCCACCCATTGACGAACTGGCGAGTGAGGCGCCAGGATCCTGGCTGCGTTGTTACGGCCTGAATGCTCCGCAAAACCGGCGTAGATAATCTCCTTAATAAGCGGGTGCGCTACGAAGGAGGAATCGCACCAGCTTTGTCACGCTCCGCTCGTGTTCTTTCCATCTACAGTCATATCACCCCAATAGGAGGATAACTATATTCCTTTAGTAACTATATAACTATCTATATATGGACACCTTTGAGATTGGGGGTCAACATGTTCCTTCCTCCAACCCAGTTGTTAGCTATTTTCCTGAAGAGACATGTAAATTCTAGAGGATATACTGAAAACAGGCACAATTTGGTCCTTTAATCCCTGTTCCAAAAATTTTACCCAGCATGTCAAAATTACTGAAAAGAAAATATTACACCAACCCTGTATCACCCAACTATATCTAATTATTTTTTAAATTTATATTATTCTTAATTATTTGTTCTTTTTTGAATAAACATAAACCTTCCAAAACAGCTGCCCCCTCATAAAACCTGAGTCTAATCAGGACAATATTGTGTATTTCTAATATCAATCCCACTTTCAAAGAATGCACATACCTGAAACTTAATGTGAAGTTTCAATTGTAATGGACAATTGGAAAAAAGGCAATGACAGTCAATGGAGCAGATTTATCTGATAGTTGATGTACTTTTTCTTCCCCTTTTGCATGTACTGCTGGTTATGAATCACCTCCCTTCTCCTCATGCCTGACAAAAACTTGGGATTTTTACATCTCAAAAAAGGGCCTGCCATTATTTGTGAAAGAAGGCTCAATCTTCAACATTTTAGCAAGGCTACAGAATATCCAAAAATCAGCTGGAAATACATGCTTTCATTTGAATTGGCTAATTTCCCTGGCCTATAGAATCTGGCTCTCTCTAGTGGAGATCATTTCTCATTTATTCAAGGATTACTAGAAGAAAATATATTGAATTAAGAACATAGCTACATTATTAACACTAATATAACAAGAATATACAAAGCAACTACTAGTGTGATGAAAATGAACAGATAGTAATGCAAGAGTTGGGCTACTGTGAAGCCTTTGGTTTCATTATTGAAAATCACCTTCAAGCAATTGGACTCTATGGATCAACTAGCTGTGGAGTTTGAACTCAATGATAATTCAAGAAAGAGCATATAATCCAACTCATATTTATGCAAGTATCAAGTTGTGACCTCCAAATATTCTCAACTTGAACCTCCCTGGCCCCAGTCAAAGGGACTTTTAAGTGAAGCCAGTCCAAGAGCTGTAGAGTTTAGCTAGTGTATTCAGCCCTGTCAGAGTGACACAAAGACATCCTAGGAGTATAGCATATGTTGCAGTTAGAAATGAAGATATCAGTGAAGTGGATGGTGATGGTGTTTTTACTTCAAGTTCAAAGGACAAAGGTAGTCAGAAATGCATGTGACTTGTTGGAACCTTTGCTTCCCAGCTTTGCATGGGAGTTTGAAGGAGGCAAAATTCAGAAAGAATCAAGTAGGCTTTAGCGATCCATAGCAGTCCTAGTCCAGATAGCACTAGATAGTAAATCAATGAGCTAGGAAGATATTTAGCCACCCATGTCAACTTTCCTGATGGCAATTGTTTGAGTTCACTGAGGCCTTGTTAAGGGAACTAGAGGTTTGGGATCCTGTTTCGAATGGGGCCTTCCATTTCACGCCACTTGCCTCTGTGATGCAATATATTTTACAATCAGATGTAAATATCATAATTGTAACATGTAGTTGAACTTGATATAAGATGATTATGTACACAGATCGGACTGCGGACAAGTTGCTTGGTATACAAATGGATTGTCTGTATATTGCAAGTATATTGTGGTAAATTCTCATCCCACAATTCTTCTACTGTTGCCATTGTAGGTCTAGAAATACACCCTGTGTCAATAGCATCCAAGATCACCCCTCCTTGTCACTCAATATATTTTTGAACACCTTCAAAATTAGTCAGATTCTCAGGACACACTGCAGCAGAATACATTGTGAAAAGCCTCATCAAGTGAAATGTGGAGGGTTTGGCAGGATCAAGAATGCACTTCTGTAACCTTGGTCAACCAGTATTCCGCACTACCATTATAATTGTTCCCAACTTTCCTTACATTTGCTTTTGGACTACTTACATAAGCACCAAACCTGTAACCTGTACTTAGTATATGTAGACGATCCTTGTTCTCGATGTATACACAGTGGTCCTGTCAAGCTGTGTGACCACTCAGAGAGCCCTATAGACAACGGACTTTCAACTTCTCAGTCTTACCAGATCCCACGCAGAGATGATCAGAAATAAATTTGGGCTTGTTGGACAAAGAAGGATAGTATCAATAAAATGTCAGAGAATTTGAAAGAAAAAGGGTTCCTTGGAAAGGGGTTGAGCATCAACAGCAGTCTATCATCTGACAAATTTGCTTCTCACCCTTTCCAACCCAATTCAAACAGGTGAGCTAATCCTTCACCTCCATGACGGAATCATCTGAACCTAGAAAACTGCCATGTGGAAGGTGTTACAAGTAGAGGGCTTGGTCTTTTCAGTCCAAATGCACACCCTAGTAGACCTTGCAACAAGAGACATACACAGGAAGCATTGAGATGTTTTCAGCAGATAAAAACTCTAGAAAAACTTTAGAAATGCACCCCATTTTCACAGTATTTTTTATACATTGCAGAAATCCCTTAATAAATCAGGGTTTCTGTCAGTATTTGAAAAAACCCTGGGAAAATGGGGCTGACTTCTAATGTTTTCATCATATTTTCCTTGGGGAAAATTCTCTTATGGCTTCCAGTGATAAGTGAAAAGGGGACATGTAGCATGCAGAGCGCCTGGCTTCTATTGTTAATATTTTAAAGACTACAGAGTGATTTTATTTCCTCTTCATAAAGCTACATAACTTATTAATAATCTGCATGATCGACATCCATAGAATAGTTTGCGGGAATATTTAAACTTCCCCTATCATCGGCTCTTTATTAAATGAAGGAATATCTACTGATGAGATATCGAAACCTCCAGTAGTGGCTGACGTCTCTGCCATTTGCTAAAAATCAAATAAATCAATTAAGAAGGAATTCGGAGAATTGAGTAAATTTTTACATACGCCGTTACTGTGACTGAACTTTACTACCCCATTGTGGCGACTGAAACCAGTTGAGAAGCTGGTGGCGCCGTTAAGCTTTTCACTCAGGAAATCTCGAGAATTCAATCTAAATAATGAAGAATTTGAGTTAACTATAAGCTACAAAGCTCGAAAAAGAATTTACACAGCGAGGAACGAATTGAAGTACGCTATTGAGGGTTAACATGCTTATTTTAATTGTAATGAAATTAATAACTTACTCCTTCCCACTAGGAATCCAATACCACCATACACCGCCGCAGAAGGCAAGGTCAAGAACTAGAAAAAGATTAAATACCATGTGGAAGAGGAAGGCTCCGCATATTCTTACCGTCACTAGCGCACTAATTGTCAGCAATCTAAAGACAGCCAGAATAAGTAATGAGCAACATTTTAAGTGATATCATATACACACACGTGGTGAGCAGGTTCGTATTCACCGTAAAGAGTGTGATGAGAGTGATGACATGGTCTGTTCTGAATCGATGTGAATATCTGAGGTGATCCGCAGCAAAATGACATGAATATTTTACCTTGCTATGCCCGACCTTGCACGATGAAGACTGAGAGCTAACGCCAGTCATTGAAGTAGCTCAGAAACGCGGGAGTAATCTCACTTACTCATAGCAAAGGTAACCATCACATCGAATGCTACCTGACTTCCCGTTGCCAATTTGTAGGCAAGCTAAATAATAAGCTTAGTATAGTTCCAAATTGGTACGGTTGGAGCGTACAATAAAATCTGGCGTGTTCTCCATAAAAATACGATGATCAAAGCCTTTAACGGCGTTAACTAAAAGTTTAAATTCCGTATTCAATGAGGATTCAATCTCATTCAGGCTCGTTCTTACAGACGTTGGTGCCTATTGTTTTGCGTGGAATTATCAGGAATGTATATGATAACTTTAAAATATCGAGAACTTACCAAAGTTGAACATGGCCAGGATAGTCTGTAGCGCATCTCTTTAATTCCCATGCAAATGTTCATCGCAAAACTAAACTGACCGTAATGACGGTAAAGACAATGCGTTGGGGCATTTCAAACCCAGTGGCACTCAAAATCCAAATCCTCCAGCAGAAAAATCTGAGAAAGAATTAATATCAAGAGGTTCCGTAGAAATAGTACGAGGAGGACTACATTTGGATCATCAAGACGGTGCAAGCCTATTGAGAAGGAGAAATTGCATGGGCTCAGTAACTTGGAAAGACACTGGAACGAATACGTACAAGAAGCAAAGATTGCACCTTCCGATGAAATTAAGATTCGAAGGCAATTGAATGAAGAAAAGAAACATACATAGATAAAACTGAATAAAGATATTCATATAAGAGAGTGAAAAAAATAAAGTATGGAGATAGCGAACGCACACTTCGCCACTTCCAGGACCGCCCGAAGGTAGAGCAGACGGATTGAGAAAATCAGTGATCAGAAACCGATACATGGCAGCCATTGTTGCGGCTTGGTGCGCCGTTTCCAGTCCCTAATCAGATTTAAGGATTAAATTTAAATGTTGTGCAAGGAAAATAGAGAAACGCAATCACACTGGAGAGGGGCTGTCAATGACAGGAGGAAAAGGACACAAATGACCACTCACAAGAGGAGAAAAACGAAGGTCTTAAACCATGGTCGATCTGACTCGGCACGCTTTCCCGTCATCCAGAGGAACATTTGGAGGCAGCCGACACCAAAAAGTCTAAGGAGGTGCAGTTAGCAAATGTAGCGGGTAGTAGCTATCGACGTCCTCACATTCCAGTCAGACTGGACCCAATGAACAGGGCTCCAAGCGTGTTGTCGAAAGACGGAATCTTTACTCCTGGCATAAGAGCTGACATATTCTGCCAGTGGACTAAAGACTAAAAGATCGACCCCACAGTGGTTCTCGTATTTCAATCCCTCGCTGAGCTTCTTTAGTAGATCCGTGCTTCTTCAAAAATAGTAGATCACAATAATTGGAGGTTCAGCTAACCACCATCAGGTTGGGCTGAACTTCACAGTGGAGCATCAAATTTAAAGGAAGCAGCCCTTTCGATTATGTAAGGCGCGCGCTTCACAACGAAGCAAAGCTCGACGGATTCGCGACCGCGATATTTCCTCAACGACAGCTTTGATTGCCTTGAGATATTGTGTGAACATTCTTATATGTGTATACTGGGGGCTAGTTACATAAAATATGCAAAATATTACTGGGAAGAAAATTAAGTCCCAAACCTCATAACCACAAATGTGCAACCAATACTGGACATCTTCTCCGTTTTCTCATCTATTTTACTCTTACACACTGTATCTAAAGTTTTCAGCACTCCTCCCAGTAAGTAGACACCCCGGGGAGGTGTAATTGAAGTTGAATGTTTTTGGGTGATTTTAGCATACTCCTCCTACCCTCCTGATACCTATAACAAGGATGGAGAAGTTTTTGAACCCTAACTAGAAGGAATTGGAGACAAATGAATCACTAAATTTGAGAGTATATCCTGTATAGATTGCACAGGTGTGGTTATGAGATTTAGGGCTTAATTCTCTTCCCAGCAATATTTTGCATATTTTATGTAACTAGCCCCTAGTAGACATATATAAAGCTGTTCACACAAATCTCATATCAATCCAAGCTGTAATTGAGGAGATATGGTGATTGCGAATCCGTCGAGCTGTCTCTGTGCTCAAAATAGCTCTCGGTCTTCTGGTGCAACCTCTGTGATCCAAACATAGAAGAGCCTGTTCAGCCATGCTCAAAATAGCTCCCGGTTTTCTGGTGCAACCTCAGTCAACGAGAAATCGCGAGCGTCCTTCAACTGCGTTGGTATTGTATAGTCTCTGATCCAAACATAGAAGAGCTTGTTCAACCATGCTCAAAATAGCTCCCGTCTTCTGGTGTAGCCTCACTCAACGAGAAATGGTGAGCGTCCTTCAACTGCGTTGGTATTGTATATTCTCTGATTTAAATATAGAAGAGCTTGTTCAACCATGCTCAAAATAGCTCCCGTTCTTCTGGTGCAACCTCACTCAACGAAAAATGGTGAGCGTCCTTCAACTGCGTTGGTATTGTATATTCTCTAATTCAAACATAGAAGAGCTTGTTCAACCATGCTTAAAGTAGCACCCGATCTTCTGGTGCAACTTGACTCAACGAGAATGGTAAGCGTCCTTCAACTGCGTTGGTATTGTATATTCTCTGATCCAAATATAGAAGAGCTTGTTCAACCATGCTTAAAATAGCTCCCGGTCTTCTGGTGCAACCTCACTCAACGAGAATGGTGAGCGTCCTTCAACTGCGTTGGTATTGTATATTCTCTGATCCAAATATAAAAGTGCTTGTTCAACCATGCTCAAAATAGATCCCGGTCTTTTGGTGCAATCTCACTCAACGAGAAATGGTGAGCGTCCTTCAACTGCGTTGGTATTGTATATTCTCTGATCCAAATATAAAAGTGCTTGTTCAACCATGCTCAAAATAGATCCCGGTCTTTTGGTGCAATCTCACTCAACGAGAAATAGTGAGCGTCCTTCAACTGCGTTGGTATTGTATATTCTCTGATTCAAACATGGAAGAGCTTGTTCAACCAAAAATTTGATGTGCAAGATACAACATACCTGTCTCCCAACCATCATTATTTGCACCGCTTGCTCTCCGTCACTGTCTTCAACTCAGTTTCCTGATTTTCTACCAGAAGCTCCTTATCTATCTTCTATTGATTTGATCTGGGGATGGATAAACCTGCTGCATTTGGATATCTAAGAGAGCAAGGAGTCCTGGTAGCAGTCTC
>KN837141.1:133728-221618 GCA_000827215.1 Sphaerobolus stellatus SS14 | reverse complement strand
CCAAATCTTGTATTATAATCCTTTTCTTCAGAGCTCAATTCAACACCTCTTTGTTTTCGTATTGGACAGCAAAAGTTCTGTTCCTCCAAATCTGTTGCTTCTACAATTTTTCTGATGAAGGCTTTATATGCTCCATCAAGTCCAATACAATCCTCTTTCCCTATTATCTTTTCTATACCTAATTCTGTGAACATTTGTCCATCTGTATTCCATGCACATGCTGCTGGTTCAGATGCATAGAGGACCATATTGTTAATATCCATAGCCACTTGTGTTTGGAATCCTGACTTTCTTAACTTGTAGGACCATTGCTCTTTAGAACTCACACCAGTGTGAGTTGCTCTAGTATCATGTCCATCAAGTAGAACAGTGATTGATTTGAAAGAACTTGGATTCTTTAATCGTGCTGACAATATCCTAATTCATATATTTGAAAACATATTATGTAGCTTTTTAGAGATTAAATCCTCAAGAGCATTATTAACCCCTTTGTCCTTCTTATAAAAACTAGATAAGATATCATTAAATGTACTTGGAGTGATAAACCTTCTCATGTCTTCCAACGAACATCCTTTCACCAAATGGTAGAGGAGAAGAAGTCCTTTTTCAAGAGGTCTGTATGGTCCAGGATAGTTCTTAGTTGGAAATATGACAGTAAGGAAGAAAAAGACTGGAATAGGACCAAGTCTCTTAAGTAGGAGTTTTTTAACCTCATCAATGTTTGGTACAGCCCTCAGGTCAGTTCTATGGTACTTTTTAGGCTTAATATATGGCCATTCCATTGACAGGAAATCCCAATATTTCTCTTCCATTAGATTGTTAAACTCCTTGAGGAGTGCTATCTCGAGAGATGCAGTAGACATAGATACAGAAACAATTAAATCTTCAGCCCTTCTATTAACCAAATCTGGATTCTATATGTTTCATTATCTTTGAAATTTATTATCTCAGAAATATTTAGGGGATCTCTAGTCCCACCATGGTTCAGCTATCGGCTCACAAGTGATTCGGGGCTGTAGCTTCAAGGGAAAAAAGTTTCATGAAAATCAGCTAGGATTTGAACATGTTGTGATCAGAAACAATGTTTACCTTAAATTTCAGAGAATTTGACTTAGGAGGTCTCTCACAAATTGCAATAAAGTCAAACAGTTCAGGCACATTTTATTGGTTGAAAATATTACACCTGAACTGGTCAGTAATCCAACAATATCTTGAGAAGTAGCCAGGCAAACAGGTCAAAACTTGGAGGACACATAGATCAGGTCATATCTCACCCAATTCCAAACCAATTTGCATGAAAGTTTTCTCCCCTCAAAACTGAGAAGCTAAACCATTTTCAATCTGAACTGCAGTGGCCCTATGCTCCTGGCCTTGACCTCAATGTTAACATTTATCAGCTGGTATTATAGTATCATGTCTTATTAAGTTTATATTGAGTATATCTTGTGTGAACTAACTATCTTGTTAGACTCTTTTGTGCAACCTTGTTTCATTCTATTCATGAGCCTAGACTGTTGTATACATCTACAAATCAACAAGGGGAAATGACTGATTAAGCTGAAGCCAAGTCCTGCTTAAAGTCTGTAGTCTTCTTGCTGTCTCTGATCTTCCTATTCTCTGGCTTGAACTCTTTCATCTTTGTCTTGTCTTCATGCTTGATCGCCAATTCAAAATCAACTCTTAACACCAGTAATTTGAACATTGCACCAAGTCATGGAGATTGTCTTGGACTACCTCTGTATGAATCAGCCCACTAAAGATAAATGAGATACACTCAGAGATAAAGGAATGGTGATACTAAGTAAGTCTATGCTAATTGACCCTTAACCTATTATCACTGTAAGAATATTTATATGTAATAAAGTAAAATCTCATCCACTCTTGATAGTTCATTTCCTCAGGAAGCTTTCCAAGTTCTTCTAGCCATTCACAATGGTCTTCATATGTTAACCAATTCCATTGATCCTTAATATCTTCCTTATTGCAGTATGTAAACTCACAATAAAAGATTCTTCGTTTCTCAGGATTAGTTAGTTCATCTGGTTCCAATTCCAAAGATTCATACCAATGTTGATGTTCCTCCTCTGAAATTCCTTCAATTCATCAAATATGGAATTTGTAAGACTTTCTGCACTATTTACTGAAACTACTGTATCATTGATGCCTGAATCAGAATCTCCAGTTTCTTCATCTTCACTCTCCTCATATAATTCTCTCTTCCTCTCTAATATCTTCTTGAAGTCTGCAAGGAGATTTTCACTATCTGATAATTTTGATGTCATTCTGTCAGTAGCTAATTCTGAATTTGCCCTATCTTTATTTTTTGCTTGTATAGGAGAGTTTGGAGTGCCTGCTGGTATCATTCTCTTTCTCCTGAAAGCTAAATCTCCAGTTTCTTTATATATATTTTTCTCATGTGATATTCTATATCTCTCTTGCATCTCTCTTAAGTCCTCAAAAGGATTCTCATAATCTGATAATTCTGTTGTGCTAGTTTTATGAGTTGGACTATCTGACTTGATAATAAAATTAAGACCATTACCACAGGGCCTAAAAGATACTATTTTGTTTTTGTGAGTATATATGGTTGAAGGTTTGGTAGGTTTCTTATTCAAATATAGACTACCTAAATCTTCTAGCTCTGTTATATCATTCTTTCCACAATCTAAAACAACTATCCCCTTTAGTTTTCTTGTTTTGAAATGTTGGTCTGCTGAAGGAGTGTTTGGCTTCTTTACAAGCTCTGATCTCAACAACTTGACTTCTTCCGCCTGGTCTGCTGAAGGAGTGTTTGCTGTCTTTTTTTCCAGCTCTGATCTCAACAACTTGACTTCTTCCACCAAGAGTGTAATCTTCTTTTGCATAGATTTTTCCAAACCATTGAGTTTATCTTGAAAGACAGCTGTTAAGATTTCAATCAGATCATCATTTTGTTGAATGATGAAGGTTTGAAATTCAGTGTTCATGGTAAATTCTTGTGTGCTTGGGTATTGCTACATATAAAATTTGGGTCATCAATAATTCATTTTTATAAATTAGGATTAGGAGGATAACTATTAACTACATAATTATCAGTGTATGGATATCTACTGAATTGATAGTCTAGGAGGATAACCACATTCCTTTAGTAACTATATAACTATCTGTATATGGACACCTTTGAGATTGGGGGGTCAACATGTTCCTTCCCCCAACCCAGTTGTTAGCTATTTCCCTGAAAAGACAAGTAAATTCCAGAAGATATACTGAAAACAGGCACAATTTGGTCCTTTAATCCCTGTTCCAAAATTTTTACCCAGCACAAAGAAATTATTAAAAAGAAAATATTATACCAACCCAGTATCACCCAACTATATCTAATTATTTTTTAAATTTATATTATTTTTAATTATTTGACCTTTTTTGAATAAACATAAACCTTCTGAAACAGCTGCCCCCTCATAAACCCAGGGTCTAATTGGTACAATATTGTGTATTTCTAACCTCAATCCCACTTTTAAAAGATCACAGATACCCAAAACTTAATGCTAAGTTTCAAATGTATTGGACAACCAGAAAAAAGGCCATGACAGTCAATGGAGCAGATTTATCTGATAGTTGATGTACTTTTTCTTCCGTTTTTGGATGTACTGCTGGTTATGAACCACCTCCCTTGACAATCCCGCTTTCTGCAAGAGATGAGCTTGGGGCTGCCATCCATCACTTCACTGATTCTTCAAATGGATGGCGTCGCCCCCTCCTTTTCCTTCCAGGGAATAGGATGGTCATCAACAAAAATTGAAAAACATATATTTGGATGGTGCTATGCGCTGAGTATCGCCTATTCTTCACTCCCTGTGTTCATCTCTACTCGCATGCTTCACAGCAACTCAGTCAATTCATACTTATCAAATTTCAATATGATGTTAATTGAATATAGATAGTACTTTGGAGTGATAAAGTGGGTGTATAAAGTGTTAATTTTAAATATTCAGAAAGGAGACTATAGTGATATTATTGGGTAAATTGATCTATATACTTTGACTACCCCCTCTGGGTTAGAGTTAGGGAATTCTATGGTTAGATAACCCTAAAGATTATGTAATTGTTGGAGATTATATATTTGTAGCTAGTGAGACTCGGTTCATGGGAATTGTGAAGAGGGATGGCTCTTGGCACTGAGGAAGATTGGGGGGGGTTAGGGACTATTTGCCATTGGGTCGGCTAATGGGCTGATGTGTCTCTACACATTTGTGTACAGACACACTGGCTATTGGGTCTGATGCGGCCATTGGGTCGGCTAATGGGCTGATGCGTCTCTACACATTTGTGTAGAGATGCACCGGCTATTGTGTCTGATGCGTCCCTACACAGATGTGTAGAGATGTACCGGCTATTGGGTCTGATGCGTCCCTACACAGATGTGTAGAGACGCACCGGCTATTGGGTCTGATGTGTCCCTACACAGATGTGTAGAGATGCATCAGATCATTAGCTGGACCAATAGCAAATTGTCTGATGCGTCTCTACACATTTGTGTAGAGACACACCGACTATTGGGTCTTGTAAGGGCAACCCCCTAAAGCCGAGCGGACGTCATGCAGAGCTAGCAGAGGGGAAATCCAAAGATATATAAGTAACGAATAAGTACACTCGAAGGGGATCTCACCTAGCAGAGAAGAAATCCAAAGAGAAAGTCTTGGATTGCCACTGCTAGAGTGAGCCCACTAAATACTGTCCGGACTCAGAGTCATCAGTGCCAAGGAAACTATACGAGGGGGAACATAATGAAGCCCGAGCCAATAGAAGCGAAAGGAGTCATCAATGCCAAGGAAATATACACTAATGGACATAATGAAACCGGAAACAAATAGAAGCGGAAATAAGCGGAGAACAATGAGACGATCCTGACAGCCGATCGGCACTAACCATCACCTTACTCATGCGCCATGACTATATACGCATATACCCTCCACTCGATGCCCACTGCCTCCAACTGAACCTCCCACTCTCTGGCCACAAGAGTTGACGAATATGTTGAGGGTGAATCCCACGTGGAGACGGTCCCTGTGGGTGCTTGCCGTGAGGAGAAGTTCCGAGCGGAAATCTAGAGGTGTCCCCTGACATCACCCCCCCTCTAGAATGCAGTGTCCTCGACATATGAACTTGTCAAAGATGTCGAAAGTCTAGGGGATTGAAAGCTGTAGAGCGAATGCGACGAGGGGCATTAGGATGAGTGAGATGGAATTGTGTGATCAAATCCCGTGTGGCCATGTCCCGTTCGGCTACCCAAGAGTTCTCCTCATACCCATAACCCTTCCATTTGACGAGATATTCCAGACGGTTACGGAACAACCTACTATCCAATATCTGTTCAACTTCATAATGTTCTTCTCCGTCGACCAACTCCAGTGGGAGAGGTGGATCCGACTTCTGTCCGGGAATTGGGTCTGGGGGTGCATGCAAGAGTTTGACGACGTTGAAGACCGGGTGTATGCACCTCATCTGGAGCGGAAGTTCCAGCTAGTACGTGCGACGACCAGGCTTGCCTATGATTTTGAACGGACCCAGGTAACGATGGCTGAGTTTCTGAGACGGCCTGGTGGTCTTGATGTCGCTCGCATTCACTTTTGCCTCCTCTAGGGACTCTTGCATACGATCCTTGAACTCGTTCACCGTCTCTAGTCTGGAAGCTGGTTGTTGAGGCTCGAAACCCATGCACGGGTGCCATCCAGAATCCAACATGAACGGAGTATGCTGGGCTGATGAGTGAATGTGGTTGTTGTACTGGAATTCCACCCTGCGTAAAAGTTCGTCCCAATCGTCCTGTTGCTGGTTGATGAAGAGTCGCAGATATTGTTCCAACTCCTGGTTCACCCGTTCGGTCTGTCCGTCTGCTTGTGGGTGGTAGGCTGTAGTGGCAGCGAGCTTGATGCCTAGCATCCGGTACAGCTCTCTGGTGAACTCTGCGACGAATTGGGGACCATGATCGGATACAATCTGTTTGGGGAGGCCGTGTAGTTTCCAGACATTGTTGAGGTACAGCCGTGCGGCTCCGAGTGCAGTAATAGTGGTGTTCGTAGGAATAAAATGAGCTCGTTTACTCACAGAATCCACCACGTTCATGATGGCATCTGCACTGTGTGTGTCCGGGAGTTCCACAACAAAGTCCATGCTGACTGTATCCCACCTGGCTTCAAAGACAGGTAGGGGTTCGAGTTCTCCGGTCGGGGCCTGTCTTGGATCTTTGTACAAAGACAAAGGTCACAAGTCTTGACATACTGGCCGATGTATCTCGACATCTGAGGCCACCAGTAGCTGCGCGCCACCAGTTCCAGAGTCTTCCACCGTCCTGCATGTCCTCCAATCCTCGAGTCGTGATGTTGGAAAACGATCCTTCGACGCAGTTCGGGATCGGGCGGAACGTATATCTTGCCTCTGAACAACAGCAACCCGTCCGATTCCGTCCATTCCACTGTTCGTACGGACTTGACATTGGTCTTCTTCAACTCTTCCGCCGCCTTTGCCACCGCCTCTTCCAATTCCACATCCTTCATCCCTCTCCTGATCTCCCTCAGAACCTCTCGCTCTCCTCCTTCTGCAGTGATCCCTTCCAACGCCCTAATGTTGAACCTTTCCGGTCGGAGTAGCGTGATGTCCCTGTTGTCCGTATTTCCTGAACCGTGGTCCTCTCGTCGGGAGAGTGCATCCATTTTTCCCATTGTCCGTCCGGGCTTATGATGGAGTGTGAAGTCGAAGCGGGAGAGGAAGAGCGACCACCGTGCTTGACATCTGTTGAGCCTTTTCGACGTCATGAAGTACTGCATGTTCTTGTGGTCAGTCCAGATCTTGAACTTGTGTTGGGCCCCTTCAAGGAAGTGTTGCCATTCGTCTAATGCATGAATGATTGGCTTATGATGGAGTGTGAAGTCAAAGCGGGAGAGGAAGAGTGACCACCGTGCTTGACCTCTGTTGAGCCTTTTCGACGTCATGAAGTACTGCAGGTTCCTGTGGTCGGTCCAGATCTTGAACTTGTGTTGGGCCCCTTCAAGGAAGTGTTGCCATTCGTCTAATGCACGAATGATTGCCAGCATCTCCTTGTTGTGAATCTCGTAGTTGCGTTCTACTGGATTCAGGCTTTTGGACATAAACGTGACTGGGTGCCATTTTCCATCCGCTTCCGAGAGTTGAGAGAGGGCGGCCCTGGTTGCAAAGTCAGACGAGTCGGCCTCCAAACGATAAGGTGCTGTATCGCTGGGAAGGATGAGAACTGGCACGGTTGTCACAAGCTCCTTGAGTTTGTTAAAGGCCTCTTGCTCCATGTGGGTCCACTTCCATTTGGCATCCTTCTTGGTCATGTCGAAGAGGGGGCGTGCGTGGCGAGAGAAGTCCTTGATAAACTGTCGGTAGAAATTGACAAAACCTACAAACGACTGGACCCCCTTCTTTCCTTTCGGTTCCAGTCACTCTGTAATAGCCGTGACCTTGACAGGATCCATTTCCACTCGGTTCTCCGAGATGATGAGGCCCAAGTACTTGATTGATGTCCGTTCAAATTCACACTTCTCTGGCTTGAGATAGAGTTTGTGCTCCTTCAAGCGTTGGAGTACCAGCTTGGTGGTCCATCTATGCTCGGCGATAGTCTTAGTGAAGATAAGAATATCATCGATATAGACGCATACAACCCCCTCCATGATCATATCATGGAAGATGTCGTTCATCATCGTCTGAAAGGTTGCCGGGCTGTTGCAAAGACCAAAGAACATTACCAATGGTTCGAAAAGGCCCCTATTAGTCTGAAAGGCTGCCTTCCACTCATGTCCCTTCTGGATCCGCATGTTGTTGTATCCCCATCGAACGTCCAATTTGGTAAAGTACTTCGTGCCATGTAGTTGATTGACTAGTTCGGAAATCAACGGAATAGGATATCGATTCTTGATAGTTATCCCATTCAGTGCTCGGTAGTCCTGTACCAGCCGCAAGGTTCCATCCTTCTTGATGAAGAATACTGGGGAGGCCATTGGGGACTTGGAGGGGCGGATCCGTCCCGAATCCAAGGTCTCTTATAGGAAGGCATCCAGTTCGGCCTGTTCCACTGGGGACAGCGGGTAAACCTTGGTGTTCATGGGTTTCGCGTCCGGGATTAACTCTATAGCGTGGTCCCATATCTTTTCATGTGGAAGCGAATCAAAAGACTTCTTGGAGAAGACGTCCTCGAATTCGCGCAAATACTCTGGTATGTGTGTGTTCGCCTTGACGTTCTTGCTATGAGCTTCGGCCAGTCGAGAGGAAACGGTCTGGGTGGCACGTATGAACTCTTCTTCCATCGGGAGGTTGATGTAGAAAAGCCAATTGCCTTCTTCGAATCTATCCTCCGGCGCAACAGGGTTCACCTCATCATCTGTGGCTGATGATGAGTCGTCCTTGACATCGGATTCGTCGTCGTTGTCATCGGCCTCTTCTACCAAAGCAGGGTGTGGACCCGAACGGCACTTAAGAAGGCAGTGTACTTCAACCTTCTTCTTATGTCTCCAGGCAGCGGCTTCCTTGCGAGCTTCCGTTCGGCAGGTCAGGCACTTATCGGGGCAGTGGCTCATCTTCACTTCCTTGGTTTGCCTGTCAATCCCGGGATTGTGCTCCTCAAGCCAGGTGAATCCCAAAATCATGTCTTGCTTCCCCAAGTTGGTGACAGCCAAGGAAGTCTGTTCGGCATGATCGTTGTAGTGTAAGATCAGGTCCACGATTTTGGTGACAGAGCCTCCCTCATTTCGAGTTCCATCCACATTAAGTACCGGAATCACGTGGGCGAGTTTGCGTATGGTGAGTCGGTTACAGTGGACAAAGTCGCCATCCATGAATTGACCAGTGGCTCCACAGTCAACCAATGCGGGCGTGGTGAATACTTCACCCATGTCAGTGGTTTGGACGGAGACCTTGAGAGACAGAGACTTGGAACTGGGGGTCGCCGCCAGCACATAGTTGGTAGGCAGCTGTCTTTCCCCTGCGGGACGTTGATAGAAGGGGGTTGAATTCCGAGCGGGTTTTGGAGGATTTTTTGTGCCTTGTAATAACGGTTTCTCAGATTGGGGACCTTGAGTAATGGTCAAAAACTTGTCCAATATAGAGAAACGATTATGTACATGCAACGAGGGCACAGTGTTCACTCGTCGCACTTCATAAAATCCCTCCGTTCGGAAATGACTTCTTCTTCTCTGCTCGGCTCTACTCCAGGGTTTCCAGACATGTTGAGGTCGGCCATGAGTTCGTACACGAGCTCCTCCTTCTCCTCGATGGTGAGGTTTCGAACATCAAAGATGGTGTCACAAAATCTGGCTATATGCCCCGTCTTGCCGCAATGCCTGCATACAATGTTGGATATGCTGGCCTTGCCACCAGTCCAATCGACATCCATTGGTACAGGGCCATCTGGGGCTTGAGTGGGTTCATGGCGAGTGCTGGCAGCGGGGATAGGGAGTCGAGCCTGATAGTTGAACGTTCTAACAGGAGGGGCAGGGGGCATCATCCTTGGAACTGTGGTGGGGGCCTTGGGTACATTTGGAGCCAGTTTCTCCACCGTTCAGATATTCTCTTCAAACACCTTACTAGTCTCCCTCACATCCGCTACTCTCTGAGCCGCCTCAATCCATGCTTCCAGATCATCAAAGGCCGGGGGCGGGTCCATAGTCACAACCGTCATTCGCAAGGATTTGCTGAGACCCTTCTTGAACTTAACCACTAGATTGGCTTCATCGACATATCCCGAATGGAAAACTAGCTCATGGAACCAGTTGGTGTACTCGTCCACTGAATCTGAGCCTTGGTACCATGAGGATCCTTCTAATTGCGTGATAGCGGTGACTTGTCTGTTCCAGGGCATGAAATGTTTCTTGAACTCCAACTCGAAAGCAGCCCAGTTGGCAAAGTAGGGCTTGCCCATGTGGGATTGAGTCCTAAGAATCTGGTCGGCGAAACTGGCAGCCTGGCCAGTCTTGAAGAAAGTCAAAGCCCAACTAATACGAGCCTTCTTGTTTTGAAAGGCGCTTCCAGCAATCGAAAAATAGAGACTGCAGGAGTTGAGAAAGGGCTGGCCTTTCTCACGGTCGCCATCGAAATCCGGAGGGTTAGAGGGTCGAACTTGAAAACCTCTTTCTGTGGACATCTCCGATGGGGTATCTTCATCCATAACTTGTACAGAGGGGGCGTTTCTGGGCGGGGCCAGTTCAGAAGCTGCCCGTGCTGGATTCAATCGCTCGATAAGATAAGACGTTGGAGTAGACTCTCTATCCGCTCAGTCTTCATACGTTCTTCCGCCAGCGTCAACTCCAAAGTGTTCAACTGTTCAGCTTTGGTGGTCATGGCTGGTAGATTTCCATATGGAATTCCACCTGGCTGCTGGGAAGGGGACTCCGGGGCGGTAGCTTCACTCAAATCGGGGCTCTCGTCTGTGAGGGCGAAGGAGGGAATGTCGGCAACGTGTCCGGGGTCCAGTTCCTAACTGAAGACTTTCTGCTGTAAGGGCAACCCCCTAAAGCCGAGCGGACGTCACGCAGAGCTAGCAGAGGGGAAATCCAAAGATATATAAGTAACGAATAAGTACACTCGAAGGGGATCTCACCTAGCAGAGGGAAATCCAAAGAGAAAGTCTTGGATTGCTGCTGCTAGAGTGAGCCCACTAAATACCATCCGGACTCAGAGTCATTGATGCCAAGGAAACTATACGAGGGGGAACATAATGAAGCCCGAGCCAATAGAAGCGAAAGGAGTCATCAATGCCAAGGAAATATACACTAATGGACATAATGAAACCGGAAACAAATAGAAGCGGAAAAAAGCGGAGAACAATGAGACGATCCTGATGGCTGACCGGCGCTAAACATCACCTTACTCATGCGCCGTGACTACATACGCATATACCCTCCACTCGATGCCCACTGCCTCCAACCGAACCTCCCACTCTCTGGCCACAGGAGTTGCCGAATATGTTGAGGGTGGATACCGCACGGAACCGGTCCCTGTGGGTGATCGCTGTGAGGAAATGTTCCATGCGGAAATCTAGAGGCGTCCCCTGACAGGCCTGATGCAGCTCTACACAGTTCAGGCACTCCTCCTACTTGGGCTCATATGCCCATGCGCCTCCCCGGCCCTAGCACACCAGTCATCAGCTATCTCCCTTCTTCAGACTTCTATGTCAGTGGTTCTGCACTGCTTCGTGAGGACCAGAACGCATTGGCGGCATGGGGAGTTTTGCCCACTCGCTCTGGATAATTGAGGCGGGATCCCTATACATGGCAAGAGGCAAAAGCCCAGGCTGCAATCAGACCTGAAGCACGATAGGTTATATCCATGCTGCCGCTCCCTGACCCAGCGGGGTACAGATGCGTCTCTTTCTTCATCAAGTTGCTGCTTTGCCCTATATATCGGTCTTTTGTACATACACACAGTAGCTACAGTGCACCATAAGTGCCGTATGCGCTTCGAGCACTATAATGTGATTCTCTCTCTCTCTCTCTCTCTCTACACAGACACAGCAGACTATTATTTGCCATTGGGTCGGCTAATGGGCTGATGCGTCTCTACACATTTGTGTAGAGATGCACCGGCTATTGGGTCTGATGCAGCTCTACACATATGTGTAGAGACGCAGCAGACTATTATTTGCCATTGGGTCGGCTAATGGGCTGATGCGTCTCTACAGGTTTGTGTAGAGACGCACCGGCTATTGGGTCTGATGTGTCCCAACACAGATGTGTAGAGACGCATCAGACCATTAGCTGGACCAATAGCAAACTGTCTGATGTGTCTCTACACATTTGTGTAGAGACACACCGGCTATTGGGTCTGATGTGTCCCTACACAGATGTGTAGAGACGCATCAGACCATTAGCTGGACCAATAGCAAACTGTCTGATGCGGCTCTACACAGATGTGTAGAGACACATCAGACTATTTGCCATTGGCCGGGCTATTAGGTCTGATGTGTCCCTACACAGATGTGTAGAGATGCACCAGCTATTGGGTCTGATGTGTCCCTACACAGATGTGTAGAGACGCATCAGACCATTAGCCAGACCAATAGCAAATATACGCAGATGCGTAAGGCGCCCACGCAGGTGTGTGAGACGCCCACACATTTATTCTTCCATTCTGGGTTCCACTGGCTGGGATTTGCCAAGGTACTATTTCCCTGTACTCCAAGGTGCCCAGGGGTACAGGGAACACACTAATTATGTCAGCCAGCATTGCCACGCCTATGAGCTCCCCTATGTCTCCCCTATTTGCGCCTTACATAATCTTCCCATGCATCATGGTTTAGACAATTTGCGCAACCTTTGAATTGCAGCTACGCACAATCTGCATTAGCTGCTGGTCAAAAAAATCATGATAGACAACTATATTAAGATTTACAGTTATGTATGTATACATGGATAAAATATAAGCAAATAAATCGAAATAAATCAATAAGAAATGTTCAAGTTTCAAATAAATAATAAATAAATTGTAGAGCGGCGTTCGGAGTTACTTCTCGTGCGCTGACGGTCTAGTTCTATAAAACATGGTAGAACCCTTGCCATCCCATGTATTTGGTCGAGAGGTTCTTTGGGATTGCATTCAATTTTCTTGCTGTAGGCAGTCCTCCATGAAACTAAAGTATTGGCCCGGCTAATGGGCTGATGCGACTCTACACAGATGTGTAGAGTCGCAGGAACGCCTTTTGTATTGGTTCGGCTATTGGTCTGGTGCGTCTCTACACAAATGTGTAGAGTCGCATCAGCCCATTAGCCGGGCCAATAGCATATAGTCTGATGCGTCTCTACACATCTGTGTAGAGTCACATCAGACCATTAGCCGGACCTGCGTCTCTACACATCTGTGTAGAGTTGCATCAGACCCAATAGCCGGTGCGTCTCATGATGCGTCTCTACACATTTGTGTAGAGACGCATTTGTGTAGAGACGCATCACACGTCTGCTCCGGTGACTTAGAGACTCGTGTATCA
The DNA here is from genome assembly GCA_000827215.1 of Sphaerobolus stellatus SS14. Classification (NCBI taxonomy): domain Eukaryota; kingdom Fungi; phylum Basidiomycota; class Agaricomycetes; order Geastrales; family Sphaerobolaceae; genus Sphaerobolus; species Sphaerobolus stellatus. Next base: position 208,642 of record KN837141.1, on the reverse strand, counting down.
CAATTTGTCAGCTTGGGCGCTAATTCGGAGTGGGGATTTACCGACATCCCACCAAACCCGAACACGACCCACGGCACAGCAACCAAGATCGGCTCACATGGGGATAAGGTCATCTATACTAATGGAAATAGCATTATAGTGCGTAATATGACTGTTATAATCTCTTAAAGTCATCTAATAAGCCTGCTCTATCCACTAGATATGAGATCTCAGCGTATGTCGTCTCGTGCCACCTGCCCATCAATCCTGCTGTTCTGATGCCATATTGTCTCCTAGAACCCAGCAAACGACGATATCGACTCTCCACGTGTTCATGCAACAACTGTCACTCGAATGTTCCCAACTGGCTATTATGCAGTGTCTACAGATGTTCAAGAGAATGGTACGTACCACTATGAGCTATTTAACACGCAGTTTCGTTGATACGGTTGCAGTTCAAATCTGGGACATCGCTGGAACAGATCCAATCCTGAAGCTAGAGAAGAAATCTATCGGTGGAAAGGTGTACACACCAGGATATCTATCCAACCTGTCCCGTCTAATCTAACACCTTGCAGGAACAATCTAGGATGGGATGGCGAAAGCAAGCGCATGAAGAAGGTCGTGACAAGTACGTAACACGATACTATCAGCTTATCCTAGCCACTGACGTGTCTTTCACCCCAGTATGGCGCTGTCATCCACCTCGATACTGGCTCTTCCGCTGAAGAGATCACGGGTCATTCCAAGGCTCTGAACTCCGTTGCTATTCGCCAGTAACGACATTTCTGCGCTGCGACCGCTGGAGATGATGGGCTGATCGTCTTTCATCTTGGTATACCATATTACCTTCCATGTTTGTGCGTTGCTCACCTCAATACAGGTACATCCTACAAGTACATTTCCGTCCGTCTTCCATGCTCAACTTCATGGCATACCCCACCCTATTCCTCTTATCAGACCCTAAACGCCCATACCAACTTCGTTCGCTTAGTGTGGCCGCAGTTCAGTTCAGAAAGTGGTTCGAACCGAGAACTGAACTGAACTGAACTGAACTGGTTGGTTCAGTTCAGGGTTCACTGACCTCCTGAACCGAATTTACAACTCTGTGTAAAAGGTTGTTTTTTGCAGTAAAAGATGGAAAAAGTTTTTCCTCAACCAGTTTGAACTGAGAATTGAACTGAACTGAACTGCCTGAACTGATCATTTTATGTGAACCGAACCGAACCGAACCGAACCGAACATGTGGTTCAGTTCACAGTTCACCAAAAAAGTGAAAGAACCGAACTGAACCGAACTGCGGCCACACTACGTTCACTCTGTGTCTTATGTACCATATGGCTCACACTTCGTCTCAACTGGCGTAGACTACAAGGTCTTCTGATGGGATGGAACTTCCGGAGAGCACATTGCAGAGTTCAAGAATGCTCATAAGGGTGATGTGGTATGTAATCTTTTGGTACTTTTGCGAAGGCAGCTAAATGACTATAGTTTGCAGGCTCATGGTCCCCAGACAGCAAGAGCATTGTAACTTCCTCCACCGACTGCACAGCCGAACTATGCACAACTAGTGCACATTCCTTTGTCATTAAATCACTAACATATCGCCATGATAAGGGATATCGAAACCTGTAAAGCCACCACAACCTGGACGCTAGGTAGCGACATCGCCTTGCACCAACTCGGCAACACCTGGACGTCCAAAGACTCCATCGTCAGCGTCAGCCTCGACGGCATCCCTCAATGTGTTCGGCCCTCATAACCGTAGTGGTCTCGCCCGAATCCTGCCTGTACGTCACCGGTCCCTAAGTCCCACCACACCCGTCTAATCTCTCCCTATGCACAGGGCACCCAAAAGCCTATCACAGCAGTAACCTTAATACCTTTTCCACCTGCACTGGTTGCCGGATCAGGTGACGACCGTATGCACTCCTTATCCCTCAAGTCTGACATTGTCCAGCGAGTCTCTGAGACTGGGCATGCCAGTCTCGTCTCGGGCTTAGCGCAAGACTAAGGTACGGTATGGAGTGTAGGGTACAATGATAAGGCAAAAGAGGTTGATGTTGGGTCAAGTTGAATGTCTTGTGGTCTTGAATCTGCGGTAGCATAGAGTCTTGCACACAGCAAGATTTCCTGGGTCTTTGTGCTATTGATTAGAACCCGAATATTAGAAGATAACAGATATGAAGAGTACCTTTTTGGTTGGAAGAATTCGTCGTCTGCTATTGACCATTGATGAACAGTGAAATGAGTAGGCGACATGAGTGGGTGACACTTGAGTTGGTTTTTCTGCCGTAATACTCTGGCAGTCAACTCACTCTTTATTCCGGAGTCAACTCCCTGTATATAAATTATAGTAAGCATCTGCTTATAGGATATAATAATATCATACTAGTTGGACATAGTGAATTGTTACTTTTCAAGCTGCATATATGCGAATTTGTGAGCATTATTGTTTTGACTGGCTGATGTGAGCAAAATAGCTCTCTATTCATTCAGCAGTAGAATATACAGATTGTAAGCTTACCGATGTCTGTGCCAATACCAATTGCTTGGTGATGCCCAAACAAATTGAGCTTAAGTACTGCTGACTTACTGATGATGATATCCATCATATGCAAAGCAATTGCATTGCCAGCTATTATTGTGTTCTATTGTGAAGACTCTGGTATGGATTTCTCTCTCGAAGTTAAATTTTTATGTCAGGACAGGAGAAGATGTTGTCTAAAGCCTGTGGTCACTTTGAATGTAAGGTCTGACAACATGGTATAAATGTTGATATATGCTAATAATACCTGTATACACCCCGGGAACCCTGACACGTGACATCCAGAGGTTCTATAAATATATTATTTTACATCTGGAGGAGGAGAAGTAGTTGTATAAAACCTGTGGTTACTTTGAATGTAAGGTCTGACAACATGATATAAATGTTGATATATGTTAGTAATACCTGTATATATGCACTGGGAGCCCTGGCATGTGACATCCAGAGGTTCTATGAAAAGTTAGTTTTTACGTCCGGAGGAGGAGAAGTTGTATAAAACCTGTGGTCACTTTGAATGTAAGGTCCAACAACATGGTATAAATGTTGATATATGCTAGTAATACATGTTTACGCTCCAGAAACCCTGGCGCATGACATCCAGAGGTTCTAAAAATATATTAGTTTTTATGTCAGAAGGAGAAGTAGTTGTATAAAATCTGTGGTTACTTTGAATGTAGGATCCAACAGCATGATATAAATGTTAATATATGTTAATAATACCTGTATACACACTGGGAACCCTGGCGCATGACATCCAGAGGTTCTATGAAAGATTAGTTTTTACATCTGGAGGAGGACAACAAAGCTGTATAAAGCCTGTGGTCACTTTGAATGTAAGGTTTGACAACATGGTATAAATGTTTATATAAGTTATTTATACCAGTATACACACCAGAAACTCTGACAAGTGACATCCAGATGTTCTATGACTACATTAGTTTTCGGGGACCGGACTGTATAAGCAAGCCTAAGGATCTGACATTATTTAATTATCAGGGGCACTGACTCTAGGATATCACTCTGTGGGATGAACATTTCCCTTTTCTTGCGATAGGTTTATGTCTTTTGCCCTTTTGCGGTTTTTGAGAGGGTATCCTGGGGTATCCAGTGGGAAGATAGCAGGATTCGCAAGGATTCCTTCAGAAACACGCAGTATTCCTGCAGGCTCACTGGGGAACACGGGGATATGGGATGAACACGCAGTATTTTGGGGGGAAGAATAGGGATATGTAGGGATCCGCCAGGTTTGATGCCAGTCTGGGGGATTATGTTAGGGCAACCCTCTAAAGCTGAGCAGACATCACGCAGAGCTAGCAGAGGGGAAATCCAAAGATATATAAGCAAGTGAATAAGTACACGTGAAAGGAATCTCACCAAGCAGAGGAGAAATCGGTTAGAATCTAACCCTAATATATAATAGCTCAGTGAATATATACTTGACTATATAGTTATGAACAGTACCTAATACATAATAGCTACATGAATATATAAGTAATGATGAAATAAAAGGATAAATAAAATATGTAACTCACCTCAGCAAAGATATACTTGACTGAGGTGGTACACTATCTACTGCAAGACTTTATAGAGAACAGAAGAATAGGGAAATAGTAAAGTGGACTTTTTAACAAAGGAGAGTAAAAAGGGGCGATTGTACTAAGTCTAGCACAATCAGTGAACAGAACAATACAAGCAATAAACATATCCGAACAATGTGTGAACAAAGGAGTCATGGTGAACAATCTAACAAAATCCAAAGAGAAAGTCTTGGATTGCCTCTGCTAGAGTGAGCCCACTAAATACCATCCGGACTCGGAGTCATTGATGCCAAGGGAAATATACGAAGGGGGATATAACGAAGTCAGAGCGAATAAAAATGGAAGGAGTCATCGATACCAAGGAAATATGCAATAAATGGATATAATGAAGCCGGAAACGAATAGAAGCGGAAACGAATGGAGAACAATGAGACGATCCTGACGGCCGATCGGTGCTAAACATCCCCTTACTCATGCGCTATGACCATATGCGCATACGTCCTCCACTAAACGCCCACTGCCTCCAACCGAATCTCTCACTCTCTGGCCACAAGAGTCAACGAATATGTTGAGGGTGAATCCCACGTGGAGACGGTCCTTGTGGGTGGTTGCCGTGAGGAGAAGTTCTGAGCGGAAATCTAGAGGCGTCCCCTGACATCACTCCCCCTCTAGGATGCGGCGTCCTCGATGTATGAACTTGTTGAAGATGTCGGAAATCGAGGGAGTTGAAAGCCGTAGAGCAAATGCAATGAGGGGTGTTAGAATGAGTGAGATGGAATTGTGTGATCAAATCCCGCGTGGCCATGTCCCGTTCGGCCATCCAAGGAGGATAACCATATTCCTTTAGTAACTATATAACTATCTATATATGGACACCTTTGAGATTGGGGGGTCAACATGTTCCTTCCCCCAACTCAGTTGTTGGGTATTTCCCTGAAAAGACAAGTAAATTCTAGAGGATATACTGAAAACAGGCACAATTTGGTCCTTTAATCCCTGTTTCAAAAATTTTACCCAGCACAAAAAAATTATTAAAAAGAAAATATTATACCAACCCAGTATCACCCAACTATATCTAATTATTTTTCAAATTTATATTATTTTTAATTATTTGACCTTTTTTGAATAAACATAAACCTTCTGAAAAAGCTGCCCCCTCATAAAACTAGGGTCTAATTGGTACAATATTGTGTATTTCTAACCTCAATCCCACTTTTAAAAGATCACAGATACCCAAAACTTAATGCTAAGTTTCAAATGTATTGGACAACGGGAAAAAAGGCCATGACAGTCAATGGAGCAGATTTATCTGATAGTTGATGTACTTTTTCTTCCGTTTTTGCATGTACTGCTGGTTATGAACCACCTCCCAAGAGTTCTCCTCATACTCATAACCCTTCCATTTGACGAGATATTCCAAACCGTTACAGAACAACCTACTATCCAATACCTGTTTGACCTCATAATGCTCTTCTCAGTCGACCAATTCCGGTGGGGGAGGTGGATCCGACTTCCATCCAGGAATTGGGTCTGGGGGTGCATGCAAGAGTTTGACAACGTTGAAGACCAGGTGTATGTGCCTCATTCCGAGCGGAAGTTCCAGCTTGTATGTATGATGACCAGGTTTACCTATGATTTTGAACAGAATGGCTGAGTTTCTGAGACGGCCTGGTGGGCTTAATGTCGCTCGCGTTCAGATAGACCTTGTCGCCAATCTGATATTCTGGAGGGGGAGTCCTTCAGCGATTGTAGTATTGTGCCATGTTGTCCTTCGCCTTAGTGAGGGCCGCCTTTGCCTCCTCCAGGGACTCTTGCATATGATCCTTGAACTAGTTCACCGTCTCTAGCCTGGAAGTCGGTTGTTGAGGCTCGAAGCCCATTCACAGGTTCTATCTGGAATCCAACATGAAGGGAGTGTGCTGGGTCGACGAGTGAATGTGGTTGTTGTACTGGAATTCCACCATGGGTAAGAGTTCGTCCCAATCGTCCTGCCACTGGTTGACAAAGAGCCGCAGATATTGATCCAACTCTTGGTTCACCTGTTCAGTCTGTCCATCTGCTTGCGGGTGGTAGGCTGTAGTGGCAGTGAGCTTGATGCCTAGTATCCAGTACAGCTCTCTGGTGAACTCTGCGACGAAATGGGGACCATGATCGGATACGACTTGCTTGGGGAGGCTGTGTAGCTTCCAGACGTTGTTGAGGTACAGCCATGCGGCTCCGAGTGCAGTAATAGTGGTGTTCGTAGGAATAAAATGAGCTCGTTTACTCACGGAGTCCACTACGTTCATGATGGCATCTGCACCGTGTGTGTCCGGGAGTTCCACAACAAAGTCCACGCTAACTGTATCCCACCTGGCTTCAGGGACAGGTATGGGTTCGAGTTCTCCGGTCGGGGCCTGTCTTTGGATCTTCGTACGAAGACAGAGGTCGCAAGTCTTGACATACTGGCCGATGTATCTTGACATCTGAGGCCACCAGTAGCTGCACGTCACTAGTTTCAGAGTCTTCCACTGTCCTGCATGTCCTCCAATCCTCGAGTTGTGATGTTGGAAAACGATCCTTCAATGCAGTTCGGGATCAGGCGGAAAGACCTCTATTAGTCCGAAAGGCTGCCTTCCACTCATCTCCCTTCCAGATCTGCACGTTGTTGTATCCCCACCGGATGTCCAGTTTGGTAAAGTACTTCGCACCGCGTAGTTGATTGACCAGTTTGGAAATCAACGGAATGGGATATCGATTCTTGATAGTTATCCCATTCAGTGCTCAGTAGTCCTGCACCAACCGTAAGGTTCCGTCCTTCTTCTTGATGAAGAATACTGGGGAGGCCATTGGGGATTTGGAGGGGCGGATTCGTCCAGAATCCAGGTTCTCTTGTAGGAAGGTGTCCAGTTCAGCCTGTTCCACCGGGGATAGTCGGTAAACCTTAGTATTTGTGGGTTTCGTGTCCGGAATTAATTCTATAGCGTGGTCCCATATTTTTTCATGCAGAAGCGAATTGAAAGACTTCTTGGAGAAGACGTCCTCAAATTGGCGCAAATACTCTGGTATCTGTGTGTCCGCCTTGACATTCTTGCTATGGGCTTCGGCCAGTCGAGAGGAGATGGTCTGGGTGGCACGGATGAACTCTTCTTCCATCAGGAGATTAATGTAGAAAAGCTGATCGCCTTCTTTGAATCTATCCTCCGGTGCAACAGGGTTCACCTCATCGTCTGTGGCTGATGATGAGTCATCCTTGACATCGGATTCATCATCGTCGTTGTTGGCTTCTTCTACAGACGCAGGGTGTGGACCCGAGCAGCGGTGTCCTTGCGAATCTCAGTTCAGCAGGTGAGGCACTTATCGGGGCAACGGCTCATCTTCACTTCCTTGGTTTGCCAGTTAATCTCGGGGTTGTGCTCCTCGAGCCAGGTGAACCCCAAAATCATGTCTTGTTTCCCCAAGTTGGTGACAGCGAAGGAAGTCCATTTGGCATGATCGTTGTAGCGTAAGATCAGGTCCATGATTTCGGTGACAGAGCCTCCCTCATTTTGGGCCCCATCAACATTAACTAATGGAATCGCAGGGGGGGGGGGAGTGCGAGTTTGCGCGTGGTGAGTTGGTTACGGCGGACAAATTCGCCATCCATGAATTGAGCAGTGGCTCCACAGTTGACCAATGCGGGCATGGTCTATACTTCACCCGTGTCAGTGGTTTGGACAGAGACCTTGAGAGACAGGGACTTGGAACAGGGGGTCACAGCCAACACATAGTTGGTAGGTAGCCGTCTTTCCCATGCGGGGCGACAATAGAAGGGAGTCGAATTCCGAGTGGGTTTTGGAGGGTTTTCTGCGACTTGTAATAATGGCTTCTCGGATTGGGGATGTTGAGTAATGGTAGAAACCTTGTCCAATAGGGAGAAACGATTATGAACATGCAACAAGGGCACAGTATTCACTCGTCGCGCTTCGTAAAATCCCCTCGTTCGGAAACAACTTCTTCTTCTCCGCTTGGCTCTGCTCCAGGGCTTTTAGACATGTCGAGGTCGGCCATGAGTCCATACAAGAGCTCCTCCTTCTCTTCGACGGTGAGGCTTCGAACGTCGAAGGTGGTGTCGCAAAACCTGGCTATATGCCCTGTCTTGCCGCAACACCTGCATACGATGTTGGATATGCTGGCCTTGCCACAAGTCCGGTCGACATCCATTGGCACGGGGCCATCCGGGGCTTGGGTGTGTTCATGGCGAGTGCTGACGACGGGGATAGGGAGTCGAGCCTGGTAGTTGAATGTCCCGACAGGCAGGGCAGGGGGCATTGTCCTTGGAACCGTGGTGAGGGCCTTGGGTACGTTCAGAGCCGGTTTCTCCACCGTTCGGATATTCTCTTCGAACACCTTACTAGTCTCCCTCGCATCCTCTACTCTCTGAGCCGCCTCAATCCATGCTTCCAGATCATCAAAGGCCGGGGGCGGGTTCATAGTTGCAACTGTCGTTTGCAAGGATTTGCTGAGACCCTTCTTGAACTTAAGCACTAAATTGGCTTCGTTGGCATATCCCGAGTGGAAAGCTAGTTCGTGAAATCAGTCGGTGTACTCGTCTACTGAATCTGGGCCTTGATACCACGAGAACTGTGTGATAGCGGTGACTTGTCTGTTCCGGGGCATGAAACGTTTCTTGAACTCCAACTCGAAAGCAGCCCAGTTGGCAAAGTAGGGCTTGCCCATGCAAGATTGAGTCCTGAGAATCCGGTCAGCGAAACCGGCAGCCTGGTCAGTCTTGAAGTAAGTCAAAGCCCAACTAATACGAGCCTGCTCGTTTCGAAAGGCATATCCAGCAATCGAAAAATAGAGACTGCAGGAGTTGAGAAAGGATTGGCCTTTCTCGCGGTCACCATTGAAATCCGAAGAGTTAGAGGGTCGGACTTGAAAATCTCTTCCTACGGACATCTCCGATGGGGTATCTTCATCCATAACTTGTACAGAGGGGGCGTTTCCGGGTGGGGCCTGTTCAGAAGCTGCCTGTGCTGGATTCAATAACTCGATGAGTCATTGGAGTTGATTCTCAATCCGCTCAGTCTTCATACGTTCTTCTGCCAGCGTCAACTCCAAAGTGTTCAACCGTTCGGCTTCAGCAGTCATGGCTGGTAGCTTTCCGTACGGAATTCCAAGTGGCTGCTGGGAAGGGGACTCCGGGGTGGTAGCTTCAGTCATGTCGGGGCTCTCGTCTGTGAGGGTGAAGGAGGGAATGTTGGCGACGCGTCCGGGGTCCAGTTCCTAACTGAAGACTTTCTGCTGTTAGGGCAACCCTCTAAAGCTGAGTGGACATCATGCAGAGCTAGCAGAGGGGAAATCCAAAGATATATAAGCAAGTGAATAAGTACACGTGAAAGGAATCTCACCTAGCAGAGGGGAAATCCAAAGAGAAAGTCTTGGATTGCCTCTGCTAGAGTGAGCCCACTAAATATCGTCCGGACTCGGAGTCATCGATGCCAAGGAAAATATATGAAGGGGGACGTAATGAAGTCAGAGCCAATAGAAATGGAAGGAGTCATCGATGCCAAGGAAATATGCAATAAATGGATATAATGAAACCGGAAACGAATAGAAGCGGAAAAGAATGGAGAACAATGAGACAATCCTGACGGCCGATCAGCGCTAAACATCCCATTACTCATGCACTATGACTATATGCACATACATACTCCACTAGACGCCCACTGCCTCCAACCGAACCTCCCACTCTCTGGCCACAGGAGTCGATGAATATGTTGAGGGTGAATCCCGCGCGGAGACGGTCCCTGTGGGTGGTTTCCGTGAGGAGAAGTTCCGGGCGGGAATCTAGAGGCGTCCCCTGCCAGATTAGGTATTATGCTTTGCTATAAAATATTTGATCATTATATTTTGTCCAATAAAGCCAGTGATAGGATAGCTGCTAGGGCTAGGGAAATTTTAGACACCATTGTGGATTTTCCTGATATATGCTTTCATTGAGAGCTTACCAAGTCATTCGCAGAAGTATCAGGCTCTCTGAAGCACCAGTTTTATGTAAATAGACACCTTTTGCAAGAGCGCCGGCGCTTTCAGGGCGCTCCAAGTTTGTTGGTCGAGCTTGCGAGACCTTTTTAAGAATCGAAATTGCGTAAGGGAAGCGCCCGAGCATCTTCGGCCCACATGCACCCACTGCCCTGTCACCCCGTGGGAATCTGAGCATCGGACGCGTCTGCGTGCTTCTTCCGCCCACACGTGCCCACTCTGTCACTCCGGGAAACTGAACGGCAACGGTTGCGCGATTGCATCAGGAAAACGGGCGACGGAGATTGAATTTTCCATAGCACTACAGACAGATAGCGTGCTTCTAGGAAAGAATGAGCAACTAGTCTAACTATGGCACGCTACTTGAGAATGGGGAGACCCCAATGGTTTGAACAATTATCAGCGCTTCTCAGTGGCTTTAGAAGTTAACATCGTACCACATTGACCGGTACTTCAACATTGATGCCGCACTGGGCCCCAGTCTGCCTCAAGGACAACATTGCGTCGGTATAGAAAAACGAGCAGCAAGAATATGAGACGGTTTACGGGGTGGATCCCCTTCAAATTACTATTATACAATATTGCACATGGTGAGCTCTATAACTAGCTTGGATCAAAAGTTTATTTTGCGTTCTTAACTAGCCCTATACTTCGGGAAGATTGGAGGGCGTCTCTGTGAAGGGGGTAACAACTATGTCTCGAGTTGCAAGTATTTGAAAGAGTGAGAATCACCTGTTGAGTCATTCTGGTATAATCAGGTATGTGGTTTGATGTTTCTCTACCTTTTACCGTATACTGAGGCCCTACTAGATGCATTGTACAGCGAATAGAGCAACGATGACAATCTTGTAGCCATTAGCTATTTCAGCAAAGGAACACCATGATGTGATACACCAATGCTAGTATTTTCTCCGGCTGCCAAGTCTTTGCTAACGCCTTTGAATTTTCCTTATAGTGTATACTGTATATAGTCTGCTACTATCAGCATGGTCTAGGGTTTGACAGGATGGCGCACTCATCCCAGTCACGTAGTGTAGCTCAAACTCATTTGCTCACCCGCCTTTGAGCCGAATCCCTTAACAGTGGTCCATAAGCCAAGGAATTAGTATTATGTTCTTACTAGTAGTAATATATCTTTTGTTTAGAAATATTTACATTGTGCGATAATAATTGTGAATTGAAGGTGTATTGGAACGTTGGAATAGAGATACTAGGAGGTGCTAGAGCTTCTATTATAGCAGCTCATAGTGGCCCTGCCGCTAGCATAACAAGAAATCCGGGAACCACTACCACATGCTATAGAAGGTAGCATAGTGCACAAAAATTATGGAGGCTATTGACGCCATAAACGGTATCCTAGCTTCTCTAGATTTTGCCAAGTTTCCTGATGTGGTTGGTTTTCCCATGCCTGTTTATAGAATCCAGTAGAATCCCCTTTTGGTGGTTCTTGGGAGTGTTTAATGTAATTTATTAGTTTTAATACTTTTTGCTATATAGCTTAAAAATGTCTAAATAACCTATTCAGTCTGGGGTGGCTGCAGCTGAGTTTGAAACCTATTAGCAACCAGCCTTTTGTGCTGTGCCCCCGCACTGGGTGGTTTCTTACCCTGTCTACTGTAGCATTATGACCGTAGGTTCTTGTAATGCGTAACAGTGCCCTTTGAACTGAACTTATATGGCCTTCCATAACACATAATGTTGACCTTAGAACCTCGATTTCCATAGGTTTGGGTGCTTAAGAGGCTCAAAATTTCCTAAAAACAATCCCCAAAAAATCCCAGAAACTCTGAGGATATTGTGGATTATAATAAAGCCTATGACACCACTAACCACAATTTCTAGAGAAAAATAAGGGTGTTATTGACACTTTGTAACACGTAACACTTGGGTCAGAACTTAGTTCAAGAGAACTAAGAAATGTAACACTGAAAAGCTGGGAACCTACAGTCGGGATGGGCAGACCCGAACAATACTGAACTAGCAAGGCTTCAGCTTCATTGGCACAAGGTTAAACTTCCGATCATTGATGAGAAATCTGTAAGGGCAATCCTTGGAGGCTCCACAGAGTATCACACATGCTCTAACAAGGGGAAATCCAAAGATATATCAGCAGACTGAATACAGATGAACTGGGGGAATCTCAACTAACAAGGGGAAATCCAAAGACAAAGGCTTAAGGATACCCTTGCTAGGAGAGCCTTTATATACAGTGAAATGCCAAGGAATCAATAAGGAAATGATCTATCAAGAATAAGGACAAAAACGACCAGAAGAGAGTGGATAAGAATCCATACATATACCCATCAAGGTACCATCTACCCTATGATCACTCAACAGCCCTGAACCATCCCTGACAGCCTCACCCAGGAACCCAAGGGCCTGACCTTATCCACCTATCAACTTATCTCACCGGAAATCTGCAGGAAATCTCTTTCATGTAATCAACTACCTTTGACCCTTGCTTGAGCTATAACAATCCAAAAAGTCAGGGTTTGACATTGGATAGGGTTGTGATAGAATTGGGTAACAGGGATTTTTCTTTGGGATTGTCATTGGTGGCCATGTCAAGAGTGAAGAAGTTTGGTGGGTTGGTTTTTAGGTCACTATTTCCTATTACACTCATTTGCAAAAACCAAAGTCAACAATGCAGTATGCATTGGTGAATGATATTCAGTGGTGCAGTCATTTATTATTTAGGTTTAATGATTATGGTGTCAATTTAGATGATTTTACCTTTGTAGATTCATTTATTTTATTTTAATTTAATTTTAATTTTAATTTTAAAATCTTTTAGCTAAATATCTACATCCAATGGAGTCAGCAGGCACCATGGATCACCTAATTCAGCCTGAATTTTTCTTCATCGCATTAAGCAAGCTCAACCCTTAGATGTGGGCTTTACCCACATAAAACACATACTTTTTGCACCCAGCACTCCACCCATTGGGTAGGGCAAGCAGCTGGAACTCCACAGCCGTTTTTAGCCACCAGTTGAAGTGCTGAGTGCAAAACGATCTTGGAGCACCAGGAAAGCACCGGCACTCTTGCAAAAGGTGTTTCAAACCAATAAGTCTGAACATGACATCCAACATCTTCAAGATGGTCTGAAAGCTGCATTTGATCTCCTTGAATGTCTTCCAGACAAAAAAAACAGGTATCAATACAAAGCCATGGAGGTATCCTCCAGAGAAAGGGGGTCCCAGCTTTATTGTCAATGCTAAAGCTTACAATATTTGTGGTATTGGCCCTCCTAAAAAGAATACCAATCTACCTAGTCCAAGAGCCATACTAACCCACACCAGGATTGAAGCTCTTCACCTTGCAGATAACTTCAACATCTCTTTCAATGATGCTGTTAAACATATCAAGGGTAATAACCACCAAGTTCAAAAACAAGATAGACATTCAGCAAAGCACAAGAATAAAAGAAAACCACCACAAAAAATCCAAAGGAGCCAGGGGAGTAGTGCCAATGAAAATCACGAAATACATAAAAAAACAGTTGGAAGAGGATAGTGAAGAGGTGAATGGAGATCCCATTCAGGAGCAGGAGCAGGAGCAGAATCAGAATCAGAATGAAGAAGAGTCTGATTACTTTAACGTTGAGAGTGAAGATAGTGAAGATAGTGAAGATCTCTAATTAGTATATTGTAATCAATTTAACCAATAATATCACTACAGTCTCCTTTCTTCACATCTGAAATTAACGCTTTATACACCCACTATATCACTCCAAAATATTACCCATGGTTAATCAAGATCATATTGAACTTTGATGAGTATTAAACAAATACTGCTTTTGAGTCTTCTCCTCCCAATGCATTAAACGTGCGGATTTTATATCTCGAGAACCGGTCCGCCGTTTTTCCTCAAACATGGCTTAATCTTCACAAAATAAGCAGGGCTACAACATATAAAAAAATCAGCCCGAAATACGTGCTTTCATTTGAGTTATGTAACTCCCCCAGGCTATAGAATGGATAAGTACATGCGAACGGGATCTCACCTAGCAGAGGGGAAATCCAAAGAGAAAGTCTTGGATTGCCTCTGCTAGAGCGAGCCCACTAAATACAGTCCAGACTTGGAGTCATTGATGCCAAAGGAAATGGGAGGTAGGGGACATAATGAAGTCGGAGCCAATAGAAACAGAAAGAGCCATCAATGCCAAGAGAACATGCAAAAATGGGGATAACGAAACTGAAAACGAATAGAAGTGAAAACAATAGAGGCGGAAATGAATAGAAGCGGAAACGAATGTAGAACAAGGGAATGCCCGACGGCCGGCTGGCGATGACTGCCCGTCATCAATGTGCTACTCACGTGGGTAATGCCCGTGGGGAGTCCATTGCCTCCAACCCTGCCTCCCACTCTCTGGCCACATAAGTCGGCGAACATGTTGGGGAATAATTCTGGATGGAATTCTTCCGAGCGGAGTCCTTCCGAACAGAATCCTGAGGTTGTCCCCTGACATTAACTAAATATCAGACTGAAGAAAACTGACTGTAAGGGCAACCCCCTAAAGCCGAGCGGATGTCATGCAGAGCTAGCAGAGGGGAAATGCAAAGATATATAAGTAAGTGAATAAGTACACGTGAAGGGAATCTCACCTAGCAGAGGGGAAATTCAAAGAGAAAGTCTTGGATTGCCTCTGCTAGAGTGAGCCCACTAAATACCGTCCGGACCCGGAGTCATCGATGCCAAGGGAAATATACGAGGGGGAACATAACGAAGTCAGAGCCAATAGAAACGGAAGGAGTCATTGATGCCAAGGAAATATCCACTAATGGATATAATGAAGCCAGAAATGAATAGAAGTGGAAACAAGCGGAGAACAATGAGACGATCCTGACGGCCAATAGGCGCTAAACATCCCCTTACTCATACACTATGACTATATGCGCATATATCCTCCACTAGACGCCCACTGCCTCCAACTGAACCTCCCACTCTCTGGCCACAGGAGTCGACGAATATGTTGAGGGTGAATACCGTGCGGAACTGGTCCCTGTGGGTGATTGCTGTGAGGAAATGTTCCGTGTGGAAATCTAGAGGCTGTTCCGTGTGGAAATCTAGAGGCGTCCCCTGACAGAGAGGAAGCTGAAATGATTTTTACTTGAGGCGGCTTATGCTGAATCAGTGTCTGCAAAGTTTGGATTCGACTATGGGTTGGTTCACTGTCAAGGCTGCACAGCAGTCTGAGATTGAATATTGAATCCCAGCTCTCACATGAGGCCAGTGCCTATGAGCCCAGGCTTTTGATGCAGCCTGGGCTCATAGGCGCTGCTCTTGCTTCTCAGCTTGCTTGCATATCAGGGTACTAGCAAACCAACTGACGTGTGAGAATGATAATAATCTTGTCATCTCATTAAATACTGATCGTAATTAAGCAATTATTGGACAAGAAAAAGTCTTAAAATCTGGAAATGGAAATGGGTTTAACTTGCAGCTGGTGGGTGGGACGTACATCTGGTGGTTCGGTGATGAAATCTGCACATATGTCATGGACTGTTGCAAGATTCCAAAGATGCCCATCCTGGAATGCTGAAAAATCCAGATAACTGAAGAAACTCGGAAGTTTATAACGAGTGTAAATCTGTGACTTCTCTCGCTTAGTAAGGGTGCAGAATGGCTCATTCTCTTCCTTTGAAGGTCGAGTGAGTGGTAGAACGAGTAACCCATGGACCTGAAAAAAGACATTAACTATTGAAGATCAGACACAAGAAATTACACACTAATCCAAGCATGAGGTACAGGTTCTGAGAGCCATTTGGGCCCATGTAATACAATACTACCTAGATTTTTCCAGGGAGCATTGTCATCTCGCATAGCTTTCAAGGCTTTAGCTTTGGATGATAGTGCAGGCTGAAAATTTCATATCAGATATGAGAATAAAAGAGAAGACTTGATAAAAGACAGAATAGTTGAAATTTAAAATTATGGATAGAAGAAATGAGTAAAAGGGGGGGAACACACAGACAGCTGCCCATGGTCCAGACCCAGAGTTATCTGGTTTCCAGTACTCTGATCACAGGGGAATGAGTGAAAGAGGGGGGGAACACACAGACAGCTGCCCATGGTCCAGACCCAGAGTTATCTGGTTTCCAGTACTCTGATCACAGAGGAATGAGTGAAGGAGGGGGATGAACGCACAGACCGCTGCCCATGCTTCTGGACCCAGAGTCATCTGGTTTCCAGTTCTCCCCACATCTTCCAAACAATCACAAGGGAATGAATGAAAGAGGGGGGTGAATGCACAGACGGCTGCCCATGCTTCTGGACCCAGAGTCATCTCGTTTCCAGTTCCCCCCACATCTTCCAAACAAACACAGATCACAAGGGAATGAGCGAAAGAGGGGGATGAATGCACAGACGACTGCCCATGCTTCTGGATCCAAAGTCATCTGGTTTCCAGTTCCCCCCACATCTTCCAAACAAACACAGATCACAAGGGAATGAGTGAAAGAGGGGGATGAACGCACAGGCGGCCAAGGTGCAGAGGGAAAATACTGGAGACACAAAGATCCCATCACCATGGGCCACGGGAGCATGGGAGCAGGGTAAAAGCTGTATAAGGCTGTAGGCAGGGTTAGCTCACACTCTGGAAGTCTGCACTTCCAAATACACCAGACCCTGGTCCCCTTGCCAAAACCTAACCATCCATAGTAAAATTGTCTTGATTAGCTCAGTGGTTGTTCCATTGTGAAGGGTCTCAGGATGGGGTACCCAATTCTGCTGGTAATATGTATAGGCGTTACCGTCATATTGATAGAGTCGCCGTGTTTATAGGGACAAGCAATTAATACCTTCTGCAGTTCTTGCCTTTATATTATTCCTTTACTTCATTTAATGAGGCCTGGTTCATTCTTTGGGTACTGTCATTATGAGATGTTGCTAAATAGGGCATCTTGCTTGGAGGAAGCACAAGCTGGATATTTACTTATATATACACTAGTTTATCTCTAAACAGGATGAAATCATTATATAAATTTGGAGAATCTGTCCTGCGCCAATTGAACCTTCAGATTCCAATGCCCACCCGCTAGTCCCAAGACCGAATTCTCACGTTGGTGGAGCTGGAACTCCATGGTCTGCTCAATGCGTCGTACATATTAAGCCTTGAGCCTTAGACACTGGACGAAGTGGTAGAGCGATGAAATAGCGTACCACGTGCATTTCGAGTATACTCGGTGGAAATGGCCGCTCACTGAGGCTGATAAGCGTATAGGGAATGTGTCACCATCCTACATGGTGACATTCAACACTGCCTGTGAGAATAATGAATGTTAAGCGATACGACTTTATGATCCAAATTATGAATAGTTTATTTTGATCGATGGCGAATCGAACTGCAAGCAATTCACGAACTCCGTAGCCGTTGAATTGATTCGACTCTGAATTTATTCGCGACCGCCGAGAGTGGCCAGTTTTAATCTGTGAAGCTCAAAGCTGGGCCTGTGGCGTGAGCCTGTTGCCTCGCCTACTAAAAAAAACACGTAAATTAAGTATTCAATACAATACCTCCGAGAATTTTTCACGCACCTAATCATGTCCATGGAAATAGTACACTGCATCGACCAGCCAACCCTTGAGCAACGAGGACTCTGGCAATTAGACGTCCCTCCGAATCGTCAAAATTCAAACAAAAGTTTAGATATTAAATATTCCAGGGTACTTGGACGAGGCGTGAGTTACTGAGTAGCCATTTACGCTATGGTTTGCCCAAGTCTACCAGCAAGGACGGCACAGCACCGGCGAAGACTTGTGAATGATCCCCGGTGCCCACAGTAACCAATGACTCTCCGAAACCATCATGAGGGGCGGTTTAAATCTGAGTGATGATGATTCCGACAACCCGGTTGTGATTGATGGCGAATGAATTGCGGTAGACATGTAAGTCCAACAGTCAATTCAACTGCTAGCTCTACGACGCTAGAAACGCTTTGCCGATGATTGACCCGAAGGGATGGGAATGGGAAGACCGTATGTTTCAAACTCTGCATTAAAATCCCCTGATTCTCGATACATTTAGAAATCAATGAACATTGCTTAATTCAGAACCCAACACCATTTCTGTTTTGTGTGAAGATAATATACACGAGTTTCTTGATCAAATACCAGGTTATGTTTGATTGTTATTAAACGGGCCCAGGGTACTGTATAGTAGTAAGGTTCAATTGTTTTCCTAGATAAACTAGGATCTGGCTCACTGCTATTGGCCATTTCAAAGAGTATTCTCAGTCCTATTCACTAAGCCACTCGGATTACTTTGTACCGCGTACTGCCCATGGGTTTCATGTGCTCCAAGATGGACTGGAGTATCGATGCTGCCTGCGGGCGAGAGCATGACTTCGAGCTCTGCTTCAAGGTCCCATATCTGACTGTCAACTTCGTTTAAGTGTATTCCCGAGTTTCCAAACTCTTCCAGGATACTTTCATTTAGACGGTGGAGCTGCCTCCGAATGCCAGAATTAGAGGCTATGTGGATCGAGGGAGTAGTTTGCACACTTGAGGTGAACTTGCGCAGTTGAAGCATGAATTTGCAAACGAGAATGGTGGGTATACTGTATAACTGGTTAGCTGAAGTAAATTGGTAAAATGAGAACAAACACTAAGCCAAGGTCACCAATAACAACTCCAGCCAGCCTGCTCTGTGTCATCATTTGTGATCTGTAGGAGAGCCTATCTTGCAGAATTTTTTTACTTACTTGATAAGTCTATTAACACAATTGAGTATTGTTTTGAAACTTTAACCCTCTGATGAACACACCTCTTCATGAAAAGCAATGACGGTACCGCAGAGCTGAGCAATAATCGTGCTGATTGAATCCAGCCAATAGAGTTAATAATCAAAGTCTTAGATGACTAACATGCAACAAACGGCACCTATGAAGTATTAGTTTCATAGAAGTGTTGTCTATGGCTTTCAAAAAACACCTTGTCGCAGGAATAGGGCAGTGAATGATTGCATGTTCCCTCTACGCTGTGTGATCTCTCTCCCCAAAAAGTAGGCAGTGACTGACAGGATTGCTCCTTCGGATATCAGAGCAAGAATATTCGTCATTGCAGCTAAAAATACAATTAGTATCAGCAGTTGCACTATAGGGTGGATAGTGAAGTTCTACTCCTAATGCAGGTTAATGTACTAGTTCTATATAAAAGGGTTCACAACTTACAGTTGAGCGGCAACAGGCAATGTAACCAACCTAATAGCAGCTAAGACGACAGCAACCTGATCAGTCCATTTGAGACCGCAGCTCAAGCACACTAGAGATAAAGTGACCTACGAAAAAGGATCCAGCATATACTGCAAGTAACAGACCTAATGCAGTCCTTACAACTGCTCTTCCACCGGAAATACCATATGCTCTTGCAATCAGTAACCCTGGCAAGATGATGATAATTTGAGTCCCAAAAAGAACTTGCCCACATACCCTGGGTAGAAATAATAGCTGACAAACCGCACACATCGCTGACTAACTCTAGCACCCCCCTTCCAACATACAGCCTAATTCCAGATATGGTCAATTTATAACTCTGTGGAACCTCAGATACACTTACGCAAATATTCCTATTCTCAAGGCATGAGAATATGTCCTCAATAAATCTAAAAAAAACACAAGCCGTACCTTCAGGGAGTACACTCAACGTCGCCGCTGCTACACAACAGTACCGTGCTAGAAGATATAGAATCGACCCTAGGCTGAACTTCCTCTTCCATATGAGAGTAGTTTCATCCTTCAATGATAGCACTGTATCATACAGTATCAAAACTTTTAAGACATGTAAGGCCGTACATTCTAGAGCTGATAGTTAAAAAGTACCTGAAGCAGCTACCTCCGTATAGTTTCCTACAGACCTGCAAAAATTGTCTTGTGGGGCAGAGCGATTTATAAGAATAGCAATACAAACATACACTATGTCCTCCAATACCATATAGATTGGGTCTATGCGAGAGGTCTGAGTGCGGAAGAGGTTGGCCTACTGAATTCACCACAAAATGCTCTTTCCTTTATATAGTACTCGACTAGAAACGTCCGAAATAAATCTAGAGTCAAATCAATTCAACGGCTACAGTGTTTGTGAATTGCTTGCAGGTCAGTTAGCCATCGATCAAAGTGAACTATTCATAATTTGGATCATAATGTCATATCGCTTAACATTCATTATTTTCAAAGCCAGTGTTGAATGTCAAGTCAAATCGAAAATCAAGTTAAAATCACTTCGTCTTACGAGAACCACCCTTTAATCATCCGTCAGTTTTCAAGTTAGGCTCGATGTCGCCTGTAGGACAGTGCATCAGAAAATCTGCTAACGGCGCTTGATTTTTCCATAGCATCCCACGGTTCCTACAGAGAGTAGCGACTGCTGTGTCGCTTAAGAGCTGCTAGCCTTCACTAGGCACGCTATTCTTCGCTAGGTTCGCTATTTTCCAAGGTAGCAACTCCGCTGATTTGAACAATATCGGCGCCAGTCTGACTTATCGCAACTTAGACTCGTACAACCTCGATCTACTACACTGTTGCACTTGAAGAAGGACCTATAGATTGTCAAACCTTACTTCACAACGGTTCTCTTGAGTTTTGAATGTCACCGGCGTCGTTGGGAAGGAGCCTCTGGGCTGAAGTTGTTGAGTCCTTCTGCTGATTCACAGTGAACTATACCTAAAACTTGAGCTCTTAATCTTTAGTTGATTACAATGTTGACATTATTGACACCAGATGGTATGTTTCTCATACCCAGTGCTTATAGATTTTCTCTGACTGTTGCACCTAGGTTACAGAACTATAGTGTTTGATGACTCAATGTAATATGGCCAATAGTTCTATAAGTATGTAGGTTTCTCCATCTTAATATCTAAGCATGTCTAAGCATCTCAGTTAGTATTGAGATAGGAAGGGTGCAATGCCAGTGTGATGAAGGTGACCCAAGGCCAGTCTGCATTGTCCCTCCACTTCATTGTCAGTCTCTTACACTATGTTAGTCTTCTATTGCATCTTGTGTTTCTATTACTGAAAAGTATCCTGGCATTCTCGGTGTTGTGGTGAGTATAACTGAGTTTCTTAGAGTGCTCATCTGACTCACAGTCACTCTAACTAGTATTCCATCATATATATGATTCATGTACTCCTGTGAGTTTTACAAATTGTAGTGTAGCTAGTCTCTTTGAATAGTTATAGTGTACATAGGTAGTTTGAATATATTATTGATTATTTTATTTTATTTTATTCTGTTTTGTTTTGTTTTGAAAAAAAAATGGAAAATGATACTACTGTTTACTATCAAGACTATGAGCCGCTAGAGCCGCTATCATAGTTATCCATAGTTCCTCTGCAGCTAGCATACTGAGACATCAGGCAATTACCTATGGTAGCTATGGAGAGTATCATAGTGTACATAAAGTATTGTGGCTATGGAGGCTATAGACACTATATTTGCAATTATAGCATTTGACAGCTTTTGTGATGTGAGACATTCCCTATATGGCTATGAGCTTCAGTGAGTGGCCGTTATCACTGAGTATACTCAAAATGCGCATGGTACACTATCTCATCACTCTACCACATCTAGTGTCTAAGGCTCAAGGCTTAATATGTATGACACATTGAGAAAATCATGGGTGTTCCAGCTCCACCAGTGTGAGAATTCGGTCTTGGCACTAGCAGGTGGGCATTGGAATCTGAAGGTTCAATTGGCACAGGACAGATTCTCCAAGTTTATATAATGATTTCATCCTGTTAAGAGATAAACAAGTGTATATATAAGTCTCCAGCTTGTACTTCCTCCAAGAATGCCCTATTGATCATCATCTTATGTTAACAGTATCTAAACATTGAACTATCCCTCTGTTGAAGATTAAATAAATGAAGCAGCAAAAGAACATCAAGGCAGGGACTCCAGAAGGTATTTGTACTCCACCCTTATGACTATGGCAACTATCATTAATACAGAGGCTCATTAATAGGACAGAAACAAACCGAAGAAGATCTCAGACACTACGAGAAACAGAGCAAGACACAAAAAGCAAAGAATAGAACGAAAGATAAAGTAAAGAGACAGGGCTTCATAACCCTTATGATCTGTTGTATACCTTGTTCGGTAAGTGGCAACACGACTTCAGTCCCTTTGTTTAAAGGGAGCTCATTTGAGTTTAGGGGGGAACGAGCTTAACAGGAACCACTATGCTGTATTATCAGGTTACGACATAACAGTTGTATTTATATGGGCAGCTTATGAGAGCCGGAGGAGGGTTTTGATATTTGAGTACACACAACCCTATACTTCCTACTTTTAGACTGTGCTCTTGCATGGGACCTATCAGCTAGGATGTCATACAGTTCTAGCAACCTCCAAGCGCCCGTTAACCCTATTATGTAATCGGGGTTAGTGGGCGCTTAGCTGCTCATTTTCAAGGACCGGGGACATCATTCAGTATTTCTTTTTCTTTTTGAGCATCTATAGATTCTATGTACTATTGGCATATTACAAAACATTGGCATCTTCAATCTCCCTCATTATGGACTCTGGTAATACTGTGACCATGGTACTTCTTGTTTGCCCAGATAGCCTGTGAGTGTCAGGGGATGACCCTAAAACTCCATTTTCACAGTTGTCCGGACTCTGCTTCTACACATGTCAACAAACATTCAGAGTCCGAGACCCCTACAGTCGTATGTCCCATACTCACTCTCTGTTACGTCCTGATACGGAATACACCTGGTAAACCACGCGGAGGTAAGCCAACATTTCCGGTCGGAAACGCCAATGACTTGTACTGAAGGGACTTGGCTTCAACTTATGTGTTGTGCCCTGCACGGTTGTAGGTTGTCCCTACTTCAGAGTTCAAGAGTAGAGTTGAGAGTAAAGCTGAGCGGGACGAAACCTGAGCGGAAAGACAGACAAGAGTAGAGTTAACAGATAATACGAGATTCGATTTCTGACTGAGTAAAAGTAGATACAAATGAGCGTATTTAAATATAATTAACCGAGCGGAAAAATACTGGATAAAAAGATAATCAAAGATGAATCATAGAAACATAATTGGCGTATTGATATGCCGTGCGGAGCCGGTGGGAGAATAACGTAAATAATGAAGGGTCAACTAATCAGCTGAATGATAAGCGAGAATAAACACATGGTGCAAAAGATAACACAGATAAGAAAGATAAAGAAAATCCGGTCAGAAAACAAAAGGTTGAGTCAACAAGAAAATAGTAAGAGTGAAAGCCGCGCGGGAAAAGTAAGCCGCGCGGAAAAGGGTCTGAATGAACGAATACAAAGTGAATGAGTCAAATGAATAGAACATGGATAGAAAATAATAATATATGAATATGAGCCGGTCGGATCAATACTTGACACTCTCCGTGGTATAGGGATAGAGATGCAAGTGGACTCCGGGTCACAACTCATCAAGTTCGTTCTATGGTATCGGAGTCCGGTTGTAGGCCCTTGTTGTGGCCGGAGAGTGGGAAGTTAGGGTGGATGCAGTGGCAGGTTCGGAGTCCAGATGCAGGGCATGAGTTAGGGTGTAGTCAGGGTGGTCCTTATGGTATTATTCTCATTCCTCATCCCTGATGTGCATGTGGTCTCTTTATTGTGTATTTCTTGGCATTGATGGTTCCTGATTCCTTGCAGTATTTATTGGGCTCATGCTAGCAGAGGCAATCCAAGACTTTCTCTTTGGATTTCCCCTCTGCTAGGTGAGATTCCCTTTGCGTGTATTGTTTTCCTTATTTATAGACTTTGGATTTCCCTCTGCTAGGTCTGGCATGATGTCCATCAGACTCCGAGGGTTGCCCTTACAGTGAGCCAGTCAGACCCCATTGATATGCATCCATGAATCTCACAGATCTGTTAGCAAATCTAATTCCTTTGATTGAGTACTATCAAAGTAAATATCTGTAAATATAACTACCTTCTGATCTGGAAAATCTTAACATTATCAAGGCATTGGCAGATATTTGCAACCATCTATGTCTCATTCTGTGTTAGCAGGAGTCTTCGATATTCATATTTAGAGGCACCCCAGCACTGTTCAATAAAATTTAATTCACAATGGAATTTTGGGTAGAAGATTACCGAATGGCCATGCGATTCAATGAGCTCAACCAGTGCTGACTTCTGTTCTATGAAGTCAGATTGGTTATACAATATCTGTCAGCAGCAACAAGAAGCCTTCAGATCTCTGCACTTGAATTTCTCACATGAGGGGGGGAGCTTTGCTTCTTCAAGAAATCCACATTCTTCGAGAATCTTACTCATCCCTTTAAAATACCCAGGCATTGATGGGTGATCATCCGGATAATAAAAACATTGTGATTCTCCATTAGGCAGCACTCCATTTCTCATTCTTGTTTTCCCATCATGACCAGCCCATAATTTTGGAATCTTAGGCATCTTCAGGGCAGATAGTCCATTGACTGCACACTTTTGATGGCTCAGTGCATAATCAAAGGCAAAAAGTGCAATTGCTGTCCCTGGGAAGTGGTCTTCAAATAGCTCAGTAGCAAGTTCTGTTTGCTTGCATAAATCCTTGTTGCTGAAATAACCCTCTCTATTTTTACCTGCTTTGAATAAAATGCATGCCTCTCTGATGCTGTGCTGAATTTGAATATGGATTCAGATGATCAAATAGGAGAAACTTACCCATATTTAGATTTCAGCCAACCAAGATCTGGCGAACAGAAATTAGAGACCATGATTGAACTTCCTTCCCCTTTCTTTGTTGATGTTGGCTTCTCTGATTTGTGGATCCATCATGTTTCCCAATGATCAAATGTGTAGTATGTTGACTCATCGTGTGTCAATAAAAAAACTCGTTTATTGAGGGGAAAGTTACACAATTTAGGTAGCATTGGAATATTATTTCAATCCAAAGCATCATTTGGTCTTGTAATCTTGCCCATAATGGAAGAAAAACATTTTCTTGATATTCCACAACATCATCCCTCTTGTGCCCATCAATATACAGTACATGCCTTTTGAAGGCTTTCCATATCTGTATTTCATCATATGGCGCCAACGGCATGCTGTCCTTTCACAGGGTGATTTTTGGAGTTTGAATTGCTCCTTGATCTCGAGTATCTCAAGGAACCGAACAATGTCCATGGCCATGAGATATTTTTTCCGAGGCCATGAAGGTATTCATGAATCTCTTGTACAAAGCCTTTGTCCTCTGCAAGGTGATAGAGAGAGCCTCGATAAACATTCACTGGTAGGTTGTTATTATCTTCAAGATATTTTCATACCCATTCTCGGAGGGAGTGTGCAAGTCCCTTTCCTTTCCCACAAGCAGATGCTGCCATAGATGAGGCCACTGTCCATCCGGTGCATGCTCCAGCATTATAGAAGTGTAAAAATGCTAGCATGGCGGTGAGTCGTCCTTGAATACCGTAGACTGGATGGCAGAATTGGTAGGTGGTGTTTGTGAGACTTATTAAGGCTCACATTTGTTAATGCAGCTACATGGAGGGTGGTAAGGCTAGTTGAACCTCCCTCATGTTATTGTGGCTAGATGGATATCTGTGCATTTATCATGAATCTGAGGCTTGTAGAGCCCCCATTTGTTGTTGCAGATGGACAAATGATCGTGCTCATCAATCCTCGCATTTTCAATGCAGCCGCTTATGAAGCACATCTATCAAATGTGAGGCTTGTTGATTCACACATTTGCAAGGCAAGTACTTATGAAGCACATCTGTCAAATGTGAAGCTCGTTGATCCTCACACTTGCAAAGCAAGTGCATATCAAGTGCATCTATTCAAATGTGAGGCTTGTTGATCCTCACATTTGCAAAGCAAGTGCATATCAAGTGCATCTATTCAAATATGAGGCTCGTCGATCCTCACATTTGCAAAGCCAGCGCATATCAAGTGCATCTATTCAAATGTGAGGCTCATCGATCCTCAAATGTGAGGCTCATTGATCCTCACATTTGAATAGATGCACTTGATATGCACTTGCTTTCCATAACTGTGAGAATCGAAGAGCCTACCTCTGTTGAAACTGGATGGGGTACCTCAATTTGCCCATCCCTGTCAGGTGGCTGCTTGCTGCTCAGATCATTCCCTTTCAGCCTTCACCACCTCCTCACACCCTCAGAACCCCAGGACCCAGAAGATTCCCATGCCCACCCTGCCATTGTCTGGCCTGCTGGCACCTCTTTAACTGCTGCTGCTCCCATTTTGCCCCTGCATTCTCTCATTTTCCCATACCCTGTCATCCTCCATGATGAAGGCACACCCTTAAACCCTGGTATCCAACTCTTCCACTAGCCTCTCTGCCCCTCTGTTCAGCCCCCACAGAATGTTTTTATTATCATTATTTTAAAAAAAGAAAAAAAAAAAAAGGATGATGCATACCTGCCTAAACTGAATGCCAGTACTATTCAGCCAGATTAAACATTGAAGGCCTCAATTCCATATAATTTTTTAGCCCAGACCCATGTTCCCATGCCCCATGGTGATGGGATCTTCTTTCCCCACATATTCTGCCTCTGCCACCCCCACCATGGGAATACACTTCCAAATATAGTGGGTCCTGGTCTTCTCACTTAGACTTGCATGTCCATATAAAAATCAGGCCAATCAGAGCAGTGGTTGCCTTGCAATGAAGGACCCTGAATGGGGCACCCCATTCAGCCACTAATATGGATAGGGAAAAAAAATCTAACTAAGGTTTTCAATGTCTGGCTTTCCAACCCAATTTAGAATGTGACTTTCTGACCTTCCCACCACCCCCTATGGCTCCATTGTCCCAGAACCTCTTACAAAAAGGTCTCATTCTGCCCTAACTAGCCACTTTTTTTTACGGAGGATAACCATATTCCTTTAGTAACTATATAACTATCTGTATATGGACACCTTTGAGATTGGGGGTCAACATGTTCCCTCCCCCAACCCAGTTGTTAGCTATTTCCCTGAAGAGACATGTAAAATCTAGAGAATATGCTGAAAACAGGCACAATTTGGTCCTTTAATTCCTGTTTCAAAATTTTTTACTGAGCACAAAAAAATTATTAAAAAGAAAACATTATATCAATCCAGTATCACCCAACTATATCTAATTATTTTTTAAATTTATATTATTTTTAATTATTTGACCTTTTTTGAATAAACATAAACCTTCTGAAACAGCTGCCCCCTCATAAAACCAGGGTCTAATTGGTACAATATTGTGTATTTCTAACATCAATCCCACTTTTAAAAGATCACAGATACCCAAAACATAACATTAAGTTTCAAATGTATTGCACAACCGGAAAAAAGGTCATGACAGTCAACAGAGCAGATTTATCTGATAGTTGATGTACTTTTTCTTCCATTTTTGGATGTACTGCTGGTTATGAATCACCTCCTATCCCAAAACAACTTTTGCCCAGCTGCAGAAATGTCTCTGGATTCTTTACAATTTTACCAAAATTTTTTGCCCAATCTTCGCATTTATTCCAATATTTTCTGATATTCCTTTATTCAATAATTTTCTAGAAACACAACCACTGACTTAGCATTCCTAATTTCTTTCTCCCCTGATGTTTCCATATGTGCCTTTCTAATCAAATCATTGCTGACCTTCCCATAGCCCCCTATAGCCTCCATGTCCCAGAACCAACTGGAGAAAGCTATCATTCCAACACTACCATACCATTTCTCACCTGGAAAAACTCTGCACTGAATCAGGGATGTCTTCACATCCTTTCAACTAATTTTAATTTTTCGGTAATTTCTCCATTTTTTTTTTTTTTTTGAATATTTTCCAGATATTCACTTTATTCAAGTATTTTCTACAAATACACTGGTTGACTTACCTATTGCAATTTTGCTTTGCACTAGGGTTTAAGCATGTGGCTTTCTAACCAAACCATTGCTGGACTTCCTCTGCCTTCCCACAACCCCCTATGGAGGATAACTGTATTCCTTTAGTAACTATATAACTATCTGTATATAGATACCTTTGAGATTGAGGGTTAACATGTTCCTTCCCCCAACCCAGTTGTTAGCTATTTCCCTGAAAAGACAAGTAAATTCTAGAGGATATACTGAAAACAGGCACAATTTGGTCCTTTAATTCCTATTTCAAAAATTTTTACCAAGCACGTCAAATTTATTAAAAAGAAAACATTATACCAGCCCAGTATCACTGAACTATATCTAATTATTTTGAAAAATTATATTATTTTTAATTATTTGTCCTTTTTTGAATGGGTATAAACCTTCCAAAACAGCTGCCCCCTCCCTCATAATACCAGGCTCTAATCAGGACAATCCTTGTTTATTTCTATATTCAATCCCACTTTCAAAGATCACAGACATTTAAAACTTAATGTAAAGTTTCAAATGTAATGGACAACCAGAAAAAAGGCCCTGACAGTCAATGGACCAGATTTATCTGATAGTTGATGTACTTTTTCTTCCCCTTTTGCACATACTGCTGGTTATGAACCACCTCCTTGATGGACATGATACTAGAGCAACTCACATTGGTGTGAGTTCTAAAGAGCAATGGTCCTACAAGTTAAAAAAGTCAGGATTCCGAACACAAGTGGCTATGGATATTAACAATATGGTCCTCTATGCATCTGAACCAGCAGCATGTGCACGAAATACAGATGGACCAATGTTCACAGAATTAGATATAGAAGATATAATAGAGAAAGAGGGTTGTATTGGACTTGATGGAGCTTATAAAGCCTTCAACAGAAAAATTGTAGAAACAACAGATTTGCAGGAACAGAACTTTTGCTGTCTGATATGGAAACAAAGAGGTGTTGAATTGAGCTCTGAAGAAAAGGATTATAATACAAGATTTGGGAGCTTTAGATCTAGTATTGAGAGCTTGTTTGGTCAGCTGGGAATTATATTTGAGAAATTTAATAATAAGACTCCAGTTATAACTTCTTTGGCTGGAGTATTTTCCATTCAGTTTAAGCTTGCATGTCTATTATTAAACATAAAAACATTTGTTAATATGGGACATATAAAACCAGAATCACATCATATGATGTGGATAGAGAATGACTTTGACTATAAGAAGGAGAATGCAGATGAACCTGAAGATAATATGCCATCATTAATAGAGCAAATGACACTCAATAATTCTATGATAAAAGAGCAGGACAAATTTTTATCAAGCTTGCAGGATGATACTGATAAACCCAAGTCAAGGAATTATAAAAAAAGGAAGGTGATATCTGATGATGATAAAGATGATGATGCATATGAAATGGAAAAAGTATTAAAGCATAGAAAAGGCAAGGGAAAATCAGAGTATCTTGTACAATGGAAAGGATAGTCAGATCAGACTTGGGTGCCATCTGAGAACTTTGAGAATCAAGAATGTATTGATGAGTACTGGAGTATGGAGCAGGATTAAAATAATTATATCTTGTTTTAAAAATGGATTGACAATTACTGGAGTATGAATGTACATAAATAGATTGTTACTACCATATAGGTACTATTAAAACCTGTGTTATAAACATAGTCTGAATGATGACTATAAAATTGAATATATCTGTTGAAGAATAAGTCTAATAGGTAGACTGAACTCAGGTCCCTAATTACTTTTTGGGTACTTGTTTTACATTCCTTTCCAACGTTTCTTTATTCTCAAAAATAACAATGACCACTCCTTTTGAACCAGACCCTGCTCCAATTGGTTCTGTGAAACATATATTCATCAATGATCACCAGGTTATAATTTACTGCTTGCAGGTGGAGGGGTGTTCACTGCATCAACTGTGCTTTCGCTCCCTGTATCTGTTCTAGTATCAGCCACCACTGACACCTCCACCTGTGATGTAGGGGTGTCTGAAAATATCTGAGTGTCAGAATTCACGGCAAACAGCTATCTATATTTCCACTCTAATGGGCTAGCCCATTATATATTTGGCTGTCCAGGGTGAAGGAGGAGGTCCCTGGATTATCTAAAGATATCCCCAGGTAGCCAGGGCTTAGGGACCGAGGGTCCCACCCCTAACTTTGATCAACAGTCCCTCCTTCCCTTTTGAGATATTTGGGAGTGGTATGAGGAGAAGGGAGCCATTGTGGGTGTTAGCACTGTGGGACCTTGATTATCAGGGTTTGAGAATGATGCCAGAAATAAAAACCCAGGGTCCTGATCCTCCTGGGCAAGCCCATCTTTATTTTTCAGGGTGTGTGACACAGCCTGTCACATAGGGAGGTAGTCACATGAAAAATATATTCATATGATAGCCAGACCTCGAATGTGGTAGGAGGAGGTATCAAGTTTGGGCTAACTTTGATGTGGCTGCTAATATGAATTTATTTTATCTGTTAGTAATAATGACCAGGAGCATGTAAATATAATGGGCTCCACAGCCTGAAGGGGGAGGTCCCTGGCTTATCTAAAAATCTCCTCAGGTAGCCAGGGGTTAGGGCCTCCGGGTCCCACCCCAAATTTTGGTCAAAAGTGCCTCCTTCCTTTTTAAGTTAATTAGTGGTGGTACGGGGAGAAGGGTGTTATTGCAGGTGATAGAAGTATGGGACATGGATTTTTTAAGTTGGATAATGTTCAGATATATTGAAAACCTTGATTCTAGGTCATCAGACCTGGTGTCCCGGGTCCTCATCCCCTGCCCCAAGTGTATCCTCCCCAACAGCTGTCTCTTAATATAGTGGGCTCTGGAGCCTGATGGGGGAGGTCCCATAATTATCTGAAGAGAGGGTAGGTTGGTGTGTACTTAAGTACTGAGGTTCCCACTGCAAACTTGGGACAAATCTCTCTCCTTACTTTTTGAGTTAATTAGTCATGGTACAAGGAGAGGGGAGCTATTGCGGGTGATAGAAGCATGGGACACGAATTTTTTAAGTTGGATAATGTTCAGACACATTGAAACATTTGTTCAATGTTATCAGACCTGGTGTCCCAGGTCCTGATCCCCTGCCCCAAGCTTGTCTTCCCCAGACACAGCTCTCTTTTAATATAATGGGCTCTACACCCTGAATGGGGAGGTCCCTAGGTTATCAAATAATATTGTCAAGTAGCCAGGGGTTAGGGTCCTCAGGTCCCTCTCCTTAGTTTTTTAGGTAATTAGTGATAGTATGAGGAGATGGGAGCTATTATGGGTGCTAAGAGGACATGACCATAATTCTATAGCCTGGGGGAGTTACATAACTCAAATGAAAGCACATATTTCAGGCTGATTTTTTATATGTTGCAGCCCTGCTTATTTCGTGAAGATTAAGTCATGTTTGAGGAAAAACGGCGGACCAGTTTTTGAGATATAAAATATGCAAGTTTATTACATTGGGAGGAGAAGATGAAAAAGTGGTATTTGTTTAATACTTATCAAATTTCAATATGATGTTAATTGAATATAAATAGTACTTTGGAGTTATAGTGGGTGTATAAAGTGTTAATTTCATATATTCAGAAAGGAGACTGTAGTGATATTATTGGGTAAATTGATTACAATATACTAACTAGACATCTTCACTATCATCACTCTCAATGTTCAGGTTTTCAGACTCTTCTTCACTATAATCCTGCTCCTGCTCCTCAATGGAGTCTCAATTCACCTCTTCACTATCCTCTTCCAAATGTTCTGGTTGTTTTTCTTGATTTTCATTGGCACTGCTCCCCTGGCTCCCTTGGATTTTTTGTGGTGGTTTTCTTTGATTCTTGTGCTTTGCTGAACGTCTATCCTGTTTTTGAGCTAGGGGATTATTACCCTTGATGTGTTTAGCAGCATCATTGAAAGAGATACTGAGGTTATCTGCAAGGACAAGAGCTTCAATCCTTGTATGTGTTGCTATAGCTCTTGGACAAGGTATATTGGTATTCTTTTGGGAGGGCCAACACCACGAATCCTGTAAGCTTTAGCATTGACAATGAAGCTGGGACCTCCTTTCTCTGGATGATACCTCCATGGCTGGCTATTGATACCTGTTTTTTTGTCTGGGAGACATTCAAGGAGATCAAATGCAGCTTTCAGACCATCTTGAAGACAAAGGATGTCATGCTCAGACTTGGTGCTGAGAAAGGTATGATAGTCTTTAAGATAACCTATCCCCTTCAGAATGTGCCATACTGAACTTGTTAGAAAGTCTGCTTCAAGTGGAGTAAAGAAAGATTTGAATCTTTCTCCAAATGAAAGCTGCTTGGGACCATCTGGTAAACCTTTCCAATGAGACTTGTGAGGTAGGAAAGCTGGAGCATGGAATGTATCCTGGATTTGGTTGACAGTCCAAAAGTTAAGAATGTCATGCCAATTCTCAGGTTCTGTTAAAAAAATGGGGTTGATAGTGCAGGTATAGTTATGTGTCCATTTGCAAAGGAGTTGAATAACTATATCATGAATCTGACCATTTCCAGACTGGCAAAATTGGAGATTTGAATGAGTATTGATAATGGGAGTAGGATTGGTGTAAGGAATGTCTGTAATCTCATGCCATGATGGATGGGTTCCAAGGGGGTACTCCTGGGTTCTTCTAGGATCTTCATCAATATCCTTTTGGTGCTGTTTACGTTTTCCTTGAGTACTGGTGACATGTTGGATAACAGAATCATCATCCTGCTCCATTTGATGAACTGCAAGAGTATGACAATGGAGAGTTGGAAGAAAGAAGATACCAAAGCACTGTGAACTGGGTTGGAAGTTGAGATCTTGTAAGACAAACCTTGTAAAACTATCTTCACGAGGGTTGGTAACAATAGTTTTAATAAGATACATATTAAGGAGTGTAAGATTGCAAGCATTTGATGGCCTCTTTTTAGCGACTCTTTTCTGGAGAAACTTTAGCTCTTGAATACGTCTGATCCGGAAGCCAAAGTAGATTCTGGAAGGGATCCAAATGACAGTTTTAGCATTGACATATGCAGCCATCTTGATAAATAATATATTAGTAAGCTGTGGTGAATAGGATATTGTGATCACACCTTTTGCTTTGCAACTGGAAGGAGTGCCTTAACAGTCTGTATTGATGCTCGCAACTCATCCCTGACACCATAACTTGATTGTTTGGCATCTGTGTATATGTTGATGATATGATTGATACGAGCATGGAATGTACCATTTGCAGCATATGCATCAGAGTTCTCCAGGAATTGTATATTACCATGAACAATCTCAAATATGAGATTGTATGTCATGCAATATCTCATCTGGATAACAGAAGCACAATCAATGGTATATTCTGCAGATACTGCACCATAATCTGCAAGACTGCCAACATTAAAGAGGTGAGGAGTGTTTGTTCCAGCTTGAGCAAAGGAAGCATCAACATTTGTGAAGTTCCACAAGCCTACCATAAGCTGTTCTGCCTCAGGACTAGCAGAATTACCAAGATCTAAAACACATTCACCATTATCTGGCTTAGACATATAATCAAAGTCCAAAGCAGGGATGACATCTGCCAAGACTTCAAAAGGATCATTACCAAGATGATCTCTGTCTTTATTAGTGAGTTTGATGCCCCTAATATCCATAATGAAGAAGAAAGACCCAAAGATATTCAGGTCTTTATCTTTATCTTCATGTATAATTGTATGGATCTGATATTGAAGTTCCTGAAGCTTGATTCGATCAACTAAGCTCATTTCTGTTTTGCCTGCTGCTCTGGCCTTGTACTCCGGTGATGAATGATTGACAGACTCCTTAGATCCTCTACCATATATCTTCTTGATGGCTGGTATCAGGATTAAGGCAAACCAACGATCTTGAACTTGGAGAGGAATCTGAGTAGCAAAGTAGGGTGAATCCTGTTGCTTATGAGTCATCCTTGGGAATGCAATCCAAACATTGACTCCCCCTTGAAGGTGGCCAAAATGAATATGGGGAATAGAGCTAACTTTGAATCTGTCATATGTTGTATATTCATTATTGGCTCGCTGAATGTCTGTCTGTGGCTTGAGTAGGTTGACATATGTCCTATTATGAGTATTGATAGGAGGTTTGGCTTGCATATAAGGGGCCATGTGAATGTTAATAGAGGCTTTGAGACGAAGACAATGAGTCTTCCAAATAAGACTATCAATATCTACAGAAATGTAGACTGGGACATTTTCTGTAGGTATGGCATCTCTGGTGATATCAAGATGAACCATTTCTTCCTTCTCACAATCTTCAGGATCATATCTTATGCCTCTGATAAAAAGATCAAAGCCATTTCCTGATCTTGGATCACCAGCCAGTTCAAGAAGTTCCTGCATTCCTAGGAAGCAAATATCACTGATAGCCTCTCTGGTATTATTCCTACGAGTCAAGTCCCATCTCTTAAGAGACTCTGGGAGAATATGTTCTCCAGACTGGTGATTGATTGGCAAATAATGCTCTTCAGGCTGCTCTGGAGATTGGGAGATGAATGTTTGGGCAAAGTTATTATCAATTCGATATCCATAGTCAGTCCAGAGAGACCAGATGCTGAGAGGATCTAATTGAGTTCGATTAAATATTGGAAAGTTCTTTATATGGAATGGAACACCCATGGTCTCCTGAATGGTAGGGCCTGTGTTGTAGTCATCAAAATCAGGATCAATCCTGATGATTTTCCTCTTGACTTTGGACATATCAATTAATGGGGCTTTGGTATGTGTCTTTTTCGTCAAACAATGTTTTGGAAGTTACAGGTAAGAATGTCAACTCCATCATGTGGTATTGGCAAGTTGAGATCTAGGTCCTGATGGACTGCTGGATCTGATGTTGACTGGAAAGATACCTCCTGAAGAGGTTCTAGCATAAAATGAGGAGTCAAGGTGCATGAATGGCAGGCCATCCTTTGCCTTGCTAGGCTCTGCATGATATCCTTTATAGACTTTTAATTTTCTCGACCTGATTCAAACTGGTGCTTGGTCTTTACCATAACAATGTCATTATTCCAGTTCATGACTTCTGGAATGTTCAGATTGTGATTGGCTTTCCAGAACTGGTAAGCTTCATTAACAGATGGGAGAATCTGATAAAGTGTCTTTCTCAAAAGACATGAGAGCATGACATGTGGGGCTTGAGTGGCCAAAGCCCTCTTTCATCAATTCTCATGCCTGTGGCAAGGATGAGATCAATAAGAATCTCTGTAAGCTCAACACCACAATCATCACCATTCTAAATGAAAACTATTAGAGAATTCAGGCTTTGAATAAGGCAAAGGATACATACCCCATACCAACTTAAAGCCCTTATATTATCTGGGCTTTGGGTCTTTCTTCTTCATTATGTATATTAGAGGCATCAAACTCACCAATAAAGACAGAGATCATCTTGGTAATGATCCTTTTGAAGTCTTGGCAGATGTCATCCCTGCTTTGGACTTTGACTATATGTCTGAGCCAGAGAATAGTGAATGTGTTATAGATCTGGGTATCTCTGCTAGTCCTGAGGCAGATCAGCCTATGGTAAGCTTGTGGAATCTCACAAATGTTGATGCTTCCTTTGCTCAAGCTGGAACAAACACTCCTCACCTCTTCAATGTTGGCACTCTTACAGATTATGGTGCAGTATCTGCAGAATATACCATTGATCGTGCTTCAGTTATCCAGATGAGATACTGCATGGCATACAATCTCATATTTGAGATTGTTCATGGTAATATACAATTCCCGGAGAACTCTGATGCATATGCTGCAAATGGTACATTCCATGCTCATATTAATCAGATCATCAATCTATACACAAATGCCAAACAATCAAGTTATGGTGTCAGGGATGAGTTGTGAGCATCAATACAGACTGTTAAGGCACTCCTTCCAGTTGCAAAGCAAAAGGTATGACTGAAATATCCTATGAACCACATCTTACTAATATATTATTTAATTTATAAAGATGGCTGCATATGTCAATGCTGAAACTGTCATTTGGATTTCTTCCAGAATCTACTTTGACTGCTGGATCAGACGTATTCAAGAGCTAAAGTTTCTCCAAAAAAGAGTTGCTAAGCAGAGACCATCAAATGCTTGCAATCTTACCCTCCTTAATATGTATCTTATTAAGTCTATTGTTACCAACCCTCATGAAGATAGTTTTACAAGATTTGTCTTACAAGATCTCAACTTCCAACCCAGTTCACAGCACTTTGGTATTTTCTTTCTTCCAACTCTCCATCGCCATACTCTAGCAGTTCATCAAATGGAGCAGGATGATGATTCCGTCATCCAACATGTCACCAGTACTCATGGAAAACGTAAACAGTGCCAAAAGGATACTGAAGAAGATCCTAGAAGAACTGAGGAGTACCCCCTTGGAACCCATCCATCATGGCGTGAGATTACAGACATTCTTAACACCAATCCTACTCTCATTGTCCATACTCGTTCAAATCTCCTATTTTCCCAGTCTGAAAATGGTCAAATTCATCAGATAGTTATTCAACTCCTTTGCAAATGGACACATAACTATTCTTGCACTATCAACCCCATTTTTTTAACAGAACCTGAAAACTATCCACAACCAGAGAATTGGGAGGACATTCTTAACTTTTGGACTGTCAACCAAATCCAGGATACATTCCATGCTCCAGCTTTCCTACCTCACAAATCCCATTGGAAAGGTTTACCAGATGGTCCCAAGCAACTTTCATTGGGAGAAAGATTCAATCTTTCTTTCCTCCACTTGAAGCAGAGTTTCTGACAAGTTCTGTATAGCACATTCTGAAGGGGATAGGTTATCTTAAGGATTATCATACCTTTCTCACCAATAAGGAGGTGGTTCATAACCAGCAGTACATGCAAAAATGGAAGAAAAAGTACATCAACTATCAGATAAATCTGCTCCATTGACTGTCATGGCCTTTTTTCCCATTGTGCAATACATTTGAAACTTAGCATTAAGTTTTGGGTATCTGTAATCTTTTAAAAGTGGGATTGATGTTAGAAATACACAATATTGTACCAATTAGACCCTGGTATTATGAGGGGGCAGCTGTTTTGGAAGGTTTATGTTTATTCAAAAAAGAACAGATAATTAAAAATAATATAAATTTAAAAAATAATTAGATATAGTTTGGTGATACTGGATTGATATAATGTTTTCTTTTCTTTTTAATAATTTTTCTGTGCTCGGTAAAAAATTTTGAAACAGAAATTAAAGGACCAAATTGTGCCTGTTTTCAGTATATCCTCTAGGATTTACTTGTCTTTTCAGGGAAATAGCTAACAACTGGGTTGGGGGAAGGAACATGTTGACCCCCCAATCTTGAAGGTGTCCATATATAGATAGTTATATAGTTACTAAAGGAATATGGTTATCCTCCTAAGTCTGAACATGAAATCCTTTGTCTTCAAGATGGTCTGAAAGCTGCATTTGATCTCCTTGATTGTCTTCCAGACAAAAAAACAGGTATCAATAGCCAGCCATGGAGGTATCATCCAGAGAAAGGGGGTCCCAGCTTTATTGTCAATGCTAAAGCTTACAAGATTTGTGGTATTGGCCCTCCTAAAAAGAATACCAATCTGCCTTGTCCAAGAGCCATAGCAACCCACACCAGGATTGAAGCTCTTCTCCTTGCAGATAACCTCAACATCTCTTTCAATGATGCTGTTAAACATATCAAGGGTAATAACCACCAAGTTCAGAGACAGGAGAGACGTTCAGCAAAGCACAAGAATAAAAGAAAACCATCACAAAAAATCCAAAGGAGCCAGGGGAGCAGTGCCAATGAAAATCAAGAAATACATAAAGAACAGTTGGAAGAGGATAGTGAAGAGGTGAATGGAGATTCCATTCAGGAGCAGGAGCAGGATCAGAGTGAAGATGAGTCTGATTACTTTAACATTGACAGTGAAGATAGTGAGGATAGTGAAGATCTCTAGTTAGTATATTGTAATCAATTTAACCAATAATATCACTACAGTCTCCTTTCTTCATATCTAAAATTAACACTTTATACACCCACTATATCACTCCAAAATATTACCCATGGTCAATTAGGATCATATTGAACTTTGATAAGTATTAAACAAATACCGCTTTTTCGTCTTCTCCTCCCAATGCAATAAACTTGCGGATTATATATCTCGAGAACCGGCCCGCCGTTGTTGCTCAAACATGGCTTTATCTTCACTAAATAAGCAGGGCTACAACGTATAAAAATATCAGCCCGAAACACGTGCTTTCATTTGAGTTATGTAACTCCCCCAAGCTATAGAATCTGGAAGAAACCCAAAGAATAGCCAACATACAGATTCTTCCACATTCAATACCCAACCATTCTAGCTGTCTTTTTAGATGGACATTTCGGATTCTGTGGATGGATCCTATGGGTTATGAAACCTACCTTGTCGGCATGGATCTTTGCTGAAAGTACGCTGCCTCCTCGAATGCAAAAAAATCGAAAATGTCTAGGAAACTTAATCAGAATTTCGCGGCTCCGATGAATAATTATTAGGCATTACAAGAGCCTGATAATTTCCTGGTAGTGCCTGGTGATTATCTATTGGAGCCGCGAAGTTCTGATAATGTTTCTTAGGCATTTTCGATTTCTGCGACGATTAGGTGCGCTTCATGGGATATAATGTTCCAACCGAAACTCATCGATTATCTCCAGTGCTTGCACAGTAAGTAGATCCCAACAAAATATTTAACGCTCGCTGATACCGTCCATCGATTTCCAGGAAACGGCCTCAGATGGGTTCTCCTTCCAGGTTTATTGCTCCAACCCTCATACGCGCTGGTTCACCCGCCACGTTCGCCTTTCCAATCATCACCTGACGTATCTGATGCAGCATTAAATTAGAGGTCAATCTTCGAAATCGACTTCAGTGCATTCTCTCATCCTAGCGTACTCCCGAAAATAATGTCAAAATTCTCAATCTGCCTGTCAGATTCAAATTGGATGATTGGTACCATCTTCCAATACTCCTGACTGAGCTTTGACAAAATTTAATTTAATTGATAGATTTCGGCCTCCCTTTAATTTCCTTCATCGTGTTCGACTTCTTGATCTTTAGATTAGCCCTTGGAAGAACGATGTGTTGGAAATCGAGGGATCTTGGATTCTGCTTGACTATGGTGGGTATTATTCGTGACGGAGGGTTATACTTTGCGTAGGTGCTGGATAGTATTTAAGTATAAGTGTTGCCGACGCTTAATATGTTCCCAGAGCGTTGGTTACTGTAAATATAATTAGCCTGTACTACTCAAGGTGAGCTGCGCAGAGTAATCCTGGTCCCGCTATTCGTATCTAATATCCCGGATTATATTTGAATACTAATGTTATAAGTGATTGATACACGAACATCGGGGAATCATACTTACTCAGAAATGTAGGCGGAGTTGGGCGCTGCGAATATACATCTATCCACAACGTATGCAAACTTACCGTTAATATTTCACAGAATAACAACCATCCTCACCTCACGGTATGCCTCCTCTTGCCCATCCACCTCTATCATAACTCATCCACTCTCTCAGCCTCTCCTTCAACCTTCGTCGCGTGGCCTACCATTCCGGATCCTCCCTTACTATCAGCTCATTAGACAAATATTCCTCAGTAGGCATACGAACCATGGCTCCTACATTCATCATCCCCCTAACAAACAAAGACAAAGATCTCCCCGCTCTACCATTGACGGACAGAATCTCGTTATCTGAATTCAAAGCTAGTTTACCGGGACTCGAAACGTACCTCATTCACAGGATGAGGAGGAAGAGTGGCAGATGGGTGGACATATTGGGGAGGAGGATAATACAGATTGAGGGGATTGGTTTGAGGTTGGACGATATTTCATACGTTCCAGTGTCATGATGGGGGTACTATCCCAGAAGAGGTCGGCTCGATATCCGAAGGATTAGCGGACTTCACTGGTGTTATAAGTGCCATCTGATCATTTATAATCTGCTAACTAATATGTTGATCTTTTGAGTCTCTGAATATCCTTCTAACGACCTGTGGATCTTTCTATAAACCAAACTCAGGACGACACCCACCTTAGTGCCCATGACATAGGCTTTTACCGAAGATCAGAGTAATCGGAAATTTGATGTTTCGAATAGGTACTTCACCCAGTGAGTAGAGTATACCGCCCTAGTAATGCAGCTTCCTTGGCTTCAACTTCATCAAGAGTGTTGA
Organism: Sphaerobolus stellatus SS14; assembly: GCA_000827215.1. Classification (NCBI taxonomy): domain Eukaryota; kingdom Fungi; phylum Basidiomycota; class Agaricomycetes; order Geastrales; family Sphaerobolaceae; genus Sphaerobolus; species Sphaerobolus stellatus. The sequence continues at coordinate 168,553 of KN837141.1, read as the reverse complement.
GGACAATGTAAGTCTGTTGGAAACATTGAGCGAGACATGAACATCAGGAAACATGGTAAAAATGGGCGCCTAATTGCTCGGTAACGAAATTTGGTTATTCCTATGGAACGACACAGGGATATCTTAACTTTTTTTTGAGAACCTGGTTTATATGATATATAATCCTCTCATGACAAATAATTGGAGCTGCCTATACAGTCTGCATCGAGATATTGCCTGTGCAAATTCTGCTATGGAAATGTACATAAACTATAGTCAACTATCATAGCATCTATAGTTGACTATAGTTTATGTACATTTCCATAGCAGAATTTGCACAGGCAATATCTCGATGCAGACTGTATAGGCAGCCCCAGTTATTTGTCATGAGAGGATTATATATCATATAAACCAGGTTCTCAAAAAAAAGTTAAGATATCCCTGTGTCGTTCTATAGGAATAACCAAATTTCGTTACCGAGCAATTAGGCGCCCATTTTTACCATGTTTCCTGATGAAGTGGCTGAATGTGTTTTATTTAGCTTTATCCGTATAGGAAAGGATGAAGTAGGGCAGTGTAGTCGTAGGATTGGACTTGACGTGAGTCCTTAAGGCAGTAATGATGGACTTTCTAACTCAGTATTTAAAGATTCATCCTGCTATAGTGAGAAGATGCTAATTACAATAATATGATTTTACACGCATCGTCTTCGGTATACTTTAATATCCTAAAAAGAAGTACAAGGGAAACAACGGCCTTTTTCGTAAAGTCAAACGCATTCACCAAAGCCGTTTTTAAAGCTCTCAAATTCCTCATTTTAAAGCAACCATTGACCAGTCCTACGAAAACACTTGTCTCGTGCCCGATCAAAGTTAGAGTTGATTTCGACTTTATTCACCTATTTCATGATCTTCTCATGAGATACGTCTAGTAGATACATCTAGGAGAATATGGTAAGTAATGTGGCGGTAATGTAATAAAAAATAAATATCACCTGATTGTATGGCAAGAGTGGTCGTTTTTTGTCTATAGCAAAAGTCTGTGTTTGATGAGCTGAGCTTCGTTACGAGAACTGTATCCTGCACGGCTATACCCGTCGCCTCAATATTACGAGCAGAAGCCTGCGTTTCGAGGGTTGTTCTCTGGATGTCGAGCACGGTATTCTTTGTGGTGACAGCCGTAGAATACAGAGGAAATTTTGTCCTGGATAAAATCAGAAGGAATGATGGGCCTCCTATTTTTAGCATTGACTACATCGGACGTGGTGTTATTCATGCCCATGTCTGAGAAATTGATGGCTTGGTTGACCTCCTGGCGTAGACCTTCTCTTGACGTTAAACTGAGAGTGGGAGTGAGTTGCCGGATTGAGTAGATTTAAGGAGAACTTACATGCTAACCGCAGATATTACATAGACTACAAAGTATAAAGGTTTCTTAGTAAGTTCAAAAAGGCGTCAGTTTTTCTAACGTACGATGCGTATTAGTCAACATCGGGACCAAACTAGTGCTGTTAATAATCAAATTTCATGCAACAGTAGAGACAATGACATACAAATAGCGAGTTCCCGAAAAGAAGTAATACTATAAAATTTCATTAGCAGCTTAAAATGAAAGGTAGAGCAAACACACCAGGAAAGGAGTAAGAAATGCACAAACGCTATAACAGGAAGCACATTAACTCCAATATTGTGAAAGGTTAGTCACTTTACCTCGTGGCTATTGCTCGATTAATAGCATAAATTTTCAACCGATTAACCAGAGAGTCAGTCCTACAATGGTTCCTGTAAAAGGACATTCAATGGGATGCCACAGCTAATCCAACTTACCTCTTTAATCCGGAACGATGCGAGTGGAAAACGCAGCAGGGAGCTATAGTAATGAGAATGTCACAGACTGCGGTGACTACTCCTTGGATTGTTGTCAATGGCTAAACAATAACATTTATCAATGCAGTTTATTGTAGTTCTAGAGATGAGATAGGACATACTACGAGCAGGCCTGTCCGAGACGAAATTTTGGAATATGTCCCGCTTATTGCTCTGATAAAGCTTGTTAAAACATGGAATGCTGGTTGGCGATATGATCATACAAGATCAAAGCCACTCCTAAAGTGTAAAACATCAGTATGCGGCGAATCTGAAGTCTCAATGTAAGGAAGCCACACCTAACCCAGCACCTTTAATTACCGAATTGTTTGAGTCTAAAATATAGTGATCCAGGAAAAGGGAAATGAAAGCCTACTGATTTGGAGTAAAGCCAATAAAAGCTGAAGAATCAGATCAATGTATGAGTATTCAAAGGTAGTACCAATGACAAAACATATTACGGGAATAATGAAGAAACGAAGTCGACTGCCGAGACTCTGGCTAACTACATGCAAGTTGAGTTACTTTTAATGACTAAAACGTAGCCAACCGGAGTACGCACCAGACCAGATTCGGCTCGAGAAGAACCTAAAAGATGAGCATGAAGTTCTTGGTTTATTTATTGTGCGAGGGAAGCTTACTGACATTTGCGCAATAAATACCGTGAGATACTAATTTGATAGTTGCTCATCAATCTTTCAACGGAAGGCGGATTACGACTTACGGCGCATGCGAATTTTCCCTACCCGTTGACATATTAGTCATTCGCCGGACTAGCTATTATTATCCTCAAAGCTACTCACAGGTACCGAACTAAATTTTACGAAAAGGTCACGACAGGGCAAGGGTAATGAAAAACGCGGCGGACTTACAACACAATTTCGTCCAGCAAATCCGGATTCCCCGATTTTATGATGAAGGTATCATAGAGCTCATAACCTGTAAATACAACTTCCAACGTTGCCAAAAGTCTATGGAATAAAAAAGAATAAAGCACTAATACTTTAAACAAACTAACTCGTGAATAAGATTAGACGTACGTGAGCACAAAAACCGTGATCTTCAACACCCTGAGATCCTTTTTCGCATGGAGCTTGAAATATTGCATACTCATTATCTATTATTCCACGCATGTCAAATACTTGAATGGACCAAAAGGAAAGACAAGCTCACGAGTGCAATGCCATATATACTGCGACGTCGAAGATATTAGTGAGTGCCTTTGTAACATTGACAGGGGAGAATCTTACAATGTGTTAATGAGAGTTGCAATTAATACTGCACCATAGCGTCCAGCAAAAGTGACTTGGACCTTGACTGGAAAGCGTGGATCTTGCATTGACATGACGGGCAAGGAAGGCTATGGTAGCGGCAGCATAGTACGTAATAGGTTCATATATAAACCAGAAGGTAATGTTACCAGAAATAGCTTGTAAGCCAATAGACCAACCCTTAGATCCTACTCCTTCGTACCCATACCATCAAGGCACATATTCATGTGAGATATCGCGAGATGTACAAATAAGGAAAGTTCCTGAGGCTTCGCCCGTTTTGAAGACCAACTACCAGCAGGTCAATGCATGTGGACTTGGAAGTTTTACAACGAGCGTTTACAGTAGTTAGGACATTGCACATCAGCATTGGACGTTGGTTGGACGTTGGTTGGACGTTAGTTGGACGTTGGCCAAGTTGCAAGCCACGCTTGCCTGCACGTATCCACAGTAAGTAACCGAACAGCTCAGGTGATGTGGAGCATGGATGTGTTCGGTTACTTATTGTGGATACGAGTAATATCTCTTTCAATGAGTATATACATATACTGTAAGATAGGATACGCGCGCCTGCACGTGATACGTACGCGTATGCGCGCGTACATATGCGCGCACACGCGTAGCGGGGCGAGCTTAAATCCCCACCCCGAGGATCCGATGCTGACAAAGTCCATCCAAATCACCGGTTATAGTCACCGGAGGCAGTTAGCGGGATTTGCTAAGTCGGGAGGCGAGAGCCCGATTTCTGTCTCAATAAAACTTGGTTATTTTATGCAAGAGGGGAGATGGGGGGAGAGGTGCGAAATAAAAATTGAGAATAACGATGTAATTTATATATAAATCTATTATTTTATTAGCGAGTCTGCGTGGCATAATCTGGTCTATGTAAGAATACCTCTCTTTCCATGTGCACCAGTCCTTCAGCGGCACTTACTAACTGAGTAAGGCTTGCCCGTGACACCAAATACAATGACTCTTCTGACTGTAAAAGCCTCCAAAGTGAATCATCATTCAACGAAACAATGGTGGCACGGAATTTGTCCAGGAGGACTCGCTTGTATTGCTGTTGGTCTTCTGCTGTCGAAGCTTGGGTAACTAGGGTTGCAGGAGGAAGAATGGCCTTCTGTGCACGAATATTGGATGTCGTAATCCGCTGCGCCAGGAACATATGCTTGCAGGTAAGAGCCGATTGTACATATGCTGGGCAGGAACAGGCCGTTATCACACAATTGTCAACCTTGATATTGTAGCTTATTTGATCCATGGTGAACGAGTCAATGATAATCTAAAGGCATATCAGCAAAAAAATAAAAACTCGAAAATAAAATACCACTTGCCAGATTTTCAGAGATGACGCGTACCCTGGCTTCTGCGTCGGATAATATCAAATTTTCAGCAAGTTTTTTACCCTCTTCTTCAGCTTTGCAAAGGCGGTATCCATTGAAACCCAAACCAATGTGTATGTGACTACGCATGTAATCAGGTTCAACCTCCTCAACAAGGATGCAAATAATGAAATCAGTGCGTTGTCAGTGGATCCTGCCCAAATAGTTGCGCTTGAAGTTGGAATGCCAGCTTTCGTTGTAATTGTTTGTATCTATGCCATAGTGTGCGTGCTGTCCCATAAAAAATCATCAGACTAACTTCTGAAGCCATAAAGAAACACAATTTACCTGCCGCCAGGCTTGATACCAGCGCTCCCTTATCGGAATCTACTCCTGCATCATATACTTGAGCCATGCCTTCTGATTGGTCCAGTCCTCTTGAATTTTCTCCCATTGGGTGTTTAAATATGCTACCTTTTTGAACTTTAAGAGGGTGATTGCATCCTTCCGAACATCTTGCAAAATCTCGGCACGATCTTCTGGGCAGCGACCCTTAACAACAACCTGGGAGAGGTAAACAAGTGTTGGAATGGTTTATTCTTGAGAGAAAATTTAGAGCGCACCTTAGACTTAATTTTTGCGTCCCAAGCCTCCCATAAGTGCCAATAACAGTATAGAAGTATCTGAACAATCAATTATAATTGAATGTGGATTGAAACCACAATTATTGCGCAGCCATTTGAGGAGGAATTAAGTGAGCGGATGACTGAAATAGGTGAGAATATTATGACGGACAAATAATAGAGGTGACATACTGTGATTCTGTCAAGTATTGATCTGAACTGTTATTTTGTCATTATGTTTTATTGATTATTCTTTTATATTTCGAATTATGCAGCATATATGCGCATATACCTTGTTTTCCCGCACGGCTTATTTCCGCACGGTTTTCCGCTCATTATCTGATCTTCTATTCCGTTATATTTCTTATCTGTTCTATATCTTTTATCTTGATTTCATCTTTGTTCTATATGTTAGTGACTAATATCGATTTCAGCCGTTGTATTCAACATTCAAAACTTTACGTTGTTTTCTCACCGGCTGCGTTTGGTATGTTATCACACCAATCATGTTCTTATGATTTGTCTTCGATGTTATGTTTTTCTCTTCTACTTATCCGACGTCTTATTCGTATAAATACGCTCGATTGTATCTACTTTTATTCAGTCAGAAATCGAATAACGTATTCCTCTATTCCTTCTGTTAACTCGTCTCTTGTCACTCTCCGTTCGGACTTAAATTCCATTGGGACTCTCTATATCTAATACTTCGAACTCTTGAACTCTGAAGTAGGGACAACCTACGACTCTGCAGGGTGCAACACATAAGTTGAAGCCAAGTCCCTTCAGTACAAGTCCTTTGCGTTTCCTAACGGAAATGCTATATACTTCCACGTGGATCACCAGGTGTATTCCATATCAGGACGTAACAGATTCAAGGTTTGTAATCAGCCAAGCTAATGGGACACCCTTGCCTGTTACTGTTAGGGGACGCCTCTAGATTTCCGCACGGAACATTTCCTCACAGCAATCACCCACAGGGACCGGTTCCGCATGGTATTCACCCTCAACATATTCGTCGACTCCTGTGGCCAGAGAGTGGGAGGTTCGGTTGGAGGCAATGGGCATCTAGTGGAGGATATATGTGCATATAGTCATAGTGCATGAGTAAGGGGATGTTTAGTGCCGATCGGCGGTCAGGATCGTCTCATTGTTCTCTGCTTGTTTCTGCTTCTATTCGTTTCCGGTTTCATTATATCCATTAGTGCATATTTCCTTGGCATCAATGACTCCTTCCGTTTCTATTGGCTCGGACTTCGTTATGTTCCCCCTCGTATAGTTCCCTTGGCATCAATGACTCCGAGTCCGGATGGTATTTAGTGGGCTCACTCTAGCAGCGGCAATCCAAGACTTTCTCTTTGGATTTCCCCTCTGCTAGGTGAGATTCCCTTTGTGTGTACTTATTCATTTACTTATATATCTTTGGATTTCCCCTCTGCTAGCTCTGCATGATGTCCGCTCGGCTTTGGAGGGTTGCCCTTACAGCAGAAAGTCTTCAGTTAGGAACCGGACCCTGGACGCATTGCCAACATTCCCTCCTTCGCCCTCACAGACGAGAGCCCCGACGTGAGTGAAGCTACTGCCCCGGAGTCCCCTTCCCAGCAGCCGTTTGGAATTCCATACGGAAATCTACCAGCCATGACCACCGAAGCTGAACGGTTGAATGCTTTGGAGTTGACGCTGGCGGAAGAACGTATGAAGACCGAGCGGATTGAGAATCAACTCCAACGACTCATCGATTTAATTTAATTTAAATTTTAAATCTTTTAGCTAAATATCTATATCCAATGGAGTCAGCAGGCACCATGGATCACCTAATTCAGCCTGAATTTTCCTTCATTGCATTAAGCAAGTTCAACCCTTAGATGTGGGCTTTACCCACATAAAACACATACTTTTTGCACCCAGCGCTCCACCCATTGGGTAGGGCAAGCAGCTGGAGCTCCACAGCCGTTTTTAGCCACCAGTTGAAGTGCTGAGTGCAAAACGATCTTGGAGCACCGGGAAAGCACCAGTGCTCTTGCAAAAGGTGTCTAATATGCTATGAAGCGGATTTTAGATAAATACCTTAAGCATAGAATAGAGTTTTCTTCAGCTCTCTCAAAAGACACTTTGTGATGGCTAGGACTTACTCAGCAGCTACTCTTGGTGAGAGCTGATCCACTAGCCAGTCGCTTTTTGCCGCTTCCCCTATTTTGATTACCTTTCTCCTTGCATATTAAATTGATTGGGCCTATTGTGTCGTCAATAGCTATAATTTCAATGCTTTCCACTTATATATATAATATAGGTCCTTGTTGATCCATGTGTGTCCAATGTGTGCATCCAATTCTGCCACTGCATGGCATTTACAATTAATTGCTAATTCTTTCTTTTTAAGATAGATAATAATTGAAGATCATACAATGATATGATTTACAAATTGGTTAGAATAGCTCTGGCAATCTTTGTGATAGAAATGCCATTGGAGACAATAGAAGACGTCTCTGGGGTAACCATCGAAAGGGTATCCAAGACCTTCAAAGGCATCTCTGGAGTCGCTGTTATATATACAGTAGAATATACTGTGTGAGTGAAAAAATTAAAAGGGCTGTATAGTGCCGGATTATCCCTTTCTGGATGTGAAACAGATGCTAAAGGATAGGATCAGGAGAGTTTCAAATGTAAGTGAGCTGCAATTACCACGTTGTATATAGTTGACCTGCTGCATGTTGTGCTGTGGCTGATGGGGTGACGGGGTGAGCAGAGGGCAGCCAAGAAAGGAGACGTTGACAAAGATTGCATGCCCCGTGACATGCTGCAATCGGATGGCAATTACAAATATTCTCACACATAACTTGCATTTAATGATTATACCAGATTTGCAGAATATAATCTATTTCGAGAAAATAATGGGGAGGACAGATACATTAAACACCTTTTGCAAGAGCGCTGGCGCTTTCCCGGCGCTCCAAGATCATTTGCACTCCAAGATCGTTTTGCACTCAGCGCTTCAACTGGTGGCTAAAAACGGCTGTGGAGCTCCAGCTGCTTGCTTTACCCAATGGGTGGAGCGCTGGGTGCAAAACAAACTTGGAGTGCTTTGAAAGTGCCGGCGCTCTTGCAAAAGGTGTCTATTTCCAATTGCCTATATAAATGTTATGGACCTGGAAACAGTGCAGAACAACTTGCGCACTCGCCCTTCGACCGCTGCCAGGAAAAGAAGGCAAGATGGGCATTCACAAGTGTCTATCTCTAACAGGAAATCTTGCTTAGCGCCTTGTAAAAGTTCTCCTGCCATAGTGTCAGGTTTTAGGGTATGTTTGAATCCTTGAGCAACCATGACCACTCACTAGCCATACCCTGTAGAATGCACACCCTCATGCTTCTGGCTTTAATTCATTGAGTTGAAAAAGAACCTTCACGGTCTTGCTCCACAATCACTCTTACCATTAAATACTCATTCAAGAAGCATACTTAACAATACATAACTTGTTTGTTCTAAGGTATGTAGCTTTTCCAAGTCACAGAGCAGTCTAGACTTGGTTTTTGAATTGTTCCTGCACAGCATGACTAAATGCAGCAGCTGTAGGGTATAAAAGGCAAAGGATTCAAGCAGGAAAATCTCTCATCACCCAAAATAGATTGAGGCAGTTACCTAATATGGGTATTTTCATAGAATCTTTAGTATACGAGTTATTATAAAGAGATCTTTCGAATGCATTATTTCCGCAAATCACGTGATCGTGGGAGTCCGCCTTCAGTATCCGAAACAGCTGTAATGATGGTCATATTTTTTTGAAAGGTTTATCTAAAAAGTCGTAGACAGTCGTTGCCTGTTCTTGAGACAAGAGTAGATGGCTCAGCTCAATGAGATGCGACCTCACGTGTCGGGCTTGGGAAAAGACCGCGTTCGAGACGTCACGTGTTGCGACACCTCAAATCAAAATCGATGGATTATGCGCTCATCGCTATTCAGCTACGAACGCTGCTTTAGCAGTGTGGAATGGACATCAATGGACATCGTCTTCGATAGTTTGGGAAAGAAGTGTCACGCTCCCAGCTCAGATGGTGATTGTTAGCTACTTGATAGGCAGTTGCCGACTCATCTCGGTGTTAGAGTACCCTGCTACCCAACTTCGTAGAAACTAAATGACATCATACTAATATAGAACAGTTCATGCAATCTTTGAAGACTGGGACTCATAGGGAATAAGCATCACTGGCGGACTCGCTCTCCAAGTCACTTGTTTGATATATGTTACATGTACCATGTTGGAGGAAGGAATATATGATCTTTTCTTGGACAAGTAATTCACGAACGTTTGCGCTCCGATCATCAGCGTTTCCAAGGAACTTAATACTTCTTGATCTACAGTGGCTCTGGATCGGTCTCACTTTGGCGTGATTTCCTATGAATCAGACAGCAACAAGGCTACAGTGGTGCACGGTGTACCCCAGTTTCAGTACCATCTACGGAAATGTATTACGGTGTATTGCGATAGATTGATGTTGAGCTGATCAGAGTAGTAGTTTACAGATGACTTCTGCACCTTTGCCATGGCAGTTGCATACTCATCTCAAAGCCTGAGTTCTGCTGTTTCCCAACTGGACAAAGAAGCTGATGCAACCATGCCTAGAAACGAAGCAATTCTCATATCAAGGAGATTCTAACGACCATATAAGTGCATTTCATACGGAAAAAATGTTAAGCCTGAGAATTTCACGAATTCACAAAATATGTTTGGACTATCAATAAAAATAATTCTCATCACCAATGTGTCTCTGCAAATGACTAGTCCTTGAACAGAGCGCATGTTTCCTACAGGTGCTGTTGGGGTTTGTATACCCTAGGCTTCGGCTGTAAAGCCTGCAGGCATGGGAATCATCTTCCCTGGATCTCCAAAGACATGATAAGAAGTCTGTGGCCTTTCAACCCTCGTAAATGGCATCGACGTTGGTGACTTGAAAGACAAGCGCTGTGCACTGGAAGCCGGGGCTGATCTTGGCTTCTGGTTTGCATCTTTTGAGGTTGTGTTGGCAAAATCGCAACCATTGTGAATTCTTCTCCTCCTCCTTCTCCTCATGTTCCTGAGGGACGTGGCACATGGGACAACCCACTATTAGGCCTTATTGAAATCCTTCAAAAATCCTTTCAGCTCCTGGAGTTTTACCTGAGTTTGTAAGTTTCTAAGCTCATAAGAAAGGCGCTAAAGACTCCTGTTTTTCACTTTATATTTACATAAAGAAAAAGTCACTAAATATTTGTGACTTGTGATATCTTTATCACACAGTAATTCAGAAGAAAAATATTGCTTTAAAATTCTAACAAAGCTGTAATAAAACAACAAAAATATTTCAGTATCTGGGATAGTTTCCATTGTGTGAATGCCAGGAAAGTATGGCATTTTGTTTCTGAACAAAGTGAGATGTCTCACTCCAAAAAGGTGGAATTTTCTAACCTTATTTCCTATGAAGGAGCCCAGCCATGCATAGAGTTACCATCCTTTGCTATATGGATGTCCTTTAGGAAAGATAATTTAAACTTGATTGTCACATGAACACAACTTTGCTGCTGCACCTTGCAATCTCTGCTTGGTTATCGTGTAAAATCTGTTTATCATAAGTACATAAATATTCTTCAGAATAACCTGCCACAGCTCCAAGTATCACTGTTCTTCCTTCATCTCATACTGCAAGGACAGGATTTAGTCAGTCCATGATCGACATTCACCTGAGAAAGTCCCTATACCTATTCCTACCTGTTTGGGGTATTTAATTCTTCCCCCACCTGCTGTTTTAGGGTGGTCCTTAATGTTTAATGTGACTGACCAGCACTGGTATTCACTTTAAGCAGGTATGTGACATTTTTTTTTTGTCTTATTGATATTCAGGTGATCCAATATTCCAATATTTAGTTTTTAAACATGCAAATGAAGAGCCAAATGAAATGAAACTTCAGTTCTCAGTTCCAGGCACTCTCCAAACTGAACTCTGGCAACATTAATTCAGAGAGAAAGCTGAAAAAAAAAAAGTCACAGAAACAACCAAACTAACCTTAAACCTAACCCTAGATATGGAGAGGAAAGAGAGAGAAAAGAGATGAAGGAGAAACAAAGCAGAAAAAATTAAAATCAAATTAAAATAAAGGGGTGCTGAGGGCTGTTCTCGCCTTCTGGTGACAGCCTAGAGGGAGAGAGAGAAGAGGTGGAGGTCCCTCCCTTTTCTTGGGGGTGGGGAGGTAGAGGTTTGATGGGAGTGTGAGGGCTGAATGGAGGGGTGGAGAGTCTAGGGGAGAGTCTAGCTCAGGGGTTTTAGGGGTGTGCAGATGCCATGGAGGGTGCAAGGGCATGGGAAAATGAGGGAATAAGGGCTGAAAGGGGCACAGGGAGGGTCGACAGGGGCACAGGGAGGTCGACAGGGGCACTGGGAGGATCAACAGGGTGCTGGGAGGCCAGCAAGGATGAGGGAGGGTGGGGGACCCATCAAGGACCTAAGGTATGGAGGGTGTAAGGGTGTGGGATAATGAGGAAAGAAGGGGCAAAAGGGGCACAGGGAGGGCTGACAAGATGCTGGGAGGCCAGTGAGGGCAAGGGAGAGCATGGGACCCATCTAGGACCTGGGATTTGGAGGGTACATTGAGGTCATGAGGGTGAAATGGTAACAACTGGGCAGATGGCTGACCCTAAATGAGAGCTGGGGTTGGATTGGGGTACCCCAAATGAAAGGGAATAGGTATAGGATTCTATATGAACCATGTACCTAAGCCTGCCTATTACTGACAAAAAATAAATATACAGCAAGAACACATCCACTGGGAAAAATCCCAAAAGTAGCTGGCAGGAGGCTTTTAAACTCTGGCTTTCCACCGGTGCAACTTTTGTTCCCATGCCAAGCTAGAGCGGATTCTATATTAGCCATACATCTAAGTCTGCTTATTACTGACAAAAATAAATATACAGCTCAAATAAGGACACTTGGAAAATTCCCAAAAGTAGCTGGCAGGGGGCTTGAGGCATCTGGCTTTCCAACTGTGCCACTTTTATCCGCCGCCCGTATTCCCACACCATACTACAGGGTACCCAAATTTTGGCGCAGTAAAAGCCCCGCCAAGAAGGGACCGTGGGAAGGCGGACCTCCAAATATAGCTGGCAGGGCTCGGTTCGATCTCCCCTATCGAACGGCGCCTAAATCGTCCCAATCGGATCAGCCGTTCCCGCGCTACGAGGGTCCGCCGAATCCGGTACCGGATTCAGGGACTAATATGGATGGAGTAGAAGTAAAAGCGGTAGATGCTGTGCAATGTTATACTGTCATATCAGTAACAACATTCCATCTCAACGGTCATCAGATTCAGTGCGGCAGAAGTCAGTTCTGCTGTGTGCGAAAATCAGGCGGCAAGATGCGAAGTGGTTTCCTCTGCTGTTCGGGGTGTTACAGACTAATATAGAAGTCTCATTCTTAACTGCGTCCCGTGGGAACACTATGACATAATAATAGACAGTTTGTGCAAAAGCCCCAGCGCTTCTGTGGGGATTTTTTTGATGTGCGACCGGGGCTCCACCCCGGAGCTGGGGCTAGCCGGGTCGCTCGTGGAAAAGCCCCACAGAAGCGTGGGGCTTTTGCACAGACTGTTTAATTTGACTATCCACTGGGACTCTTTATAAAGAGGGTCCCGACATCTCATCAAAACGGTCTCAAGGAACATTTGTCGATTAAAGCTGAAGTTAGAGCAGCCGTCAAGCCTGAGGTGAGTATTCCGCCTGCTTACCGGGTCATTCATTCATTCAAGGTTAGCTAATATCCTTAGAGACTACACAATGAACTGCGGTATTACTCATGTCATTCCCGGGTTGCATGAATATGCGAGGTCTTTTTCAGCCCCTAATATGCAAATACATTTTTCTAGGTAAACGTATAACTGTCCAAACCTAAAAGGTCGAAGATCTGATAGAGTTGAAGCTGCCTTGGAAGTTCAACGAGATTTTGGTTTGCTTATCCTAGTACGCTAGCAGAATACAATTTCTGGGACAATAGCCTTTTCTTTCCTCCGAACAGTTTCTCGCAAGATTTTAGAAGGGTAACGGGCAAATATGGGATGGGTGCTCGAAATCCATCACTGGCATACATGCCTGAACTTTTAAGTGATGCCCAGGCTGCTGAGAGTGAGTCTATATATTTAGTGCCTATAGACTACACTCACACGAACCATCAGGTTTCTCAAAAGCCGCCGCCCCATTTTTGGATTCCCACCCTGTCGTCCGCCTTAGTGTAAACCGGTTAGAAACGTATGATCCATCACCGTCCATTATTGTCATGTTAGCTTATGATTATTTCTGCATAGCCATGTCTTTTTGGTCCTGGCTTGCTCTGCACTGAGTATGCAAATCATAGGCGTACATGTCTGAACTTCCACCTGACCACACCTCTTTCTCCCCGACCTAGCTATTGTCATTTATGAAGCTTTCTTTAATTTATCGGATGAAGTGAAGTTCATTTGGCCCAAGATCCGTCAAATAGGGACAATATTATATCTTATTACTCGTTATCTTTCCATTGTAGTTATTGGGCTTGTGGTTGCTGTATTTGCGTTAAAATATTAGGTAGGTCTTTATGACACTGGTTTTTATTTCCACAATCTCACTGGTAATGTTCTAGTGAGCATTTAATTCATCGATAAACCGGCATGTCTCTAACCCTCGAGTTATCCAAGTAAACCATGCATTTTGTTTGAAGTCTCTTTGAGAGCAATGGTAGACTTCGGATCGTTAGGTATGTCTCTCATTGGCTGTCAACCCCATCTCTTTCTTATTTCCTAAGGATTCATCATGGTGCTCATGTATGCAATCAGCAAGAGTCGAAACCGAAAACATATCATCATCCTACCAGGAATATTATTTCTTAGTATGCAAGCCATTACTATTGTATGTCAGAGTCACTAAAGCTCTAATCATGTGTTGCTGAAATCATTGATTATTTCGTAATCTCAGATGATGGTTACACAGTGGAACTGTAGTAATAGACATCCCATATCCTTCCACCTGTATGTTTTCTCTTTGTCCACTATGTAATTTCAACTATGCTAACCATTTCTCTACTGGTATAGCTGTAAGAAATTCCTGAGCCTTACACAGCAACTCTAAAAGAAAACTAACAATACTCGAATAAAACATACATAGTACTCACAAGAGAGATCCTAGTGTCATCTATTTACCTGCTTTCTGGAGCAATCAATATCTACCTGAATGTGAAGGGAGCATTCAGGAATGGTGGACTTTTTCCTGAGAAACCTTCACTATCAACATTATTGTTTTACCAAGGTATGTGTAAACTTTTCAGCGTCTGCGAAAAGTGATTGATTAATGCATGTTATTAGGTGGCCTTCAGTTTGTGTACATTTTTTAAGTTTTGATATTTAAAAAAAGAATTAATATGTGATCCTCGAAAGTCTTATGTTCTTTTGGATGGCAGGAAGTATTGCCAGCAAAGTGGTGTGTGATAATATGCTTTTTTTTGTCTTTTTTTGTTTGCCTTTTTTTGTTCTGAAGCTGTTTTTTTTAGATAACAGATGTGAGCTCTCATGTTTTATCAGCCGCCAGACATTGGCATTAACTTCCAACTTGAACTGAAAGATAAAGCTTGCAGGAGTTGACTCCATCCTTCAGTTTGCGTGAGATTTGATCACTTTCACATACAATAACCACTAACAATTTAACCAGAATGTCTTCAGCCCTTATTTGTAGATTGGTTCTCCAACTTCGGAGATACGACTGCCATCCAAATGGTACCTCAGTATCCATGACAGGAAGCTACTGTGGAAACCTCACATTTGAACAGCGTATAGATGAGGAGTTCAACTTCTTCAAAAATCCTGTTATTGGTGTTGTAAGCACCACAAACAATGACGAGGCCAGGTTGTCTGCTGCTGTTGAATATACGAATAGTATCAGTGATATTCACCCTCTTGACTTGCACTATCCCGTGTTAAGAGCTCCGGTAGATATAGAATTAGGCCTACTGGTACATATTTGTGCTTTTCTTGGACCTTCCATGCTGATGCATATTACTGTGATATAGCCCCCATGGTGTCAAGAAGCTGTACACAAGATTACTGATCAGAGCTGTGGAGACCTTAAGGGGAAGGGTAAAGAGAGAGAATTGCCCAGAAACCATATATGCCACAAAGAAATTTCGACTCAGGAAGCGGGTCCTAGCAAGCATAGTGAGTTTACAAAGGACTGAGCTCATTAGGAGGATGAGGGTCAGTTGATTGACTTCTAAATGCCATGGTATGTATCCACTACAGTGCAATGATGTATTATTGACTTTGACTTTGCCTTCTCTGAAACCATATAATTCGCTAGTTGTGATCCTGAATGGATGGTTAACAAGTATATGCATGATTTATGCTTCACTCAGGGAGCTGTGATCTAGGGTCTAAAGTAGAGTACAGCATTGTATATATAGAATAGGCCCTCCTCCAGTTTAATCATTGATATGAGGGGTATCTGTTATCATTGGATATTTAGAAAAAATCACAGGGGGTATGAAAGCGGCTGCTATTAAATTGCTCAAGGTTGTCCTAAGAATAAAGATACCAGCCAATCCAAAGTGACTGGAAGATCTGGTTCCATACATGATCTACCGTATATTACTCCAAGGACAGATTATGCCATCCATCTTCTCCCCCATAACATCCCATCCGTCGACCTGATTGTTCCCATTTCGGTACCGTCGGATAGCCTTTACAAGAATACACCGGAGCTTCATTTCTCCGAAACTAGCTGCGATCTCATCTCGCCCCTCCACGCTTCCTGCGCCGCCGCCGCTACTTCGCCACCCACGCCCCTATTTCCCTTTCTGCAAATTGCTTCACCGTGCCTAATCAAAATCACGCCTCGATTGACGGGTGTGGATGGCATCCTCACCGACAAGATATTTCTGATCTCCGCTTCACGGATTCTCAGCAGCTCTTTACGTAGTCTCCGTCACAGACGTGCGACTCACTTCCCGAGACCGTGCGGATCGTCGCATCGGGACTCATATCCTTAACAACCAGGAAGAGGACGGAGGCCCAAACAGACGACGGCTTCTCCCCGTGGTGCTCAGCCGGCTGACAGTGCAGGTGCAGAGTGTGAACGAGGTGATTATGCTGGCGAGTTTTGGGTGTGGCGACGCTGAGTGATGGTGAAGAATGGAGTGTAACGCATGAATATTCCAATGTTGTCTTCCTTTTATTTTTAGTGTCAACTTTGAGATTAAGAATATAGAACAGTCTTCATCAAGATTGGATTCTCATCACACTTCTTGTGGGCTACTTCAGCCATCTTTGTTTCCGTATGAAGAAGATTGTTCCAACTGCTGCGCATGTCATCTCCCACCTGATCATGTCTTATTATGGACTGATAAAGTATATTGATATGAATTCATGTTCCAAGCTGAGATAGAACAACGACATGCATCAGGAAACCTAGTAACTGTACATAAACTATATAGCATTGTATATCTTTTGTAGCATTCGTAGCTCGGACGTCTGGTTTACGTACACTTGCAAGGTTTCCTGATGTGGTGGCCTTCTAAATGAAGGACTTCCAGCTACATATGGTTCAATATGCACTTAACTGTCGGGACTGGTTCTCTATATCTAATCAGAGGTGTTGCGGTCATATTATAGACTGCACAATCGATACGGAGGAAGATACAGATTCATTTCAGCGCAAATCATACCTCTCATTACGACGATATGTCTGCCTTCATCTATACAAGAAAGCGATAATCATTACGAATTCTTTGTTCATTCAAAAATCATTATCAAATACCCTAAAATGGGTCACAGCTTCACAGGAAGCAGTATATCAGCGGTTAGGGTAAGCATCTCATAAATTTGTTGTTTGGTCCCAATCGTATTTTCCTGAGCATCTTCTCGATTATGATGACTGAGTCTTATGCAACATTAGTCTTTCATATGTAGGTCAGTTCACAGTTCATCGCCCTCCTTTCTCTGACTCTATCCTATTCCAGAAAGGTAGATAGTTACGCTGAGCTATCAGCTTTCGGTACGTGTGACAAGGGTCCCGAGTTAATCAGGCTACCAGATTTTCAACTTGATATTATTGTACTATTATGGCTTTCTATGATGAATATGCCCTTATTTGGTCAGGAGAATTCAGTCTTATAACTGTCACCTACTTTCTTGTTCGATACGGTTACATTG
The DNA here is from genome assembly GCA_000827215.1 of Sphaerobolus stellatus SS14. NCBI lineage: Eukaryota > Fungi > Basidiomycota > Agaricomycetes > Geastrales > Sphaerobolaceae > Sphaerobolus > Sphaerobolus stellatus. The sequence continues at coordinate 151,300 of KN837141.1, read as the reverse complement.
TTTCTGTGGGATTGCCGTTGTATTTGATGCTTTGAACTTTGAAGGAGCGCCGGTAAAGGTGAGTGTTCAATTAGGCTCCAGATCTCCCTTGTTGACGCTGTGTCTTCAACAATGTTTCATTTACGCAAATATTTATACCAATGCCTTACAGTGCTATATGCTATAGGCTTCTCGAAGTCCTCAACCTCTCATACCCACAATTGCCAGCCATGTAGGTTTGCCATTAGCTCTTCCCTTTTCAAAATGAAGCATTTGGTCCAGTAATCCTAATTGGAAGGGCATATGCAGTCTGAACCGTACCATTGCAGCCATTCTTGGTTTCCTTACAGTTGCATTAACTGCTTTGATCATTGAACATCGTTAATTTACTAGTCAAGGTTCTATGATCAATCCAAAGCAACTCTAGTATCAAAACATTATTCCAATACACTGTGACAACCTGCAAACCGCAGCCTGACAGAGATGGGGTTAAGGTGGAAACACAGATTAAGATATAAGGATTTGGATATTCAAAGTAGTTGTGTGTGATAGGATTAATTTGAGGAATTCAATTTCTGACTGAAGACTACCTATGGTTACATTGCATAATTATACTATTTGTGAGTTTCCATAAATAGTATCCAGTCAAATGGAGAAATATACAAAATCAGGTATTTCCAAAATATAGGTGGAAAAGCTGCTAGATACCTGGATGGTATTAGAATTGCACAAATAAAAGAACAGAAACAATTAAATCTGAAGCATGGAACAGAGAACAGATAACAGGAACTCAAAAACAAATACTGAACAGAAGAAATCAGAACAGGGTAAAAACAAAGGTATGACAAAATAATAGGAATTATATGGTGGTAGGAACTGAGCAGATTCTAACACCCTCAAGCAGAAGATAAACTACTACAGCAGTGTAGCCAGAAAACCATATATTGTCACTCACCTATCTCAATAATACAAATGCATACTCTGTGACCAATGGTCATGGATACCAAATGCATTCTTATGACAGATGACCATAGTGACTAAAATGTATATATTCTATGGCCAAATGCATATGGTCATGAAAATGCATTTGGTCATGAAAAAATGTTTATCCAGTGGTACATGTATACAAATGGTCACAAATATGCATTTGATTAGACCTGACCTTAGAAAAAACAATCTCACATACAGGAATTGAACTCATGACTACCAATATTTAACTATCCTTATGTAAGGGTTAGGCTTGTTGTAAAGCTAAGTCCCTCGTTAGAGTTTCTTAAATAGAGATATTTAAACCAGTGGAGTGGGTGTAAAGTCTCGTATTCGAGAAAGCTGAGTATCTACATACAAAACGGGTCCTTTTTATACTACTTCTACACTGCTTAGTCACTTCCTCTCGAGTCATACATAGTCAAAGTGTTAGTAAGCAAAGAAGGACTCCGAGTCATTAGTTACCATAAGTATAAATCATATATTCATAATTGGAAGGAAAGTAATGCTTTCGCTTCCGAGAGACATAAGTAATACATGTGATTGGGAGGAAAGTAAAGCTTTCGCTTCCGAGAAAGAACCGTTAATCACATGAATTCTGTTTACATGAAGAGCCAATGACCGTGAGTCCGATATCAAAGCGTGAACCAAGTGACATTGAGGTCACTCCGTTACATTCGCCCTCCCACACTGTTCTAAACAGTGTGCACTGAAGCACTGGAGGGACTGACAATGTCCACAGTCGTAATTAACCCATTCTCTTCATCAACCAATGTAGCCTTGTTATAACCTTCTCCCATATCAATGTCATCATCCGTGTCGTCTCCAAAGAGGGAATCCGCAAGAGTCAGCTTGGCAGTCGCAAGAAGGACAGTGTCGCTGTTCTCAGAGTGGATGGAAGGTGCGGAATTGATCTGGAGTTCTTGAGGATTGATAATACCTGTAGTAACCGTTTGTTCAACGCTTCTAGATGCAGCTTCTGGCTCCATGCTGATGTGTTCTGGACTAGGATTGCGGCGAACCTCTTCGTTATCCTTGCCTTTCCATAAAAATGCTGCAAAAATATTCAGGTATGAATCAATAAACTCAAATAATCCTGGCTCACGAGCTCTGAAAGCTTGGTCTTCACGAGCTTCTCGACGGCGCATGGCATCTGGCCTGAAGGACTCGTAACGCCTCTTACTGACTGGAGACATGCTCCTGTAGTTAGAACGATCCTTACTGAATCGTCCACGACCCCTATTGTTGAAGAAAGTGCCACGAGGACGCTGACCGTGGGGCGGATAAGGCGACGTGTTTCGAGCGCCTAAACACAGTCCTTCGGGCATGCTCTCGCAAGTAATGGCAGCGATTTGGTAAACCAATCCTTCCATAGAACGTTCGGACCGGGGAGCGTAGCTGTGATAGTTGTTGTGAATGCGGTCTGAACGAGGATAGCGAGCCATTTCAGAAACGGTGTTTCTTTGTCTTCGGAAGTGAGTACCATTGTCTGACTTTATATTTCGCTTACCGTTCTGACCCTTTCTTAGGTGATTATTGTGATTATCTATTACGTTTAAGATAGGAGAAATTACGGATACTATTACAGCAGACAATTTGTCAAATCTAGCCTTTTTAGATAGTAAGTTTCCGATGTTTCCTGCTCCCATGGCCTCTAGATATGCTACTAACGGTTCAGTATCCTTTAGATTCTTGTAGGGGAGGCATGTTATATCTCCAGTATTCCATTTGACTTCAAATTCCACTTCGTTTCCCTTTCCTGAGTGACTCAAGATGCTCTCTATCATCCACTCTCTAGGATTTTCACCGAAGCCAGGGATTTGCTTAAGCTGCCGTCCAGGGAACCTTCTGTCATCATTAGGGACATGGATTCGTAATAAGGACGCATGGAACACAGGGTGAATCCCTCGTTTTATCAGCTCAGGACTTAAATCTAGCCTATAGGATGTCCCGGATGTGATTTCATCAGTAATTCGAAATGGTCCAATGTACTTCGGCGTGAGCTTCCGAGCTCTTCCCTTAGGTAATTTCAAGTTTTTGGTTGATAAGTAAACTAAATCACCCTTACTAAAATTCGCCGACCTTCGTTTTCTATTGGCATCCCTCGTTTGCTTCACCCGAGCCTCAATAACCTCGTCATACGCAGCCATTATTGCGTCTTTCATTCTCTGTGCAAAGGCTTTCACTCCTGGGAGCTCAGATTTCGATTCCCAAATGAATGGTTAAGGCATTCGGCCGTAATTCAAATAAAAAGGTGAGAATCCTGTTGTTTCCGATGTAGCACAGTTCATTGCATACTCAATAGCAGGTAACTTTGCTACCCAGTCCTTCTGATTTAATGCAACACATTGTCTTAGCATTTGAGTCATAGTTCTATTCGCCCTTTCAGTCGCTCCATCAGTATACAACTTCGAAAACAACTTCAGCCATATCCTTTGCCTTGTAAGTAATTTTAACCGGTACCAAATGAACCATGCTTGTTAAATGATCAATTATTACACAGATTTGGTCAAATTCACCATGTCTATTTTTCGAAGCAGGCAAGGGACCAGCAAAGTCGATTCCGATGGCCTCCCAAGGTCTTGTTGGGACTTCCAAGGTGTGTAGTAATCCCATAGGTTTTTGGTTGCTTGACTTACTTGTAGCGCAGACTGAACATGACTTGCAGTAGTCCAAGACGTCTTGAACGATGCTAGGCCACCAAACATTTGTTTTTAAATAAACAAGGGTTTTCCGTGCACCAAGGTGGGCCAGAATCGAATGTGCATGAGTAATGATTATTTCTCTGACATTTCTGCCCTCAAGCTTTATGTCAGGTATGCATAATACTTCGTCTATGCTTCGTTTATGAAAGATAAGTCCATCCTTCACCGCAAAATCCTTGTAATGTGTCGGGTTCTCTAATATTGTTTTAAAGAACTTATCTTCACCATATTGGCCTCGTAAACCCCCTGGGATATCAATCCCTGGGTTTCCTTTGGTTATAACTTCGGTGAGCCTTGGGGAGATCTCTGCTTCTAGCTCCTCTTGCTCATTTGATGGAATTTCCTCAGAAATAATAGTTCTTCGGCTTCTTGCGGTGCCTATGGCATCCTCCTGGTTGCTATTTGTACTAGGTGCGTTTCCAGCTTGTCCAATTATATTTTCGACACCCTCCTGATCTTTCACTAGGTCAGGGAGCTTTGTCCTGACTTTCCTAGGTCTTGCTTGGCGTTTGGGACCGTTTGGCACTGGTGAGTTGACAGTCTCTGTTTCTGGGGATTCATTCTGTCGCTGAATATCTCCCTCATCTATTTTCCGCTTTGCCAGGCGTTTGGATTGTCTAGGAGCAATTTGAATTGTTGCCAATGCTGCAGCACCAGTAAAGACTGGTATAGAAAGCTCCTGACAAGATCCAATTGAATTTAATTTTAAGCACAGCTCCCCCTCGTCGTCTTCACTTGGTAAGTCATCTCCTACATATTCACTCGGCGATCTAACAATCCCGGCAGGCTCATCACTATAAATTCGTGATAATGCGTCCGCCATGATGTTCGTTTCCCCTGGTATATAGTAAATAGTAAAGTCAAATTCGTTTAACACATCTAACCGTCGATTCTGACGAGGTGATAGGTTCTTCTGAGTCATAATGTATTCTAGGCCCTTGTGATCGGTACAAATACAAAATTTTATTCCCAATAATTGATGTCGAAACCTTTTCAGTGATTCAATAATCGCTAGCAACTCCTGTTCATGCACAGGATAGTTTTGCTGTGCCGAAGATAATTTTCCTGACCAGAAACTCACAATCTTTGCCGTTTTTAAGTCGTTTCCTTGGCTGATCATTCCACTAGCTCCTGTTAGACAAGCATCACAAACCAAGTTTACAACTTTTGCTTCAGGTGAGTAGTCAATTGCGACCCTATGATCATCTCGATGCTCTTGAACAATTCGTTTGACTTCTTCAAAAGCACGCTGCTCAGTAGGTCCCCACCGCCATAACTTCATTGAGCCTGTCCTTGCTGCTAAAACTCCCATAGGAACTCTTACTCCCTTGCAGTCATTTGCTAAATATCCTACCGCACTGAGAAGGCTTGCTAATAGTCCTTTGTTTGTAGGGACTTTCCAGTTCACAACAGAATCAACTTTATTTTTGTCCATTGTGATCCCATTATCGTCAATGACATGTCCGAGAATTTTCAAGGTCAAGGCGAAAAATTGCATTTTTCCTGGTGAAAAGAAAAGTTTCTCTTTTCGTAAAATGTCTAGAACAATTCGTATGTGCTTCACATGGTCTTCAATTGTATCTGAATAAATAACAATGTCATCCAGATGAACTTCCATGAAAACACCTATGTGGGCTGCAAAGATATGATTCATTAGTGTCTGGTAGGTCAAAGGTCCATTGCAATCCCCTATTTGTAGAACTAAACTTTCCATAGTTCCGTCAGGGGTTGTGAACAAGGTGCATGGAACATCCTCTGGTTCAATTCTAATTTGTTCATATACATCTATTCCATCCAGCAGGCTTCTATACTTATGACGAACAACATTCCGTAAAATATTATCAATATCTGGCAGGGGAATCATCAACTTTTTCATATTTGCATTCTGCTGACGTTTATCAACGACAGTGCGAATTCTAACAATGCCATCATCCTTTGGAGGTTTTGGAAGAATTAAAAGTGGGCACGCATTCGTTCCGGTGGCTAATCTCCATCTCCCAGTTGAAAGGTACACTTTTTTCTTTTCTTGCCAAAGAGGTCTGAAGGCTTCAGGGCACTTTGAAGGTCTCCATGAATAGATTTCGTCCTCATCAATAAGAGGGATATGGTGGTTAATGACTTGTAATGGTGGTAACTCTGTTTTCTCTGTATCTCGACAGAGTTCCTCTGCCTCCCTTAATAGCTGTTGCCGTACTTGTTCCATTTCGTCTTTGAAAATGTCTGCTGCAGCTGAACGTATAGTTGCAATCATTTCTCCTTTTAACGGTAGGGCGTTATGGGAGCCGACAATTACTCTTGTTGGGTTTAACCCCATCATAATACTATGTTGGAAAATAAAGGGAGTACCCAGAATAAGATCATATGTATTGAGGTTGGCAATATCGAAGGTACAATTTTCATTAATGTCTTGGTACCTAAGATTAACTGTCGCTGAGCAATTAATTTTTGATCTAGAGCCATGAACAGCAAGCTGAAGCTGCAATGGTTTTCAAAGTACGTCTTTCTTCACAGTTAACTGATCTGCCACAGTCGTTGACATAAAATCTGATAAAGATCCGGTGTCTATTAAGGCTCGCACGGGTTTCCTGTTGACATAAGCTTCGACTACGATAGGCCTAGGTAATTTTCGAATAAGATCCCGTGGGTTCATTGCGGTGCGTTCTATTCCCTCAATTAAATGCTCGGTATGCTCAGGAGGTGGTTCATAACCAGCAGTACATCCAAAAATGGAAGAAAAAGTACATCAACTATCAGATAAATCTGCTCCATTGACTGTCATGACCTTTTTTCCCATTGTGCAATACATTTGAAACTTAGCATTAAGTTTCAGGTATCTATGATCTTTTAAAAGTGGGATTGATGTTAGAAATACACAATATTGTACCAATTAGACCCTGGTTTTATGAGGGGGCAGCTGTTTCAGAAGGTTTATGTTTATTCAAAAAAGGTCAAATAATTAAAAATAATATAAATTTAAAAAATAATTAGATATAGTTGGGTGATACTGGGTTGGTATAATATTTTCTTTTAATAATTTTTTTGTGCTGGGTAAAATTTTTGGAACAGGGATTAAAGGACCAAATTGTGCCTGTTTTCAGTATATCCTCTGGAATTTACTTGTCTTTTCAGGGAAATAGCTAACAACTAGATTGGGGGAAGGAACATGTTGACCCCCCAATCTCAAAGGTGTCCATATACAGATAGTTATATAGTTACTAAAGGAATATGGTTATCCTCCGAGACTATCAATTCAGTAGATATCCATACACTGATAATTATGTAGTTAATAGTTAACCTCCTAATCCTAATTTATAAAAATGAATTATTGATGACCCAAATTTTATATGTAGCAATAACCAAGCACACAAGAATTTACCATGAACACTGAATTTCAAACCTTCATCATTCAACAAAACGATGATCTGATCAAAATCTTAACAGCTGTCTTTCAAGATAAACTCAATGGTTTGGAAAAATCTATGCAAAAGAAGATTACACTCTTGGTGGAAGAAGTCAAGTTGTTGAGATCAGAGCTGCAAAAAAAGACTGCAAACACTACTTCAGCAGACCAGGCGGAAGAAGTCAAGTTGTTGAGATCAGAGATTGTAAAGAAGCCAAACACTCCCTCAGCAGACCAACATTTCAAAATAAGAAAACTAAAGGGGATGTTTTAGATTGTGGAAAGAATGACATAACAGAGCTAGAAGATTTAGATAGTCTATATTTGAATAAGAAACCTACCAAACCTTCAACCATATATACTCACAAAAACAAAATAGTATCTTTTAGGCCCTGAGGTAATGGTCTTAATTTTATTACCAAGTCAGATAGTCCAACTCATAAAACTAGCACAACAGAATCAACTGCAGTCAATCCTTTTTCTGACACAACAGAATTATCAGATTGTGAGAATCCTTTTGAGGACTTAAGAGAGATGCAAGAGAGATATAGAAAATCACATGAGAAAAATATAGATAAAGAAACTGGAGATTTAGCTTTCAGGAGAAAGAGAATGATACCAGCAGGCACTCCAAACTCTCCTATACAAGCAAAAAATAAAGATAGAGGAAATTCAGAATTAGCTACTGACAGAATGACATCAAAATTATCAGATAGTGAAAATCTCCTTGCAGACTTCAAGAAGATATTAGAGAGGAAGAGAGAATTATATGAGGAGAGTGAAGATGAAGAAACTGGAGATTCTGATTCAGGCATCAATGATACAGTAGTTTCAGTAAATAGTGCAGAAAGTCTTACAAATTCCATATTTGATGAATTGAAGGAATTTCAGAGGAGGAACATCAACATTGGTATGAATCTTTGGAATTGGAACCAGATGAACTAACTAATCCTGAGAAACGAAGAATCTTTTATTGTGAGTTTACATACTGCAATAAGGAAGATATTAAGGATCAATGGAATTGGTTAACATATGAAGACCATTGTGAATGGCTAGAAGAACTTGGAAAGCTTCCTGAGGAAATGAACTATCAAGAGTGGATGAGATTTTACTTTATTACATATAAATATTCTTACAGTGATAATAGGTTAAGGGTCAATTAGCATAGACTTACTTAGTATCACCATTCCTTTATCTCTGAGTGTATCTCATTTATGTTTAGTGGGCTGGTTCATACAGAGGTAGTCCAAGACACTCTACTTGACTTGGTGCAATGTTCAAATTACTGGTGTTAAGAGTTGATTTTGAATTGGCGATCAAGCATGAAGACAAGACAAAGATGAAAGAGTTCAAGCCAGAGAATAGGAAGATCAGAGACAGCAAGAAGACTTTAAGCAGGACTTGGCTTCAGCTTAATCAGTCATTTCCCCTTGTTGATTTGTAGATGTATACAACAGTCTAGGCTCATGAATAGAATGAAACAAGGTTGCACAAAAGAGTCTAACAAGATATGCTCAATATAAACTTAATAAGACATGATACTATAATACCAGCTGATAAATGTTAACATTGAGGTCAAGGCCAGGAGCATAGGGCCACTGCAGTTCAGATTAAAAATGGTTTAGCTTCTCAGTTTTGAGGGGAGAAAACTTTCATGCAAATTGGTTTGGAATTGGGTGAGATATGACCTGATCTATGTACCCTCCAAGTTTTGACCTGTTTGCCAGGCTACTTCTCAAGATATTGTTGGATTACTGACCAGTTCAAGGTGTAATATTTTCAACCAATAAAATGTGCCTGAACTGTTTGACTTTATTGCAATTTGTGAGAGACCTCCTAAGTCAAATTCTCCAAAATTTAAGGTAAACATTATTTCTGATCACAACATGTTCAAATCCCAGCTGATTTTCATGAGACTTTTTTTCCTTGAAGCTACAGCCCCGAATCACTTGTGAACCGATAGCTGAACCATGGTGGGATCCCCTAAATATTTCTGAGATAATAAATTTCAAAGATAATGAAACATATAGAATCCAGATTTGGTTAATAGAAAGGTTGAAGATTTAATTGTTTCTGTATCTATGTCTACTGCATCTCTCGAGAAAGCACTCCTCAAGGAGTTTAACAATCTAATGGAAGAAGAATATTCGAATTTCCTGTCAATGGAATGGCCATATATTAAGCCTAAAAAGTACCATAGAACTGACCTGAAGGCTGTAAAACACATTGATGAGGTTAAAAAACTCCTACTCAAGAGACTTGGTCCTATTCCAGTCTTTTTCTTCCTTACTGTCATATTTCCAACTAAGAACTATCCTGGACCATACAGACCTCTTGAAAAAGGACTTCTTCTCCTCTACCATTTGGTGAAAGGATGTTCGTTGGAAGACATGAGAAGGTTTATCGCTCCAAGTACATTTAATGAGATTTTATCCAGTTTTTATAAGAAGGACAAAGGGGTTAATAATGCTCTTGAGGATTTAATCTCTGAAAAGCTACATAATATGTTTTCAAATATACGAATTAGGATATTGTCAGCACAATTAAAGAATCCAAGTTCTTTCAAATCAATCACTGTTCTACTTGATGGTCATGATACTAGAGCAACTCACACTGGTGTGAGTTCTAAAGAGCAATGGTCCTACAAGTTAAGAAAGTCAGGATTCCGAACACAAGTGGCTATGGATATTAACAATATGGTCCTCTATGCATCTGAACCAGCAGCATGTGCACGGAATACAGATGGACCAATGTTCACAGAATTAGGTATAGAAAAGATAATAGAGAAAGAGGATTGTATTGGACTTGATGGAGCATATAAAGCCTTCATCAGACAAATTGTAGACACAACAGATTTGCAGCAACAGAACTTTTGCTGTCCAAGACGGAAACAAAGAGGTGTTGAATTGAGCTCTGAAGAAAAGGATTATAATACAAGATTTGGGAGCTTTAGATCTAGTATTGAGAGCTTATTTGGTCAGCTGGGAATTATATTTGAGAAATTTAATAATAAGACTCCAGTTATAACTTCTATGGCTGGAGTATTTTCCATTCAGTTTAAGCTTGCATGTCTATTATTAAACATAAAAACATTTGTTAATATGGGACATATAAAACCAGAATCTCATCATATGATGTGGATAGAGAATGACTTTGACTATAAGAAGGAGAATGCAGATGAACCTGAAGATAATCTGCCATCATTAATAGACCAAATGACACTCAGTAATTCTATGGTAAAAGAGCAGGATGATACTGACAAGCCCAAGTCAAGGAATTATAAAAAAAGGAAGGTGATATCTGATGATGATAAAGATGATGATGCATATGAAGTGGAAAAAGTATTAAAGCATAGAAAAGGCAAGGGAAAATCAGAGTATCTTGTACAATGGAAAGGATACTCAGATCAGACTTGGGTGCCATCTGAGAACTTTGAGAATCAAGAATGTATTGATGAGTACTGGAGTATGGAGCAGGATTAAAATAATTATATCTTGTTTTAAAAATGGATTGACAATTACTGGAGTATGAATGTACATAAATAGATTGTTACTACCATATAGGTACTATTAAAACCTGTGTTATAAACATAGTCTGAATGATGACTATAAAATTGAATATATCTGTTGAAGAATAAGTCTAATAGGTAGACTGAACTCAGGTCCCTAATTACTTTTTGGGTACTTGTTTTACATTCCTTTCCAACTTTTCTCTATTCTCAAAAATAACAATGACCACTCCTTTTGAACCAGACCCTGCTCCAATTGCTTCTGTGAAACATATATTCATCACTGATCACCAGGTTATAATCTGGAAATACAAGATACCTGAACATAGAGACAAGAGTGTGATAATTAAGGATAAACATAGGCTGTCAGATTTTGAATTTGATCCTCCATATTCTTTAAATCAATATATTTGGCTTAAAGCATATAATGAGCAATACAAGCTCATTGGTCGAGAACCAATAGATCTAGATGAGGAAGATGAATGTTCCATGGATTTCAGAGCTATTCTTCAAAGTGTAAATAAAGAAAAAATTATGATCCCCATTCCTGAGGAATTTTTTGCTGAATCCTTTATCTCACCTCCAACTATAAACAGCACATTAGTAAATACCTATTTTTGGAGTCTTAGTTTACTGTTCACTGTTGTCATGATAACTGTTATCATTGTTTCAGCAAGTATATTTTCCTCTAGGTCCAATTAACATTGGTTTGTATTATCTGATAGATCAGGACATTGATGATTATTTGATTTGTAAAAATCAGAAGGCAACTATCTGGCTGTCCTTAAAATTTTTTGGTATTTTTAACAATATATGAGATAAGGCTGTTTTAGTATTATTTCTTTGCTATAAAATGAATATTTCAATCTACTTCTGTCTGAGGTAGAACTATCTAAACTCACACTCGTTATATGGAGACTCCAGCAAACACTCTTTCTCCCTTACAGATAGAATCCCAGCTTGAGAATCAGGCCAAGTCATGGACCTGTAGAACGTGTATTCAAGAGAATAGGGAAGGTATATTGGCATATATAATTATATTTATAACATTAGGAGTTCTAACTATTGTAATGATTATTATTAATAACATTCGTACAAATGTACCTAGCTAGTTTCATTATTACTATGAAATCATTTGTGAATAGTACCTTTAAAAGGTTATTATTACTAGGTGATATCATATTCCTTCAGGATTATATTCACTTTCTCTCTTTCTGTATTTAAAGCCCTAGCATAGGAGGTGGTTCATAACCAGCAGTACATCCAAAAACGAAAGAAAAAGTACATCAACTATCAGATAAATCTGCTCCATTGACTGTCATGGCCTTTTTTCCCGTTGTGCAATACATTTGAAACTTAGCATTAAGTTTTGGGTATCTGTGATCTTTTAAAAGTGGGATTGATGTTAGAAATAGACAATATTGTAGCAATTAGACCCTGGTATTATGAGGGGGTAGCTGTTTCAGAAGGTTTATGTTTATTCAAAAAAGGTCAAATAATTAAAAATAATAAAATTTAAAAATAATTAGATATAGTTGGGTGATACTGGGTTGGTATAATATTTTCTTTTTAATATTTCTTTTGTGCTGGGTAAATTTTTTGGAACAGGGATTAAAGGACCAAATTGTGCCTGTTTTCAGCATATCCTCTAGAATTTACTTGTCTTTTCAGGGAAATAGCTAACAACTAGATTAGGGGAAGGAACATGTTGACCCCCCAATCTCAAAGGTGTCCATATATAGATAGTTATATAGTTAATAAAGGAATATGGTTATCCTCCATAAGAAAGTCAACAAGATTTGAGGTGCCGGTTTTGGAATGGGATCCTTTCCCTATCGTTGAACTCCTGAATGACTTCTTCTCACTCTTCAATGGCTTTCTCATATTTTGATGTTAAGAATTCAGCTGGATTATAAATCTTAAGACCAACAATGGAGCTTTGAAATACACAAATACATACTAATTCCATGCATTTTTCTAACATTGAAATCACCCATTCGGTCATTGAGAGCATCATGATGTGATCCATGGTTCATCTCCCTAGTGCTATTCGAGAATTGATTCAGCTCATGCCAGATGCGTTCACCACCTTCTCCATCAGTTTGACCAGTATGAGAGGTCAGATCAAGAGAATAAAAGGGTTGACAGGCATCTTTGTGCACTTTGATATGCATTTTTGGCACCAGTACAGTAAATCTGTCCATGAGCTTGGAAATCTCCGGAAAATGAGCTGTCATGCGCTTTGATAGGTTGATACAATACTGGCATCCAATGTCATAGGACAATGTAATCCATAGATGTTCATTGACTGTATCCTCTATTGCATGAGCCAAGGCATAATCAACATTGCAAAATCTATAATGAAGTCAGATTTGAACATAAACAACAATATTTAACTAATCGTTCGCCTATCTGCAAGTCTACAGAACCTTTGGGTCGTAATATCATATGTCGGGAGCATGAGGCACAGACAAGGCCTGGAACAACAGTTCCTTTTCCCCGTGCTGATCAAAGTATGTCTCCCGCTTTAAAGCCACTGCAAGTGCATGCATCCTAAGAGTTAATTAATTATCAGTAGTTTTTTCGTGCATATAGTAACATCATTTCTACCTCTATCAGATCCTCTGCAACCTCTGCTAAAAATTCCGCATAAGCTGTGTCTTCCACAAAATATGCCTTGCCATTGGCCAATGAGGTATCATTCGGATCATCCTTCTTAGCCTTCCGAGAGAGCCGAAAATTCCCATCTACATTCAAAAAGAGTGTATGTTTGTGTCTAAAAGCAGAGATAAATGAAATGTTTTTACAAACAAAAACAAATTGACCTTTTGTCTTCAGCTTCCTCCTCCCAGTTAGGTGCCATATTGATAGTAGGTTGTGGGCATGCCGGACACAATACTGCAACACTGTTATGATGTGATTTGGGAATATGACTGATGACTCCCAGAGGTTTACCACTTCGCTTCTCCGCTTGCAGATGTATCCAGAACCGTATTATGTTAAGAAATTCTCGGTACTGCTCCTGATCATCAATGGTTATAGTGAATATAAGCATAGTAATTTAAAAGTACTTACTGGGACCCCATCTGTGGCAACATCATTAGTTAAACATTGAAGAGTTTCCACATATCCATAAGCAGCACTTCCTGCTTCATTGCTCATTTTATGAAAATGGCATAAAAGTGAAAAAGTAAAGGCTGATCGGGGTTCAATGAGGGTTTAGAAGCGAGCTTGCAGAAGTTGTTTGACATGACTACCTGCACCAGCACATCTACAATATATAATTTGGACCTTGTGAACTCCATTGATGTGTGTGATGACGAGCTTCTTGATATCAGAAGTTGAGGCACCAGGACAAACATTACCATTATGCCCCAGCATAATCTGATGACCTAATTCTGAGAGTGGAATCTGCTGAAAGAAATCCCCGTTCCATTTCTCAATATGATGGAATGGAAGCAAACAGTGGCTTTCTTTGAGACATTCAGCACAGAGCATTGGCCCATTGCAGCATTCTTGGCAGCGATACAAGGCAGTATTTCCAGATGAACATCCAGAGCTGCAACCTGGACATGCCTGTCCAATACGTATATCATATTCCTGACGAAGTATTTCGTTAATGAAGAATTCCTTCTTATCGGTGAAATCCTTCATCATCTGAGAGACAGTCTAAAAGAATGATTAACAATGCATTGTTGAATAATGAAATGAGTTACCTTTGCTGATGAGCGCTCTGGTGCCCCTTCATCAATCACAGGATGTGCTTTGTCCTTGAGCTGGGAACCAGATTGAAACTCCAAAGGCGGCAGTTCTGGAACAGCCGGTTGAGGTACATAACTTGTGGTCTGGGTTCTGGGCTGCTTCCGTGCTGTATTATATTCAAAGTTTTCCACAGCAATCTTCCCTAATCAACCTGAGTCTATTTCATCTATGTGAGGTCCTTTCCGTTTTCTAGCCATTGATGTAGAGGGGAGAAATTCTAATACGAGAGTGAGAGAGAGGCGGCAGCTACAGTGCCGAATCCGATCAATTTCCTTTTTAGTGGAATAATAAGGTTGTTCTCCTGGTCGTTGATAATTAGTCGGTTATTTCCTTAATGGGAGAGGTCAGATGAGCAAACACTGATGTTTCTTCTTATCCTTTGTGGTTGCAAAACAAGCTTCTGGGACAATGCTCCAGCCATCAGCAAAAGCACGTGAGACCAATATGACATTGTGACCAGTGGTCACACTTGCCAGCGTGCCACATGGTCGGACCACATACCGATCCATCTTAATCGCTTAGTTTCTATGGGACATGATCCACTGGTGCGGATGGCTTATGTAAGCCATGTCCCGGGACATGGGCGCTTAGCGCGGCCCCTGCGCACTGCATGTGCGCGGAAGGCAAACCGTTGGGTTCACTTTCACGCTCTAGGTAACTGTCACACAACCCAAAATTGGGTGAAAAATTAAATAAACATTTTTGAAAAAGGTCTGGGTGGCTTAGAGCGCGTTTGGCACCGAGATCACAATATTATCCTGTGACTTCGAAGCTGTGACTTGGGAGAGCCACAAGTGATCGGTCACCACGAGGTCCCGACCAGCTTGAGATATGAACACATTTCAAATGATTGCCATGATTAGTCATACTGTAACTAGAAGAGAATAGTACTTTTTTACCTTTTCGATATGCCTGCAATTAGTATCCTTGTTTTAAAAGAATGTAGGAGGAACCTGTGGCAGAGAGCAGGACTTCTTGAAGCTCTGGCTGCCATTGGTCAACACCCCAGCCAGGGCGAGAGCTGTTGCACCTCCGGAGCATAACAAGTGACCAGCCACATCATCGCCTAAGAAATTCTGTAAGCGCAAAACGAACCATGAATAAGTTGGGGGAAGTCCCAGCTGGGTGATCCAAAGAGTGGGCAGCAGTGGGAAGGCCATGTCGCAGTAGGCGAGATATGAGAGCATGTGGCACAAGGGATCAATAGGTGAGTTGGGCAAAGCTTCAATCATCACTGTGTTTCCCGTGTAAAAGTGATCCACTTTGTGGAAGGGAAGGGTGAAAGAGAAATGAGAGGATTTGATGCTCAGGAAAGCTTCATTTCAAAAACCATTATGAGAAGACAGTGCAACATGATTCCATTTTGACAGGCAATGGCTGGCTCAAGGAGCTCTTGAATGGGAATACAAACAGGATCTGCAATCATTTTGGCATGTGGAAGCATGTATTCCTCAAGCTTGTCTTGGTGTTGGAGAAAAAAGGAAACCTGCACCATACATGGCCCATCACAGCCTCGGAACAGGTTGCAATATTTCTGTACTTTGTGGTAATGAACTCCACAAATTGGAAGGTTGCTGAAAGGTTCCAGCACAGTGGAGACATCATTTCAAAGTAAGTCTCCTTTGAATAGTGTCATGACATCTCCCTGAGGTGTTAATTAAAAGGTGCTTCCACTATGTACTCGATGCATTGAGCCATCGTGTTACGTCCTGATATCTAGATGTCACTTTGGCTGCCAAAGATAATAGAACAAATGAGTATTTCGGAGTCCGGGTGATTAATAACTGAAAGCACTTGGCTTCAACTTATGTGTTGTGCCCTTATCTGTATGTGTTGTCCTTATTTCAGAATGATTGCCTTGACAGATAAAAGATTGGAGTCCAACAAGTATCGTAACTGAGGTCAGATTGATAATACTCAGCCCAAGGATAGAGAGTATAGGAAGAGTTGGCAGACAGAGGCCAGAATGAGTTAACAGAATAAGGAAGTGGATTTCTGACTACCGAACCATAATACAAATGGGGCTATTTATACTAAATGGAACCCAAAGATATATGGGGAAATAGTCCGGGTTAGGGAGATAAAACAGATAAAGAAGGAATACAAGGAATGCGGAAGCTGATGAGAATGTAACGTAAAAGTCATGTGGAACATAAAACATGTGAAATCATAAACGATGCTTAGAGACCTGAAGATAAAGAATGAATACACAAAATGAATATAATATTGGAGGTCCAATAACAAATAGAATGTGAATAGAACATAAGGTGGTAAACGAAATCAAAGATGAATAAGAAAGCGGAGTCCGAAGGAAATAGAAAATGGATATAGGATCGGAGGTCTGAAGTGGATACCAGGAACAGGTCTTGACACATCAGGACATGTATAAATCATATATCAAATTTTCAGATGGCTCTGAGTGCCTTCCAGACAATATCCATGACAATCCAAAGTTCTATCCTTTCTTCAAGCATGCTTTGGGGGAGATTGATGGCAGTCACATTCTTGTGTCACCCCCAGCCACAATATTGAGCTTGATATTGTGATAGGAAGGGCCAGGTCTCTCAATATCATCTAGCAGAATGCACCTTTGATTTATTTTTCTGCTATGTACTTGCAGGCTGGGAAGGCAGCACCTGATGGTGCAATTTTTTCAGATGCTCAAAAGCATGACTTCATAGTTCTACAGGGAAAATATTTCTTGACCAATGCTGGCTTTCCAATTTGCCATGAGCTTATGGTACCCTATAGAGAGGTTAGATATCATTTGCGTGAGTGGGAGAAGGTTGGCTCAGCTACCCAAGTCACTGTGTCACACTGCTGTGATGACTGTAACAAAACATTAAATAGAATGTTTTCTGCCTGGTCAGGATAAAGGGTAGAAGCAAAAACTACCCAGAATATTTACTATAATCATACATAGTTTAAATCTAACAAATTCTAACTACTTTGACCCCCAGATAATATCCTGTGAGATTAAATTATTATGTTACCTTATGGTAACCTCAATAGTTATTATTCTCTTCTAAAACAATCATAACAGGTGCTAATAATCTTATTATTACCTTACTATTTGAAATGCATTGTGATAAGGTGTCTAGCAGCTGCCAATAATTATTTATTTATGTTTTAGAAATACACCCACACAAGCAGAAAGGACAGTAAATTGATATATTTTACAGCTAAAATGTATCTACATATAACTGCCTATTTATTAGGCTACAGTGCCAC